>OZ024824.1:102345209-102672709 GCA_964016985.1 Anodontia alba
AATAAGATGTAGCACATATACTGGCTCCTGTATAATTCAGTGCTCCAGATATAAACTGTAAGTGGAATTACAAAAAAATTTTTAAAAATTTTTCATTGAGGCACAGCTCTGCTGATATTTGGTGAACTGTGACCTAAGGGTCCAAGCTGGCCCAGAAATTAAGGGAGAAGTGACTTCTCCCTCCTGGGAAAATAGGGAGAAGTTTGCTGCATCCAGGGAGAAGTGCTTTCGGCCGGAGGACACACGACAGAAGCATGGCTATATTATAAGCTCATATGAGCCTTTGGCTGATTTGTTTTTCCTATACTTCAATATCGGACCAAACAATAACAAAACAAAAATAAACAACCAAAAAAAAAAAAAAAAAATACTGCAAGAAATATTTTGTAAACCTTTAACTTATTTTATATTGATTATTTTTTTGTTCTTCAAGGAAGCCAACTCAGAAGAGTATTAAAAAAAAAAAAAAAAATCCAAAAAGAATTATGTTTTATAAGTTTTGATATTAGTCAAGCTTTTTAATTCTGTATCATTTAATAATGTATTTATAAAAGATTTAATAATGGCAACATTTCCTTGCAAATCTAATAAAAGAAGATGTAAAAAAAAATAAATAGCTTGACAATATGGCCATTACTTTGGTTACTTGCAAAAATATACCTATTATAAAATAAAATTTGCACCCTATTACCTCTAAATAATATGCTGCGAAAAGTTTACTAAAACTATGAAAGGGGCATAACTCTGCCAATATTTGGTGCAATATTTGGTGCACTGTAACCTCGAAATAATATGCACTGCTCCACATCGTGTAACTATTTATGAAGTTTCAGCTTGATCGGATGTAAACTGTCCGAGGATTTAGCCAGAAACGAAAAATTAATAGAAATTTTCAAAGGGGTTTAACTCTGCTAATATTTGGTGGACTGTAACCTTGAAATAATATGCGCTGCTCCACATCATGGTCTAACTACAAATCAAGTTTCAGCTTGATCGGATGTAAACTGTAGGAAAAGTTAGCTGGAAATGAAAATTTTACAGAAATTTTCAAAGGGGCATAACTTTGCCAATATCTGGTGCACTATAACCTCGAAATAATATGCACTGCTCCACCCTCATGTAACTATTTATGAAGTTTCAGCATGATCAGCTGTAAACTGTAGGCGGATATAGCCAGAAACGAAAAATTAATAGAAATTTTCAAAGGGGTATAACTCTGCAAATATTTGGTGAACTGTAACCTTGAAATAATATGCGCTGCTCCACATCATGGTCTAACTACAAATCAAGTTTCAGCTTGATCAGATGTAAACTGTAGGAGGAGTTAGCCGGAAACAAAAAGTTTATGGGAATTTTCAAAGGGGCATAACTCTGCTAATATTTGGTGGACTGTAACCGCGAAACAATATGGGCTGCTCCTTAAGTGAAGGCTGGTGTTCACCAAGGATCAATACTCAGCCCACTGCTCTTCATCATTGTGCTTGAAGCCTTATCACGAGAGTTCCGCTCTGGGGTCCCCTGGGAGGACCTCTATGCTGACGACCTTGTTATCATCACTGAATCGCTTGAGGAATGTGTCAGGAGGCTCTTGACTTGGAAAGAAGCAATGGAGAAGAAAGGACTGACAGTAAATACAGGAAAGACAAAGATCATGATCTGCGGTACGGGACTGGACCTCCTGCAGAGTTCAGGCGAGTTTCCATGCGCTGTCTGTCGCACTGGAGTGGGCAGCAACAGCATCTTCTGCAATGGCTTCAAGCACTGGGTGCACAAGAAATGCAGTGGGCTCAAGCGCTTAAAAAAGGACCCTGACTATAGATGTACATGGTGCCAGGGAACTGCACGCCCCTTGGATGGCAGACCACAGAAGGAAGTCCAGGTCGGACCTGACAAGCTTGAGGTGGTAGCTTCGTTTTGCTACCTAGGAGACATGCTCTCAGCAGCAGGTGGCTGTGAACTTTCAACCACAACACGTGTGAAAACCACCTGGAAGAAGTTCAAGGATCTGCTACCAGTCCTCTCTTCACGCCACCTCTCTTTCAAAACACGTGGCCATGTGTACAGCTCTTGTGTGCGGAGCACAATGCTCCATGCCAGCGAGACTTGGCCATTCACAAAGCCGAACCTCCAGCGTCTGCAGCGAAATGACAGGGCAATGATCAGACAGATCTGCAATGTCAGGCCGCAAGACATTGTCACCACCAGGTCCAATGAGCTACTTGTGCGGCTTGGCATTGAGGATCTGGACCTCATTCTGAAGGAGAGAAGACTTCGATGGTATGGACATGTGGAATGCTCCAGTGGTGCAATCAAGATAGCCTTTGATATACAGGTTGATGGAAAGCGTGGGCCTGGGAGGCCCAAAATGACATGGAAGCAGCTGACAGAGAGGGATTGCAGAGAGTTGAAGCTCTCGGCTATCAACCCTCATGATAGACGTACCTGGAGATCTGGTGTGAGATCTGCCATGCATGTAGCAAGCCAGCTATCTGGAAGGGGGCCCACTGATGTGAATGTTGCCCCTGTACCTGCATGTTAATCAAAAATCTGATTATATATATATATATATATATATATATAATATATATATCCACATCATGGTCTAACTATAAATGAAGTTTCCGCTTGATCGGATGTAAAAAGTAGGAGGAGTTAACCGGAAATGAAAAGTTGGACTGTAACCTTGAAATAATATGCACTGCTCCACATCATACTATAAATGAAGTTTCAGCTTGATCGGATGTAAAATGTAGGAGGAGTTAACCGGAAATGAAAAGTTTACAGAAATTTTCGAAGGGGCATAACTTATAACTTTGCAAACATTTGGTGGACTGTAGCCCCGAGACAATATGCGCTGCTCCACATCATGGTCTAACTATATACCAAGTTTCAACTTGATCGGATGTAAACTGTAGGAGGAGTTAGCCGGAAACGAAAAAGTTTACAAACGGACGGACGACATACCCCGTAACATAATACGTCCCGTTTTTTAAACGGGAGTATAAAAAAATGAGTGGACATGGTATTCGGTTTTCCACGATTTGTGGTGTGTATTTCCACACCTTCTGTCTGTATGTACCTTGTGTCCATAGCTCCTTCAGTTTTATGCCAATTTTGAGACTGTACAGATGTTTATATCATGGTCTGATATGCATGTGTCGTGATTTGGATATAATCCTCAGATTAATTTTTATAACTTTTTCCACTCTTTGAAGGTCATTTGTTTTCAGGCTCAGATTCGAAGTATATAGGTATTGGGTACATTCTTGTCTACAACTCCTCCTACAGTTTTTTTGTTTGATTTGGGCTTAACGTCGCTTTCAACCTTTTTCAGTCATATCGCGACGGTGTCTGGATGTGGCAGGGAGCTCAATGCTCACTTTTAGAGTGCTGCCTCACTGAAATATCACGCCCCAGAAACTTTGACATGATATTCCACCCAGTCACATTATACTGACACTGAGCTGACCAGTTCTAGCTCTACTTTCTTAATGCTGAGCGCCAAGCGAAAGAGCAGCTAGTACCATTTTTAAAGTCTTTGGTATGACCCGGCCGGGGATCGAACCCGCAACCTCCCGGTCACAAAGCGGACGCTCTACCACTGAGCCACTGTGCCGGTCCTACAGTTTTATGC
Organism: Anodontia alba; assembly: GCA_964016985.1. NCBI lineage: Eukaryota > Metazoa > Mollusca > Bivalvia > Lucinida > Lucinidae > Anodontia > Anodontia alba. Next base: position 102,348,844 of record OZ024824.1, read on the forward strand.
CTATCTTTTTTGAACTACAGGATGTTTATGTCATGGTCTGAAAATGTCCATGTGATTTGGATACAATCCTCAGATAAATTTTTATCACTTCTTCTGCATTTTGAACTTAATTTTTCAAAAACTATGAAAAATATAGGTGATTGGATTTTGTTCTGTTTTTGCTTGTTTTGCACTAAAAAAATGTCAAGGGTACAGATAGTAGGTACCTTGTTGACCTGGTCATTATTGTGGTTTTGAAAGGCAGGAAACATTAATTCTCTGAATTTGCTTGTTTCAACAATATACTTACTGTTTTACACCAGTCTGATAATCTGTTCCTTTTTTCAGTCCCTCTCCTTGTATTGTTTCCTGTGTTAGACCCAGTCCTCTTATGATCTGTTGAAATGCAAAATTCTAGTAAGTAAATTATTATTAAACTTTAAGTGCTCTCTGAGCAAAATCTGAAGGCAACAAAGTTATATTTTCTTATTTTCCTTCTCCTTTGGAGATAGCTTGCATGCATTGTCAACCCTGATTTTTCTGCAGAAAAAAATGTATTACTGTAAGAAAAAAGTTCAAAATGTCACCAGCCGAAATTTTCATCCAGCGAACAAACCATTAAATTACTAGAATAGCCCATCTATTTGCTTTTACACCCCATAATATTAAAGTCCTAGTTTGGAAGTTTCTTTTGCCATTTCTTAGTTTCATGGTGTGAAAACAATTTTCTTTAACTCTGCTAAAATGAAGTTTTTTAAAAGTAAAACATATTTTAACGAGTAATACTTAACCTATAGATAATGTGCTATTCTATTCTGTTTTCACACCTTCCACAGAAAAAACGACCTTTCAGTCGTTAATTAAAGTCTTAAACCAGAAGGTCCCTTAGGCAGTTACCTGTGTGACGTAACTCTTCCCGCTCAATTGACCACGTGTCAGTTTCTTTTATGTGTAAAACAATAGACACAATTAGGAGAGATAAGCGAGGGTGGACGGAGGGAGATAATTGATTATCTATAGGTTAAGTATTACTCGTTAAAATATGTTTTACTTTTAAAAAACTTCATTTTAACTTCATAATACATTAACCTATAGATAATGTGCTAGAATTTGCAGAATAGGAGGGAGGTGCTCTCCTAATTCTAACACCAATATCTCACCACTTCTGGTTAAGACTCAGGAAACTCAAAGGAATCAGATACATTCTAATTCTATATTTAATAGAAAGAATGATCTAGATTTACAAAATAGCATACCTTTAAGGTGTTATGATCTAACAACCTTATATATATTAGTAGACTCTAGAGGAAGCCAGTTCTTAAGTCTCAGAGACCTAACATTGGCCCCCCCCCCTCTTTTTTTTTTTTTTTGGGGGAAACAACAATTGGCTTCAAAAAGAAAAGGGAGTCATTGAGACATAACATAAATATTCCATCGCAAAGTAAGCTAGGAATATAGAAAAATTTTGAAAACAAAATTTGTAAAACAAAAAGCCAAGACCATACACTGTAAGTAGTCTATGTAGGATCTTGAATAAATAAGGAAAAGTCTACTCGGTGGAGTTTCCTATAGATAACTGACATATGTAGATATTTTGGATAAAATTCTAGATATGTGAAGCTATGTAATTGTAATAGTCTAAGCTATTAGAATTATAAACTAATTAAATTCTGTTAATTGGAGCGACAGGACAGTTTCCGATGAACAGACACAGACTTAAAATAACCATAATGTGTAATTATTTCCCTTGATCAAATTAAAGAAGGGGAGATAATAAAAGTAGATGGAGTTAACTTAACTATAACTAAGTTATCCATCAGAAGAAAAAAAAAGTATAGACAAACATAATGGTTAAAACTATTGCTAGACTAATTGTATAACGAATTTTTAGTCAAGCAATAAAATAATACAGAGTTTGCATATAACTGCTGGGAAGAAAAAACAACCTAAACCATTGATAATTAGTTTTGTCATAGACATATAAAAGCGTTTGATGTCCTGACAAAAAAATAAAGAATAAACTGTCAACATCATAACTAAAGAGTTTGACAGAGAATAAGAGAGATAAGAATAAGGTTGATCGCAGCAAACTGTATGACGGTCATAGTTTGGCTAAATCTTACCGTATTGATAAGATTAAACAATAATAAATAAGCTGGATAGAATCTTTCTATACCAGAAGATTGCCATGAAAAGTACTCCTGAGTAAATAATCATGGAAATCAAGAAATGTTAAAAATCCACTTTGATACGAATCAAAATGTTCAAAAAAAGAGAAGGACTCAGAGAAAAAGTAATAGTGTGATAATCTCTGAAGAAAGATTATACAATAATACTGATTATTAATCTCAAAAAACACTTAATTTAAAAGTTAAGAGATAGTATTACTATTCTATACGCATATTTAAGAATAGTAAGAAATATATTAATACTAAATAAAAATTATACTACTGAACAAAATTCCCGCTATAAATCATAGGTTAAGCGTAACTATTATTTAAGCAAGGAATTATTAAACATATAACTCTCTATAAAATTACTGCCCGGAAATTTTATAGATAAACATTCAATCAAATTTTTTTAGAATTGAATATTAATAGAATAAAATCTATGTCTGCATAATTGGTAATTCCTGAAATATCAAATTACGTAATCGCAAATGAGTTCAGGAAGAAAATACATATATATACTCTCGAGATCTATGTGTAAACCATAGAGAGTAATAATATTATTACCGCGATCCCTGACGGAAGGGTAAAAACATGTATATGAAAGAGATAATAATTAATTTAACATCATATAGGTTTAAGATAAAATTTGTTTAATCTTTAACCAATATGCAGCAACAGTGACTTGATATTCTGTATTCGTACGTAGAAAAGGAGTACTTAGTCATTAGAATTTTGAATGATTGAAATAGAGATAATGGGATCTAAAAGGATGTATCTCCATGAACTGAATCGAAGGATAATATCCATGCTAAAAAACTAGGGCTTGTTTTAGGCTTAGTTTAACAAGCGTAGAATTGAATTATTTTCAAGTATTCATGAAGTCGTTATGCTCTGAATACTGAGAAAAATGTTAAAATATTGTTTAGGAAATAAAAAAAGTGACTGTTCCACAATGTTAGCTAGATTTAAACCTGGAACGTAGTGAGAAGGTCAATCTAATTTAAAAGTAAGACGAGAAAGATAAATAATGAAGATAGATATATAAATATCGGAATAATATATTATCTCCAACAATTATCAAATAATATGAAATTTTTAAAGTAAAATTAATTTCAATTAAAGCATACTCACCTCAAGATATTATAAGCCTTATTTGAGGCGGTTCACCGCGAGATCGACCTTCAAAAGAAAGACAACTAGGAAAAAAAATTGTTTGAAACAGACTATAGCTCGTCCTAGTTGTCCCCCCTACCAAGCGTCCTGTTTCTAGGTGACCAAGATCGGGTACCAGTCACGGACTGGCTCCCTTCCGTCCACGCCACCGTAAGCAACCAATCAGGACGCGCCAGGTATATTCCCGCCAAAGCACGCACCAAGCGTGTGGCACGCCTAACGCATGTGGTAGACATTGTTACTATAAAGGGTAGACGCAAGGTAGAAAACATCCCTATTTTTTGGGAGCAATAAAATTTAACAATGAAAGCGGGGTGGGAGGAGGGACATTTGATAATATCTTGAGGTGAGTATGCTTTAATTGAAATTAATTTTACTTTAAAAATTTCATTTCAATGTCAGCATACATCACCTCAAGATATTATAAGCCTGAATAATAAGCATAGGTGGGAAGGTAATAATAAAAATAATATAAATCTCTACTCACCCATGCTGGAATCCGGTAAAGTTCAGCAGTCCCCTGGTAATTCATAGTATTTTTAGGGGAATATTTTTGCATTGTAGGTATGCTTGCGGGTCGACTGCCAATATCCGTTGATGGAGAAGAATAAGACAGACCCTTTGAAGAAAAGTTTCACACCGGATTCAAGCAGGCTTAAAATACTGTGAAGAGACTTAAGATACAGAACGATGGCAGCCAGTAATAGACTGCGCCGCCACGAGAGGTCCCAATGACGATGTATCCTGCCTAATTGGGGCCAAATATCTAAAGTAAAATGAAGAAAAGTTACTATTTGTACGCCAATATGCAGCCCTTACCACATCCTCAAGGGCGACAGAATTCCAATAAGCCCAAGACGAAGACAAAGCTCTAAATTCATGAGCCGAGATTTTCATGAATGACAGATCCGAAGATGATAAATCTGCATAAACTAGTTTGATAACGTCACAGATCCAACAAGAAATAGTGGAAGGTGAAATATCTTTAGAGCCCTTCAGTGGTAAAAAAACAGTCTCTTCCTTCCCGATCTCTTAGCTTTCACTCTGGACAAATAAGCTCTAACAGCTCTGACCGGACACAAAAGTCTAACATCCGTATCAGAACCACAAAACTGAGAAAGACCTGGAATAACAATAGGTTCTGGTAATGACTCTGGAAGTTGGTTTTTTTTTTGCTAAAAACCCAGGTTGTGAGAGGAGGGTAATGGAATCAGTTGCGGTCATACCTAAAACAGCCTTCCTCAATTGACAGAGCATTAATCTCACTTCTTCTAGCAGCCGCAAATGTAAGAAGAAACACTGCTTTAAGCGTGATGTATTTGATGTCAGCAGTCTTTAGTGGTTCATAAGGAGCTTTACCAAAGAACACAAGTCAAATTCCATTTGGACGTAAGAGATCTGGCAACCGGTTTTCTCAGGGCAAAACCTTTAATAAGATCTGAAATGATTGGGTCCGCCGTACAGTCTGCTGATTTGGAAAAAATTCAGTGTATTTGAGATGGCGGAGCGGTAGCCTTTAATAGTAGCTACCGATAATTTCAGGGTGTTAAAAAGGTAGCAATAAAAAATCTACCCAATCATTTAAAGCGGGATCGACAGGATTAACTTCCCTTTGCAAATACCAATCCGAGAACATCTTCCACCTCGCAGAGTAGACCTTGAGCGTAGAATCTCTGCGGGATTGAGAGATACACTGGGTAGCGAATTCAGAAATGTGTCTACCTCTGATTTGACTCCTGACAACTTCCAAGCGTGAAGATGCAACATAGCTGGATTCTGATGGAGTACTTTTCCCTGATGTTGTGATACCAAACCCCGATGAACCGGAAATTCCCTGGGAAAGTCTATTATGAGACTCCAAATGACTGAAAACCAGCTCCTTTGAGGCCAACACGGGGCTATGAGAATGAACCGACTGTTGGAATCCCTCATCTTGTTTAGAACCAGGGGAACAAGTTTGAATGGAGGAAATGCGTATGCGAATAGGTTTTTCCATTCTAGTGACATAGCATCCACTGCACAAGCCCTGTGGTCCGGTACTGGAGAAACAAACAGGGGCAGAAGATGGTTTAATCTGGTGGCGAAAAGATCTATCTGAGGAGTACCCCAAAGACTGAAAGTTTGGGTAGCTATCTCCCGATCTAGAGACCATTCGGTGGGGAGAATTCGTCTGGGCGAGACAGGCTGTCTGCCAAAACATTCAATTTCCCTGGAATATGCCTGACTTGAATGTGAATATTCCTATGATGACACAGTAAAGAAGCTCCCATACTAGCATGCACAGAGATGGAGAGTGGGTCCCCCCTTGCTTCTTGAGGTAAGCCACTACTGATGAATTGTCTGACGCTACCATCCCGCAAGAATTGTAAATGTGACTGAAAATGTTGGAGTGCTAGGAAAACTGCTCGTAACTCCAAATTGTTGATGTGAAGGTCTTGGGAAGCAACATCCCACAGTCCCTGAACCTCTAGACCTAGGGGTTCTAAATGTGCGCCCCAGCCCGAATGGCTGTCATCTGAAAACAGATGGAAATCTGGGGCTGGTATAACAAGGGGAATTCCAGCCACATAAATGGAAGGATTCATCCACCATTTGATTGCTACACGACATGAATGGGATATTGGAATAGGTTGGACCGAACTGTCGCGGTGAGGTTTCCAGTTGGCCAGAAGATGGAACTGAAGAGGTCTCCTATGAAGGCGACCCAACTGAACTAAATCTGCTGAAGCATTGAGTGATCCCAACATGGACAAAATTCTCGGGCGGTAATGAATTGAACCTGTAGAACCCGAAATAGAAGGACAAGAATTTTGATGACTCTCTTCTGGAACTCTGACAATGCCAATGTGAGTCAGGAACCTCATTCCTGCATACACGAAGTCCTGAGATGGAACTAGGTCTGATTTCAGAGGATTTGGTATTAGACCCAGACTTGTAATGATTTCCCAAGCTAGTGAAAGGTCAGACAGTAGGGACTCCTGCGAAAGGCGATGGACAAGCCAATCGTCGAAATATTGGTGAATGTTTGGTCCTAGAGATCGAATATGTCCCACCACAATCTCCATCAAGATTGTAAAAACGAAAAGCGCTATTGAGATTTCGAATGGAAGCGCCCGAAATTGTTATATAGTGCCTTCTAGGGAAAATCTCAGGTACTTGCGAAACGCTGGATGAATAGGAATATGGAGGTATGCGTCCATAAAGTCTATAGAAACCGCCCAAGCCCCTGGAGGAATAGCTCTCCGAATGGAGGCCGCAGTTTCCATTTGAAAGTAATCTACCTTCATCATTTTGTTGAGCGATGATAGGTCTATAATGAGACGAAAAAACGGCCGGTTTTCTTCTTCACTAAGAAAATCAGGCTGTAGAGAGGTGGTATCTCTCACAATCTCTACAGCCTTCTTTTCCAGTAGAATCTGCACCTCCTCCCTCAAGTGATTTAAATGTTGTTGAGCCACAGGGAACAGAATTGGAGACAACGATAATGGAGGTTCCCTTGCAAAAGGAATCCTGTAGCCCTTCCGGAGAATAGAAAGGGCCCAGGAATCCCGAGTTATGGCTGACCAAGCCTCCACAAAAATTTAACGAGCTCCCACCGGAAGAGAAGGATGAGGTGCAGATGGAAGGGCCCTGATGATGTCATTTACTCCTCCTAGCGGGCCCCCCCTGAAAGAAGATGATCCACCACGGCCCCCCTTGGTGGATCGAAACCGTTTGAAAGAGACAGCAGACAAAGAAGAAGTGGAAGTGGGAACTCGGTTAGCTTTTGGTTCCCACCTAGACTTCTTCGCTGGATTTGAATTAAAAGTGGAGGAGGAAGGTCTCTTTCTGTTGGCCGATACTCCTGAATAATTTGCTCTCAGGAGGGAATGATGTCTATCGTCTAAATTTGCTCTGAAAACTTCCTCTACTTTACACCCAAAAGGAGAGGAAGAATTCAGAGGAGCTGCTCTAAGATTGTCCTTGTTATGAGATAAAAGTAAATTAGAGGTATTTAGAGCAGCGTTACGGCGCTGATGCAACAGCACAGCAGACACAGATAGGCCTAGGGCCATGATGTGCTTAGAAGAGCGGTTCACTGCTAGAAGTAGACTACGCAGAACATCCGGGTCAACATGCTCTGCGCAGAGGGCCTGAAATGCAGCCGAACCAAAAAAAATCACAATGTGAACTGATGGCCACCGCTCTCCTTGCTAACCGCTCCAGGTACTCTAAATGAGCCACTAGTAAAGAGGCGAATCTGCCCACTGAGATGCCTAGCCTGCCAGCGTCAGCATCAAGGGTGGGTATCTTACTCGGCCAAAATTCCGTATGACAAGCGTAAGAATGTGGTCGAGCAAGGTAATCAATTGTAATCAATTGTTTTCTTAGGTACATACCAATTTGGATTATTTCTAGCCTCTGCGGTGTTGTCAAACAGCTTCCCCATCAACTGGTTCACTGTTGAGGATTCTGGAAGTGTTGACCTGGAGGAAGTAGGCTGGTCCAAAATAGACTCAAGCAGGGAATGGACTCGCGCGCTGTCTTGAGTTTGGTCAGCCTTGGGGCAAAGGTCTCCCAAAAGGGAGTAAACTTCCTCCAGTGTCTCATGGTAGTTTGTGGCAGGCTCATGAGACTGGCTCTTTTGAGAAGAACTTAATGAACTCTCTGACAGAGCCTGGTCCGGGACATAATCACATCCATGATATGGAGCCCGGGGGTCTTGGCTAATGGTCGGAACATGGTTGCGACCATTGCCAGTGGATCCAGACTGACCCGTGAAAGTTTGCCCCTCCCCTTCTTCAGCAACAGAAGGGAGATCCACTGACGAAGCCAAGTTGCCCAACCCTGATAGAGTCCTCAATACTGCCTGGGATATGGCTGAGGCAATGTCAGGGGTGCTACGTGAGGGGTTGGTTACCCTCAATGGCGTAGCTGTAAGACCTAAAGAACTATCCCTGCTCAAAGCAGGAATAGCCACAAAAGGTCTGGCTGCAGAAACACTAGGACCTATAGGGACATCGTCCTCTACAGATCCCAGTGCGCTTACAGATGAATAGTCAGCCAATGGAACCCTGCTGCTATTCTGTACCTCCGTATACAAATGCCCGAAGGCTTCATTAACATTCTGACTTACCCTGACTGAAGGAAGAGCAGATGATGTGGAAGAGGTACCCAGTCTATTCTTACTATTTCTACTTCTACCCAAGTTGGTAGTACCAATAACTGGTTCCGCTATCAAAGAATCTGAAAATGAACCTTCCTGAAACATAATACCCGAGCAAGTCGGAATGGCTATAGTATTATTATGTTGAGAAGCCTTACTAATAGTAGGCACAGTGGAAAGAGATACTTTGGCCTTACCACTTTGAATAGGTTTTGGATTCCTAAATGAATTCACCGCAGGGGAAGTATGAGAAACAGATCCTGTTACCTGGATATTTGGTGTGGTACGAATGCCAGCAACTAAAGGGAGAGAACCATTCTCCTGGGAAACAGCCTTAGTAATTGAACTGGACGAGCTAGGAACGGCTTCGGGACAGGGCAAATATAAGTTGGGGTAATAACCATACCCACTAAAGCCATCCCATGAACCCCAGGGATAAAAATAAGGCCAATAAAAGGGCCCCTTATCTGCGCCTTCCTGCCAAGAAAATTGAGAGGAAGGCACAGTTACATTACTTGGGAATCAGCCCGCCGTATTAAAGGCCGCCGAGCTAACATACCTATAAGGTGTACGATAACCCGGCAGGTACCTAGGTTCGGAATTTCCGCCGGAACAGGGGTTCGCCAGCACCCCCTGCGTTGCCTTCCGTCGGGAAGCATCGCTGGGGGCGGGGCGAGGTCCCCTAGTCAAGCATTCATTACTAGTGACAGTAACGGCGACCTGGGGTCCCCTACGTCTGTTTTCCAAATCTGCAGCAGGCTCAGAGTTCAATTGAAAATTATTCACCAGAGTACAAGAAGGGAATCCCTGAGCCTGCCCCCGACCAGAAGATACATAAGAGGGGAAGTGGGATAATTCTTCCCAGATCTCTGAAGCCCAATTGGCAGACCTGGCACAAGAAGAGAGTTGCGAAAACCCGCAACATCTAAAACATAAATCATGGCTGTCTGCCGGAAGTTTAGTTTGCTTGCAATTAATGCACAACATCTTACTACTGATATGGGCTACAAAGAAAAGCTTTAGTGAAAATAAAGATACAGACTTATCTGTTCTAGCGAAAAATACTTCTTTCCAAATCCAAACGTCGTAATCTATACAGAAGGTGCTGACCTCGCAAGCGACCAAAAAATAGTGATGTTTTCTACCTTGCGTCTACCCTTTATAGTAACAATGTCTACCACATGCGTTAGGCGTGCCACACGCTTGGTGCGTGCTTTGGCGGGAATATACCTGGCGCGTCCTGATTGGTTGCTTACGGTGGCGTGGACGGAAGGGAGCCAGTCCGTGACTGGTACCCGATCTTGGTCACCTAGAAACAGGACGCTTGGTAGGGGGGACAACTAGGACGAGCTATAGTCTGTTTCAAACAATGTTTTTTCCTAGTTGTCTTTCTTTTGAAGGTCGATCTCGCGGTGAACCGCCTCAAATAAGGCTTATAATATCTTGAGGTGATGTATGCTGACATTGAACTGAATGTTTAAAGGCATAAATACTACTCGAAAGTTTATTTACCGAATGTATAATCGGAGAAAACTTTCAGTATGTTCAAAAACGTATCACAAAAGTAAGATCTGACCAGGAACGTAGGTGCAGCACTTACTAAGTTGTGAAGTTAATATAAACATATTTTATATTATAAATTGAAGCAGTGCATTTCAAAATCATCGACATCTTGAAATGACTTATTGTGTGGAAAAATAAATAAATATCCAGTTTCGGAAAGATATTTATCTATATATATAGACCATTTTTGATGCGGACTGGAAATCAAGATATTAATCTTTGTATTATTCGCAAACTGAACTTGAACTCTTAGCGAGAATTACTATGATCCCTTTAACGAATGTAAACATAAAGGAGGGGTAAAGAGATAATTAAGAATGTCTTAATTCTTTACCGGCTTGTATACTAATAATTAAGGATGTTTTCCCTTTTGTCTAAGCCTAGACTATAGATTGATTAATATAATTATAATAATATCTGCTATTATGAGGTAAACTCTCGTTAATTAACCTCTAAGCATATATCAAAAATATATATCAACATAATCTAGAGCTTCGGTAAGTTTAGAGGAAGGAAATGATTGACTTTGGCAGTTTCTGAATAGTTACAAAGTCAATAAAACAAAATATCAAAAGGAAAGTATTGTATATAAAATCTAATTTAGGCAATAATAATCTGTCACGTACTGAATAATTAATGCCTTTACTAAATATGTATCCATTGTCAATACCAAAGTGCAAGAAAATTTTGATTGACATGGACTCTAGTTATAAATAAAATATTAGAGGTATAGAGCTAGTCGAAGCAAAACTATTCCTCAATAAGATAAAGTAGACCTATAATATACGAGGATTAATTGGGTCTAGAATTATAATCATAATAAAATTATTATTCCAATATGAAGAATCTTCAGCGTAATAGATTCTTACTGAGGCAAAAATATCTGGTATATTGCTATCGTAGTCTTAAATGATCCAGAAGAAAAAATAAAACAGGCAAAGTAAAGAACGTATCGAATTATATCTATGCCTAAATATAAGATTTTTTTCTTATTTATTATTTTATAGCAGAGTTTAGACAGAGCACGACTGACCTAGACTCTAATATAATCAATCAAAAGATAGTATAAAATAGAATAATAGCTTATCGGATCAACTATTTTCCATGTAGAAAAGGCAAAAGGAAAATATGTACCTCAACTAGAATTTTAAATCGTAGTAATCTAGAGAGGCAGCGAATAAATAAATAAACTGTTAATTTATTTATCTGGTTGGTGTAAATTTCCTATACCTTAAGAATGAAAAATTAATAGAAAGTAGAAAAGATCGATTGCTACTTTCTTGTCAATTTACTCCTTAGATTACATGCTGATTACATATCGGAGCATGTAGAAGAAAAAAACAGGGGAGGAAAGAAGAAAATTTTTTATATTTCGTGTATATTTTTCTTCTTATAAATAACGATAGTTTTATAGTTCACCTTTGCCCTAGAGCCGAATAAGGTGAATATGTAAGAAGTTAATCTCTTTGTAGCGAATAAAAGAGATATAATTATAGCTGGAAGTATCTTCTACACTTAGTGAATGAATTGCGAATTTGATCGTAACCGATAATTCTTAATTCATTTTCAATAATAAATATATATATAGAATTTAAGTCAAGTTCAAAAGTGACTGGACAGAATTCAACAATATAAATGGCTACTAGGTATTAGAACCCATCGCTGTCATTCAATAACCTATAATCCAAGACTATACATGTCTATAGTGGTTATAAATGAATATATGTTGAGCGAGTACTAGTGACTACTACTCGCACACTAGTAATCCGACACAAAGTCTACGAAACTACTGCCCGGTGGAATTTCGTTAGAATGACCTGGCACTACTCTACGAAGTGCCTCCCGATGAAATTTTCGTTAGAGCCGGAATTTAACCGCTTTCTAGCGAATTAAAGAGATAAAACATCATTTGAATGACCTGGCACTAGTCTACGAACTGCTGCCCGGTAAGAATTTTGTTATAGTCTGAAGTTTAACTCTTTCTAGCGGATAAAAGAGATAAAACATAAGTTAATTTAAAATATTAATGGAATTACACACCTATAATAAGTCAATGGAATATTAAAAATTCTAGTCTGATTTGGGAAAGACTGTACAGAATTTTTTTGTATAAAAAGTTATTATGTATTTCACTTAATAACCTATATCCATTGACTTAAACGTGAATGGAGCTCTATGAACGATAATAGATTGTTCGGGAATTAGTAATCATTATTTTGACACTAGTTACCCGACACAATGACCGGACACTAATATTCGTAACTGTTGCCCGGTAAAGTTACAAGTAATTTGACAAATTGATCGGATAGTAGTATCCGTAACTCTAGTCCGATGAAAAAGGGAGATTATATATGAAAACTGAGCGGGCACAAGAATTTGAAACTTTTTCCCGAAGATAATTAATTATTAGGCAAAAATTGACCAGACACTTTCTGTAAAAGTTTGCCTGGTGAAAAATCAGAAATAATATAATAATATGACCGGGTATAAGTATCAGAAATATTACTGATACTTTGCCCAGTGAAAAATTTTTTTTTTTTTTTTTTTTTTTTAATAATTAGACATAATGACCGGAAGTTAGTATACGTGACTATTTTGTCCGGTGAAATATGTCAGAAACTAAGTCTTTCCAGAAAATAATTAAATTATTGACTGGAGACTAGTTGACTGGTGCCTGGTTGATCGGTGACTGGTGACTGGTGACTGGGTGACTGGTGACTGGTGACTGGGTGACTGGTGCCTGGTTGACTGGCACCTGGATGACTGGTGACTGGTGCCTGGTTGACTGGCACCTGATTGACTGGTGACTGGTGAAGCTGATTGACTGGTGCCTGGTTGACTGGTGACTGGTGACTGGTGGACTTAGACTTTATAGGATACTAAGTACCCAAAGATGCCACCTTGATGGGTCTTACCCCGGCAGTATAGCCATATGGGGTGGGGCTCCCATCAGTAAAGAATTGTCTTATAACCCATCAAGGGTTGACAAGTTCTTTACAATCAGCTTCTCCACCATGAGAATCTTTAGCCAACTGAAGATCTCTGCAAACAAAAGTCCAGGAAAAACATATCGTAATTGCTGAATAACCTGGAACGAAAAGAACAAAAATATTCTGCATATATAAACACGACTATCGAACCGATCGCGCACGAGCGTTGTGCCGAATAGCGAGAGTCGCCAAAACACATGTGGAAAAAAAAACAGTCAAAAATACATGAAATCGAAAATTGAAAATTTTAAATAATAACACAGAAAGTGAAAGGAGTGATAAATAAACAAAAGAAACACAAGGATACATAAATTTATCCGTGAGGAAAGAAATAATCCAAATTTCTATCACAGGTAAATAATCCTTGTTGAATTTCTTTGTCCACAGAAAAGAAACTGACACGTGGTCAATTGAGCGGGAAGAGTTACGTCAATGTATTATGAAGTTAAAATATACCTTTATGAAGCATTTAATTTTAATATGCTTCAGTTCTAAAAGAATGGTTTTGAAAATATGCTTAACTGAGGTTTGCCAGCAAGTTCTGCTGTCAGAGTTTAATCTGAATGAGATATATGAATTAATTGTCAAGCCCATTTTCTGGGATATATAAACATATGTAAAATTAACAAGAAATTTTGTCTGATGTCTAGTAAGTTTACCAAGAAAAGGCTGCTATGTAGTTCAAATAGCCCCAGATAAAGTAATTTTTTCCCAACCAAAAAATCAATATTTTCATAATGAAAATGTGGTAACTCATTGATTGGTTTGAGTTGGACTTTTACGGAGAAGTCAACACTATTAAGGTCATTTGTTTGTTTGTGTTGAGATTTTACAGCCCAGTCAACTCAATGGGGTCATTTGAGCGTGGTCAGTTTACCTAACCACATGTTTACTGTGCTGGCCTAATCCTCTAAGCGGTTAACCAGTATTGTGCACATTCTTTCGCCAGAAATTGACAACTGCCCTTCTTGAATCAGCGGAAGGGATAGAATGATCGTAGAAAATATTTCATGATCAATCTCCACTAAAGAATGTTGCCGACCTCGTGACCTCCTGGTCTCCAGTCGGATGGCGCATCCGAGCCACCGAGGCCAGTGCTATTAAGGTCATGTCGTGCCTGTCAGTTTACCTAACCATATTTTTCCTGGACAGATTTAGCCCTCTAAGCAGTTAACCAGTACTTGTGCACATACTTTTGACAGTAACTGTCAGCTGCCCTTCTTGAATCAGCTGAAGGAAGAGAATGACCGAAGAAATGATTTCATGATCAGTCTCTACTAAATTAATGTGGCCAAGGTTGCATTCAAATTTGATGTGCAGTCACACACTATAGAGCCCAGCTACTCATTAGAACATAACACCAGACAAGACGGGTATCCAAAAATATGTTTTTCTTATTTCTCATTAACCCTTCTCTTGTTGAACACAACATGCCCTGTCTTAGCAAACAGTGTAGATCCAGATCAGTTGGCTTCTGAAGAAGCCAAATGATCTGGATCTGCACTGTTTGTCATTAAATATGTGAATTTCTATCAAAAAGCCAGATCAAATAATCTGATTGGCTAGAAATTAGAAGTGGGCGTGGCATCTTAATTTATTCAGCATGACAAGGGTTAAAAACACATATTGTAGGTGCTGGTAAGATAAGTTTTTGTGGAAAATAGGAAAATTATCATTACTTTTTGGTTGAAAATGGCACCTTACATGGAGGTATGTGTAAAGTATCTGTTCTATGTCATTATACAGTGAAACCTAGTTACGACTACAGCATTTGTTCCCAAAGACATTGCCATTAAAACGAATTTTCTGTTGTACAGAATAACTTAATGAGCAGATTAATATGTGTCAGAGAAAGGTCTTGTTTTGTTTTTTATTTTCTCATAGAACATATTTTTTGGATATTTGTTAGAACTGCCTCACTGAGGCAATTCTAACAAATATCCAAAACATGTTTCTTTTAAATACAATATTCTTGTATAATTTGTGACCAGTTGGTTACCTCTTAAGCGAAAGTTTCGTGAGTCCAACTGTCATTATAATGAATTTTGTCATTCTATCGAGTGTCGGTATAAAGAGGGTTGTCTGTATGACAAGAAATCTTAGCTTGAGTAAACTAGGTTAAAATTGATTAAAAGAAAGTATTTACCCTGTCTCCTGCAAGTACTTTACCAGCATTATCACATTTCCCGGTCAGAGCTAGCATAGTGGCTGGTGAAACTCGAGGTGTTTGTGTTTTACTAACATTCTCATTTTTTTCTGACGTGTCCATTTGTTCCTCTGCCTGTTTGTCCGTCTCAGAACTCTGTGATGTTTGACCACTATCTGTGGTTTCTGAGTTTTCTGTACTGCTAGATTCCTGAGATTGATTTTTATTTTTATTATCACCAGCTGAGTCTAGTTTCTCAGAATTTAGAGTTCTGGTCTCCGTATTCATTTTGTTCTGTTGATCCCCTTTTGTTTCTTCACTAGATTTGATTTCGTTAGCACTAGATGTATCATTTGATGACTCTGAATCTGTCTTGCCTTCTTCTGTAGCACCGGCTGTTGGATTTTTGGATGCCTCAGGTAATGGATTCTGAAATTAATTTAACTCTTGGTAAATATTTCAAACGACAGTTTTTCCTATTTTTCATTGGAGACAATTTGCATGAAAAGTCAAAACCTGTTTTTTTGGAAAAATAAGAAAAATATCATTAATTTGTCGTCTGCTGAATTTGCCCAGAGAGTGGTAAAGGTTAATATAGTTCTTCAGTTAACAAGACATAAAGCAAAAAAGGAAAATGGTTCTAAAAGTAATATAGACTTAAACACTCTCTGGGCTAATTCAGCAGATGACAAATTGGCAATATTTTTCTTATTTATTCCCAAAAAATAAGGCTTGACATTTCATGCAAATTGTAAAAATGACAAAATTTTAATTCTCTCTCTCCCCCTCCCCCACCCCCTCCCCAACCACCATCCCCCCCAGTGCATTTTTTTTTATATATAATTCCATTTAAAAATCTCACCGAAAAGTAAAAAAAAAAAAAAAAAAAAAAAAAAAAAAAAAAGAAAAAAAAGAAAAACCTTAAATAGTTCTCTAGAAAAACCTTAAATAGTTCTCTTTAATATGCTGTACACTTATATAATGATGTTATTCTGTGAAAACTAGAATGACTGACATAAACAAACATTAGACAAAATGCTCATCTCAGGGAAGCAACGGTATGCCACATAACTCTACATAAATAAGCTATGGCTCCTTTTCAGGACTTTTAAGTAAAAACCAAGTTCATACAGCACATGAGCCTGCCTATTCAACCATGGCTTCAAATAGGTATATGCATGGGTATTTATGCAAGAAAAATAAACTATCAACACTTCTTTGAAAAAAAAAAATTCCCTGAAAAATTACGACACAGCTGCAGATAAAATAGGGTATCAGGAAAATATTTTTCCACGAACAAATATGTTGTGGGTACTCATTAGAAGTGCCTTGCCTACATGTGCTTTTGTGGAAAAGTAAGCAGAATTTGTTTGTGTTGAGGTTTTACAGCCCAGTAAACCCAATGGGTCCATGTCAAGCGCGTTCAGTTTACCTAACCACGTTTACTGGGCAGGATTAGTCCTCTAAGCGGTTAACCAGTATTGTGCACATTCTTTCGCCAGAAGCTGACAACTGCCTTTCTTGAATCAGCGGAAGGGAGAGATCAATCTCCACGAAAGAATGTTGCCGACCTCGGCGGTGGTCGAACCAGAACCTCCTGGTCTCCAGTCGGACGCGTATCCAACTGACCCACCAAGGCAGGCTAAAGTAAGCAGAATATTAACTTTTGGTCAAAAAAAAAAGTGCCTTATCTGGATCCATGTTATGATCTCATCTAAATCTGTGAATACCAGGGCTGGCTAATCAGAGCTGGAAAAGATAATCGATTATCAGTCCTGCCATTGTGACAGATAATTGATTAGTAATCACTAAAGATTAGGTCATAATGTTACCTGTTTTTCTGAACATGACTCTTAACATATGTTATACTTTATTGTAAATATTTGGCCAGATAGACCTGAGCAAAGAGTGTAGACCCAGATGAGACGCCGCAGAATGCAGCATCTCATCAGGGTCTACACTGTTTGCCAATCATTTAGCTTATTTTAGACAAACATTGGGTAGTAAATAGTACTTGTTCAAATTTTAGATAAAGTATGGTAAGGAGCTGAGATGACCGAATACTAAAGTAAAAGACACAGAAATCAAATGATCGATTATTAGCAAATCTGTAACGATAATCATTTTTGTGGAATTTATCAATCAATTAATTGATTATCCGATTAATTATGCCAGCCTTAGTGAATACCTCAGACTCCATTTCTTCCATGTCCATGTCCTCTTCATCATCATCTCGAGGTTGAGGTGGGGTCGGAATTGCAGACTCTAGAGGAGGTGGGGCTATGTGTGGTTTTGGAATGAAAGGATTTTCACGCACCTCCTCTAATCCAGGATAACAAATTATAGCCAGGAACCAATGGGCACTGAAAGCAGCAAATTGAAAAAGAAAATAGAAATAACTTTGTTGACGTTTATGTCGCACATGTGTACTAAAATAAGCACCAGAAGAGTTAGAGTTGTCATTCTTGTTCAGTTCAGTGAGATAAAATAAATCAGTGAAATAAAATTAACTGTAAAGTTTTACAATTTGTAGACTTCATTTAGGGTGGTCGCTAAGGTGGACTCTTGGGTGAACATAAGTACAAGGTCGAATAAACCTATGGAAATGCCTAAATCGTACATGTTAACACAAGTGTAACAACAAGAAAATACACTTTTATATTATTACTATAACTACTACATGCATTTATATAAATATACAATGTCTCATCCTTACAAGAACTGTATGCCTCCAGGTTTATGCACACCTATATACAACAATATTTATTCTCATATATTTGGGCAATCATGCTGAAGTAAACAAGACATTTTCAAAGTTGTGGTCAATATGTTTACCTGAAAAAAAGTGTGCACGCACACGCGTGTGCACGCACGCATGCACACACACACAATCTAGTTTTGATTATTTTACCTTGAAGCATAAGGAAGAAAAGAGATACGTATAATGTATTAGACATACTTACTGTTCATTTATAGGCACTACAATGAAATCTTTCTTGAATAAATCAACATGCCTTGTCCAAGTTTTCACTCTAGCATGACGTTTCACTGGTAAACTAAAAGAACAATATGCACAGTTTAGTTCCTGCTTTACTACATTTCCTTTGACGTTAATCCTTAAAAACACATATCAAAATGGTAGCAGATGACACTATAAATATAAAATATATACCACTTTTGTTTTTCTGAGAACATCAGTCTTGACCCTTTGTGTGAATTATTTGCTAGGTCCTTAAATGTGAATCAGAACTATTCCATTTTTTGTTTGTTTTGTTTTCCTGAGAAAATAAGGCCAGCCATTCTTATAAAAAGTCATGTCTTCTCTGGAAAATGAAAAGGAAGTATAATAATATTAGACTGTTGCTGTTTTAACTTGTGTTTTAATGCTTAGCACTCTGGGTAAAATTTTCAGCATATGACATTTTGAAATATTTTTTCTTATTTTTTTTTCCAGAAAAAAGGATTTGACAGTTTGTATGAAATGTCAGAGCCTGTTCTCTGGGAAAAATAAGAAAAAATACAATTGATTTATTGTCTGCTGAATCAGCCAAGAGAGTGGTAAAGGTTAAGAATTAAAAACCAAGAGATGGATGTGACCCAAAAATCTGTCACGGAATGGAAAATTTCCATCTTTGATCTCAAGATCACTGAGGTTGACTTGGGCTTGCAAACAACAAAATTCAAGAAAGTATCTAACATCAGTTCAGATATAAACCAAATCCATCTTAGCATTCAGGAGATGATGATGATGATGGTTTGGCATTTTACATCCCTTTCAACATTATTTAAGTCATATCCAGATGATTTTGTTTGTGTTGAGGTTTTACGGCCCAGTTAACCCAATGGAGTCATGCCAAGCACGGTCAGTTTACCTAGCCATACTTTTACTGGGCAGGCTTAGTCCTCTAAGCGGTGAACTAGGATTGTGCATATTCTTTCACCAGAAACTGACAACTGCCCTTCTTGAATCAGCGGAAGGGAGAGAATGACCGTAGAAAATATTTCATGATCAATCTCCACGAAAGAATGTTGCCGACCCGACAGGGGTTGAACCTGCAGCATCCTGAACACCAGTCAGATGTACATCCAACTGAGCCACCGAGGCCGGCATATCCAGACGATGGAAGGATGATAATGAAAGGCTTTGTGCAATGAAGCACCGTACAGTCATGAGCTGAATTCCGCCTCCAGTGGGATTCGAACCCAGGATATCATAATCCGAAGCTGGGAGCACTAACCACTGGACCACTCTGAAGCTTCGAACATTCAGGAGGTAA
The DNA here is from genome assembly GCA_964016985.1 of Anodontia alba. NCBI lineage: Eukaryota > Metazoa > Mollusca > Bivalvia > Lucinida > Lucinidae > Anodontia > Anodontia alba. The sequence continues at coordinate 102,368,289 of OZ024824.1, forward strand.
ATTTAAAAGTAAAATTTGAAACCAAAGTGTAAGCAGATGGGTAAACGCCACGGCCGACACTTTGATGACATAAATATACACACGTGAGCTCAATAAGTATACTGGATCCGCTTTACATGAGGCTTCAGTATAAAAGTTTCGGATATAAGATGGTTTAAAGTAAACATGTGAACTCAGGAACTGAAGCAATCAGATCGCCATCAAGCTCACAGGACATCAAAGAACAGTATTTAAAAAAAAAAAAAAAAAAAAAAACAATCCAAAAAGAATTATGTTTATAAGTTTTGATATTAGTCAAGTTTCTTAATTGTATATCATTTAAAGATTTAGTCAAGCTTCTTAATTCTATATCATTTAATAAACTTATTTATAAAGATTAAATAATGTCAAAATTTCTGTGCAAACGTAATAAAAGAAGAGAAAAAAATAAATAACTTGCCCATATGGCCATAACTTTAGTTATTTACAAAAAATATACCTATTATAAAATACAATTTGCACACTATTACCTCCAAACAATGTGCTGCAAAAAGTTTACGAAATTACGAAAAGGGGCATAACTTGGCCAATATTTGGTGTACTGTAACCTCGAAATAATATGCGCTGCTCCACATCATTTTGTAACTACTTAAGGGTTTCAGCCTTATTGGATGTAAACTGTTGGAGGAGTTAGCCGGAAACAAAAAATTTACAGAAATTTTCAAAGGCGTATAACTCTGCTAATATTTGGTGTACTGTAACCTCGAGACAATATGCGCTGCTCCGCATCATGGTCTAACTATAAATGAAGTTTCAGCTTGATGGGATGTAAACTGTAGGAGTTAGCCGGAAATGAAAAGTTTACAGGAATTTTCAAAGGGCTATAACCCTGCTTATATTTGGTGGACTGTAACCTCTAAATAACATACGCTGCTCCACATCATGGTCTAACTATAAATGAAGTTTCAGCTTGATTGGATGGAAAGTGTAGGAGGAATCTACCGGAAACGAAAAGTTTACAGAAATTTTCAAAGGGGCATAACTCTGCTAATATTTGGTGGACTGTAACCCCGAAACAAAATGCGCTGCTCCACATCATGGTCTAACTATAAACAAAGTTTAAGCTTGGTTGTATGTAAACTGTAGGAGGAGTTAGATGTAAGGCTGTAGAAGGCACTATTAGTGAAGACTTTGATCAGACTGCGTGGATGTGCAGGATGTTCTGAGTCTTTGATGGTCGCACAAGTCTTACTGTAGGTTTTGTTGTGTGCTGGCTCAAATGCTAAAATTATATCTTTGGAACACCATATTTGTTATCATCAAGTACTTTTATCATTACTTCATAAAGGTTATGAACCAACAGTCTGGGCCCAGTTGTTCAAAACTAACAATGTCATTAGTTAACGTATTTATGCTAATATTTTTGCTGAAAAAAATGTGAGTAGCTTATGCATTTGCAAAAGCTGCTCACATTTTTTCAGAAAAATACCTGTGAATAAGATATTGTACTTACCAGGACAGTTAAAATTCTGACCACTAACGAGCTCGTTAAGCTAACGACGCTTTGAACCACTGGGCCCTGGTAACTTCTGAATTATTAGCGAAATTAAAACCTCATATGCTAAACATTAATTTCCAACCGAGAAAACTGGAAAGGAAAGGGAACTTACGACAACGTAGTATCATCTTCCAGTGCTCTGACTCGCTGTGTCAGTCTCTTCCAGAAGAAGGAACTGAATATATGAGTTCTCTTCTTATCTTCTGCACTTAACTTCTCCAACAGTAAATACCTGAAGACAGATAGATTTAATGACAAAATAAGCCATGCCTTTAGAAAAAAAATTCATAGCTCCAGATAAAGCACCTTTTTTTCCCCACCGAAAAGTACTGATACACCACAACCTCTTTATAACACTATTGTTGGGGCCCATAGCATAAACCGTGTTAGTTATAAAACCGTGTTATATCCAAACAAAAATGTATAGATTATATAGAAAAATGACCATTTCTGGTCATTTTTCTATATAATCTATACATTTTTGGGATCCATCTTTGAACCCTGTTGTATCCAAAACCGTTATAAAACGTGTTATAACGAACCGTGTTATAAAGAGGTTAAGGTGTATTTTTCTTTTCTCCATTAAACATGTAGGTAATCATTAGAAGCGTCTTGCTGTTTTGTGGAGAAATAAACACATCAAGTTGTTACACGCACTTATCTGGAGCTATGAAAGTTGTTCAATGCATATGCAAATGGGAGGCCCAGATCAGCCAATGCATGTACCCTGTCTGATCAGGATCTTTGTTGGCCACTTCAGTGGAGAAATACAGGTTTTGATAACAGGAACAGCCAGGAGACCATAGAATTTAATTCTAGTTACAAGTATATATAGTTCAAATTATCGAGGGCTGAATTCTGTAGTGCAGAAAATGACCATAGAGACTCAGAATGACTTTAGTTATCCAGGGTATTTGAGTTATCAGAGATCAGGTTATTGAAGTTCTACAGCAGACCGATACACTTTCAAGGCAACTCTGTCAAAATGGTTTTGCCTCCCTTTCAAAATGGGGTCAACTGTGGAAGGGGATTGGAGTGCAGGAAAGCAAACAAGTTATTTCCCTTGGAAAAATGATGGAAAATCAACGAAGTGTACCCTGTCCTCTTAAAACTTGTCCTCTTAAAACTATGTAAACCCCTTTGTAGTCTGGAGACTCCTAAAAGGGTAATTGGCAAACAGTGTAGACCCAGAGCAGAGGCCACTGAATGCGGCGTCTGATCAGGGTCCCGAGTGTTTGCAAATAGTTCAATCATTTTTTCTGTAGGAATACTTAAAGCTCAGAGCTGGACATATCTGAAATTGAAATTGGACTCTTCCAGAAGAGTCTATTCAGTCTACAATGGGTTAAAGTGTGAAATATTCTTCTATCTAGGAGACATGGTTTTTCACAAGTATAAGGCATAACTCCAAACAATTTTTATAATGCAATAAAGAAGATATAGACAAAACTAATTAACAACTAATTAAGGTGTTTTGGACTTATTAATTATGAGAAATAGCACTACTGATGTATCATTTTAGGGGACTGGATACACTTGGTAGATTTTCCGCTATCTTTCCCACATTCAGTAAATGTCCGTAAAATTTCCAACACTTTATTCCATACTATTTTGGCCTATATTTTGCTTTTTATGCAGTTGTCTCTTAAAATACTTAGTGGAATGGCAAACAGTGAAGATCCTGATCTGCACTGTTTGTATGTCAGTTTGTCAGAAACTTGGTGTTTGAAGTTTTAGAAACATTTGCCGTAACTTTGGTGACTTTCTGTTTGTTTTACTTCAAAACAAGCCACTTCTGAATGATTGAGTTGAGGTTTTACGGCCCAGTCAACCCATTAGGGCTTTGTTGAGCACTGCCTGTTTACCTAACCACACTTTTCCTGGACAGGCTTAGTCCTCCAAGTGGTTAACCAATACTTGTGCACATTCTTTTGCCAGAAACTGATAACTGCCTTTCTTGAATTAGCAGAAGGGAGAGAATGACTGTAGAAAATATTTCATGATCAATCTCCACGAAATAATGTTGCCAGACCCGGCAGGGATCGAACCCTTGACTTTCTGATTGCGTCAGATGCCCATCTGACCGAGCCATCGAGGCCAGTTCAAGCCCCTTCTGAAAAGTGTCTATCCTAAAAGGAAAGAATTACTCCAAAGGGGATCAAATTCTTCCCTTTTAGAGTATACCTCTTTTCACAATGGAAGCAGAAGCCATTTTGACAGAGTACAAAAGTATTACTTCCCCTTAACTCTTTGCATGCTGGGTAATTTTGCATGCTTTTTTGTCATCTGTGTATATTTTTATTTTAAATTAACCATTTCAAAAAAATCTTTCAGGAATACCATCACAATGTCAAACAGTTTGGATCCAGATCAGGCCCAACATTTTGTTGGGCCTGATCTGGGTCCAAAATGATTGCAAAGGTTATCAGCAGATGACTAAAGTCTCCACTAGTGGGGAAAAGAGTTAAAAATGTTTTATTGTACTGTGTGTGTCAATAATAAAGATGTAAACTTGAATCTGCAGGCTGGCCTGGGCATTTGCTGTTCATACTATCAGTATTTTGTGAGTAATCCTGTGCCCTGAACAAATTCGGTTCCCTGCTTATCATGCTGAGTAAAAAATAAAGTACATAACATTTTGAAATATTTTTCCCATTTTTCTCAAGAAATAGGCTTTGATATTTCACGTATTTCAGTTTGTCATCTGCTGCATTTGGCCAGAGAGTGGCAAAGGTTAAAGCACCCGTACAAATGAGACTATATAATCAAGCCCTTACTTGAGATAGAAATCAATTATAACATCATTGAGGAACTCTCCTTCATGCAGACAATAGAGATCTTCATTTGTGATGGAAATACCGCCAGTAGCCGGTGCCGGTGGGTATGTCAACAATCTGAAAATAGCATCAATTTGTGGTTATAATGCTTCAAAATACAATGTATCAGATGTCAAACTGAGTCTTATCATCATTATTGAGGACTCAGTTTGTGTATCAGCAGACTAAAAAGTAAACCTTTTTATTCCTTGCAGGAAAAATTTCTTCAGAACTCCCTCGTCCTGCAGGACTAGCAGACAGAAAATCCCACTCACCTGAACAAAGTTTTTACTTGCCCTTTTTAAAATGCACCATGAAAATTCTGCTATCAGTTTAAAGACAGGAGTGCACTATAAAAAGAGGATTACGTTCAACAGTGTCATTCTACACTGATCCTAAATTTCAAAATATTAAGAAAATTCCGGATAACATTTATAAAGAGGCAAAACCCCACATGGAGGAAGATAACGAGCATAATCTCAACCGGCTTTTCACTCAATCTGAGCTGAACAGGGCCCTGCAAGGCAAAAAGAATACTGCCCCTGGAGCTGACACTATTTCATACGAAATGCTCAAGCAGCTACCACCAAGCTCTAAGGCAGAGTTGCTGAACCTTATAAACCTGTCTTGGGTGGTAGGGGAACTCCCGTCCGACTGGAAAGTAGCGACCATAATTCCTATTAAAAAACCACATAAGGATAAAACTAACCCATCCTCTTATAGACCAATCTCATTGACATCCGCTTTCTGTAAAATCATGGAAACCATGATAGCATTTAGACTAAATTCTTATATTGAGAGGAATAATCTCATATCAAACAACCAATCTGGCTTCAGAAAACATAGATCAACCATCGACCATTTGGTGAGACTATCCTCTGAAATCAATATGGCCTTCATGGAGCTATATTTCTAGACCTAGAAAAAGCTTTTGACCTTATGTGGAGCACTGGCACCCTAGTTAAACTTAATAAGATAGGCATAAATGGTCATATGCTAAATTGGATTCAACACTTTTTAAAGGGTCGCAAAATCCAAGTAAGACTGGGAGAAAACATTTCTGATATATTTGATCTAGAAAACGGCTCCCCCCAGGGAGGTGTACTCAGCCCGACACTGTTTAATGTCATCATGAATACACTATCCGAAGCCTTAAATGACCTAGAAGGTATATCCCTATCCCAGTTTGCAGATGATGGTGCAATTTGGATGGAACATTCCTCCGCTGAATTGGCAGTCAAAAAATTACAAAAAGCCCTTGACGTGATAGAGGCCTGGGGCACTTATTGGGGATTTAAGATATCTCCAGACAAGACCAAGGCAATAATCTTCAGCAGAAAGATTAAGGACGCTAAAACTGATAGCTTCCGATTAACACTAAATGGTAAAACTCTCGATTTTGCAGACAAAGTCACATTTTTAAGCCTAACTATGGATAGAAAACTCACATGGAAGCATCACATTGATCAGCTTATTGTAAAATGTAACAAAGATTTAAATCTTATGAGAATGATATCGGGGACAACATTTGGAGCCGATAAAAAATGCCTGGTCAATCTCTATAAGGCCTTAATATTAAGTAAATTAGATTACGGGGCACAGGCTTTTAACTCTGCCCACAAGAGCCAATTAGGACGACTCAATATTATACAAAATGAAGCTCTAAGAATCGCAACTAGAGCTTGTAGAACAACGCCAATCCCAGTACTAGAGGTGGAATGTGGAGTCCTACCCCTTTCGCTTAGACGGGAGGAGCTAATATTGAAATATTGGGCTAGATCTTCTCCACTTGGGAGATAACCTCCCTGTTAACCAGCTAATAACTTTGGCTGCTTAACTACAAAAAGAGCTAAGAATTTCAACCCTTACTCCGTCCAAATTCGACAGTTTCTGAAGGAGCATAATATCAACCACAACATTGCTCCACCCTATTACCTTGAAAAGTGGGATCTACAAATAACCCCACCCTCACTAGATCTACATGACGCTATAGGTCCCAAAAAGGATGGGAACGCAATCATTATGAGGGCAACTAGTACAGCCCACATAGAAGAAAATTATTCAAATTGCACCAAAATTTTTACTGACGGCAGCAAGGACCCCGAAAATCGAACAGTAGGGGCCGCTTTTGTAGTTCCAGAATTAAACTATGAAAAACAAATCAAATTAAATCCTACATTATCTGTGTTTACCTCTGAATTAGTTGCAATTCAGCAAGCAGTACAATGGATTATCGATTCAAAAACCCCGAAATCAGTAATTCTAACTGATTCCCTCAGCGCAGTATAGGCAATAAAATCAGGAACTTCAAAATCCCATCCTGATATTACTATGAAAATTCTCTCCTTGCTAGATACAGCAAAAATAAACAGCCTCGATGTGCAAATAGACTGGGTACCATCGCACGTAGGAATCCCAGGAAATGAGGCAGCTGATGAGGCCGCCAAAAAGGCCATGACTATAGGTACCCTAGACCCCACACTCCCCGCAAAGACAGAAATATATACTGTCATTAAAAATGCCATTATTCGTAAATGGCAAGCCCAATGGAATATAACTTACAAAGGGAGGGAATACAGGCATGGACAAGAAAACGTCAAAACTACATGTAAAGTTTATAGCCCCAATAGATGTCTGGATGTAGCTTATACCAGACTAAGACTACACCACTGTGGACTGGGTTTCCACAAAGCCTTCGACTTGGAATTATGTAAACTATGCACAGAAGGTGATGGTGAAACTATCGAACATATATTCATGTACTGTGAAGCACAGGAGGAACACAGAAGAAACCTTGAGGCCAAAATGTTTAAACTGGAATATCACAACTTTACTTTTTCCACCACCCCAAAATGCAGTAAGAATTCGAGAAGCTGTTTTCGAATTCTTAAAGGATACCGGATACATAAAAAGAATTTAAAACGATATAAAAATAAGACTCCCACCTATTAAAAATACTGCTCCCAACCGGTCGGACGTTGAGCTTTGGACTGCGCGAATGCGCAGGTAATTAAGTTAACAATAAAGACAAGAAAGTACAACGTCTTACCGGGCCGCTGGGCACTGGATAACCGAGCTGTAAGCTGAAAAGATGCCCACGCTCTGGTATCTTAATATCGCTCGTTCGGGAACCGAGGTGACTAGTCGCCTGCGTTGGCGAGCAATTCAATAAAATATCAAGTTTTTGCTGTATACAAAGAATGAAACTGTGGAGGTCGTCGTAGAGGGAAGAGTAATGCATGTCATGGCCCAGTAGGGAACGTACGGAGTCATACAATTCCCAAAGCTAGACCGAAACAGATTTTTTTTCTAAAAGCATGGTGGAGATCGTCGTGGAGGGAGTAGTACTGCATGTCATGACTCTTTAGAGAAAGTACGAATTGCTTACTACTCCCAAAACTTGATCAAAACCAAAACTCCCAGAAACACAGCTAACCTCTTATCTGGAACTTAGCTATATTATTCGGGTCAATAACTGAGCTGTAAATTCAGGTGGAAGTTAAATCAACACACACTTAAATGATGCTAGGCTGAAACTTTGGAATCGCCCGAGCGTAACTTTATCAACAATACAAAGTTACGATATACTACTACTACTGTTTCATTCATTGTAACTGTTTATTCATGATTTACATAATAAATAATAAATAATTATACCTGTATCACATTCTGTTTATAGCTGACCTACACAATATATATATACTGTGCAGGTCAACTAAATATATATTTATAAATATTATAGTAACTAATAGTTGTAGACCTCTGGGCCCTATAATGGCTCAAAGGTCTAAAAAGCATAAAAGCACATTAAAACGGTTGGCCTGTGAATTGCAACACAGAACACAGACCAACATAAAGAGAAAAAGGGAAAATTTGAATATTGACCTGTGAGCCGTGTATACGACACACAGGCCAATACAGTCTGATCAGGGTAATAGTATGAGAGGGGCTCCACTTCCTAAAAAAGCTTGTATTTCGTTTCGGCAAGCTAAAATTAGAAAGAGGAGACAAAATGGTATGAAAGAAGTAAGGAAGGTTTACATGTAAATTAATAATACTTTTCTTTTGCAGAGATGGCGGTATTAATATAAACACATTTCTATCTTTTGCAGATTATGACCTTTTACAGCTCTCTATACGCATACAGTTAACACTGGAGCTTGAAACATAAAAAGGATTGAAATCGTAGGTCTGAGGGCCAATCAGAAAGAGCCTTTCTGAAGCAGTTCGGGTAGGATGTCTTCCCTCACGTACGATCTAAGACATCCAAGATTCAATCCACTTTTAACGACAAGCTTCAGTGATATACCCAGGGTAGCGAAGGATTTTTTTTTTTTTTTTTTTTTTTTTTAGAATATACATTTCCAAAACATTATTTAGTAAATAAACTACGTAGAAAGAATTTATTTTACCTAGTCTTTCATATAAAATTTAATCATACCAAACTTTCAAGTAGTTAAACAAACTGGATAAACGATAGCAGAGCGGAAAGGCCAAAAAAGGAACAGATGGATAATATGTGTTCAACTTTTCCTTTTTGACACCATAAAACTAATAAATATATATTTTCTATTTATTTACAGGCTATTTATTCCTTCTATCTTGCAAAATTTCTAAAGTTCTAATCTTGTTAGCTAGGAAAGGAAAACGGATTGAAATCTTTTGGGAGGATTGAAATTGAACTTTTTTAAACCAATCAGAGGCCTCCTTTCAAAATTTCTGATCCAATCAGAGATAGGCTTCTGTTGGTGATTCGGCTTGGATGCTTTCACCCACGTACGATTAAAACAGAGATTTCAATCCGTTTTCACGAACTTAGCACAAAATATGATTACTACAAATAGACTGTAGTACAAATGAAATTTAATTTTAATTTTAATTATATAATCCTGTATTAATCTCTATCAGCGTTTTAAGTATTTTTCAGGTTGATGGTTTGGGAAGAGAGAGATTACAAGATAGAAGGAAGTATCTGTGTCTACTCTATGAAAAACACAACCACGCATGCCCCACACAGTGACCACAACTAACAAACAAGCAACCCAAGCACAACAAAACCATCAACCTTATTGGGGGAGGCCGCAAATGCCTTTCTTGCGGACTCCTCTAAGACGATGGATTGAGTCTTGGTTCCGCAAGAACATATGTAAAAAATTTATAAAACCAAGATCCTAAGCCTTCGTCACATGGACCATAATTAATCTTTCAGAGGCGGGGCAACTGGTGAATTACCTTCTCTTACATGATTCGACCTAGGAAGTCCCTTAAAGATGCCTCTCTCGAACGGTCCAAATAAAACCTTTGCAATTGTAACTTAGTAAGTTTTTTCAGTTTTTTCTTTTTCTTTAGCTTTCGACTACGCGTATTTCTTCCCTCTTTTTCGACTGCGCGAAACTTTAGACTACGCGTATAAATAAACTCACTCTGGGACCCTTCCTCCATATTTTGGCTTTCGACTACGCGTTTATTTAGACTACGCGATTGAGATAAGACTCTGAACACCTCCAAGATGCTCGCTTCCCCAGCCTCCTCCTTCTCCAATCACCCGCGTGTGGGTCCGTGGCATGTTGACAAACAGAGAATAACACATGGACAAAACACCATGAAGTTAGTTTTAAACTCGAACACTTTAGACCAACGCTCCAAATTCTGTAACTTACAGACTGGACGACTATTTGTATGCACGGTGTCTGTGTCTGGGCGAGGTGACCTAGTTATGAATTATAACTAGACACCGTTTCAAGCCAAACCAGTAGTCCAGTAAAACTAATCCAGATTTATCTGGCGCTGCCTCTATGTGACTCAGTTGCCTGGCAGCGTTAAAAATCTGTAAACTGTAAACTGTAAACAGTGTCTTGTTTGTTTGTGTTGAGGTTTTACGGCCCAGGCAACCCAATGGGGTCATATCGAGCGTGGTCAGTTTACCTAACCACACGTTTACTGGGCAGGCTTAGTCCTCTAAGCGGTTAACCAGTATTGTGCACATTCTTTCGCCAGAAACTGACAACTGCCCTTCTTGAATCAGCGGAAGGGAGAGAATGACCCTAGAAAATATTTCATGATCAATCTCCACGAAAGAATGTTGCCGACCTCGGCGGGGGTTGAACCCGCGACCTCCTGGTCTCTTGACCTCAAGGAGGTAACATCTCCAGTCAACCAACAGCATTACCATGTATGGTATTTCCAGTCCACTGATTGGCTAAAATAAATTCACACCTTTATCTGTACAGGTAAAATATTCCCTGTACTGGAAACCAGACCCCATCCCCCTTTGAAAATCCTGTCTTTAATGATTACTCCCATCTGTAAAGCCAAACTAACAACAAACTACTACCTTTCAATTGGAAAACTATGCACCCATGTTATTTATCCATTTTCTGTACAGAACAATCTCAAAAACTGGCCTTCAAATGAAAAAAAAAAAAAAAAAAATCATAATTAAACTACTACCAGGGCCCAGTTGTTCAAAGCATCGTTAGCTTAATGAGCTTGTTAAGGTTCATTTCGTTAACTGTTTTAGCGGATTCAATATACAATATTCTGATATTTTTTGCTGAAAAAATGTGAGTAGCTTTTGCAGTGCAAAAGCTACTCACATTTTTTCAGCAAAAAATTTCAGCATATTTGTGTATCACTCGATGTAAATTTTAACGAATCGTTAACTAACGACATCGTTAGATTTGATTGTGTTGGGGTTTAACGACATGTCAACCCTTGAGGGTCATTTTGTGTCGTCTCCCAGAGAAAGGGAGAAAAGAGATAGAAGAGAGAGTAGAGGAGATGAAAGAGAGGGACAGGGAAGAAAGAGGAACAGGAATGAAAGTGAAGATACAGAAGAAATAAAAACATTCCCCCTCTACCCTTACCCACTACAAGGATAGCAGGCCTTGCCCAACTGTAAGCCAATATCAGTTGGACGCCCCAGTGATGTAAGATACACAGCACCTTCGCACCACCCGACCACCCTCAACGACATCGTTAGCTTTGAACAACTGTGCCCAGTAGTTTTGTTTACATACAATGCCATTTTATTTGGGCCTCATCAAGCAAAAATGTGCCCTCAAACATACACTAACTGTGCATATTCAGATTATCCTAAGTATGCAAAAAGTATCCTCAGGGCCTTTACTCTCCATGATACATTCTATAGAATCCAATGATTCTGTTTGCGGATAGTGAAGATCCTGATCAGACTGTGCATCCACTAAGGCTGGCTAATCAGAGCTGAAAAGATAATTGATTATCAGTCCTGCCATTGTGATCGATAATCAATTAGTAATCACTGAAGATTTGGTAATAATTTTACCTGTGTGAGCATGACTTTTACCGTATGTTATACATCAGTGTATGTATTCAGTCAGACAGGCCTGAGCAAACAGTGTAGACCCAGATGAGATGCCGCAAATGGGATGTCTCATCGGGGTCTACACTGTTCGCCACTCATCCAGCTATTTTAGACACAACAGTGGGTAGTAAATTGTATTTGTTCAAATTTTAGATAAAGTATGGTAAGAAGTTGAGGTGTCAGAATACTAAGGGTAAATACTGTAAAGTAACAGACACAAATGATTATTAGAAAATCTGTAATGATAATCATTTAAATGGAATTTATCAATCAATTAATCGCTTATCCGATTAATTGCGCCAGCCTTAGCATCCACACAGTCTAGGCCTTCACTGTCCACATGAGCTGAAGGCACAGTTTCGCTTGGTTGGGCTCATTTCACCGACTAGTTTGCAAAAAAAAATTCTGGGTAAGAGCTTTCAAACATGATTGGGCCTTTTGAAATTTTGCCTCATAAATTCGTATCTTCCCTGACAGGAGAGTTTAAAGTTAGTTTTACTTGCCCTTACAGTACTCTTACTCGTCAATGTAAGCAGGCCCCTGGAATTTTGCAACCCTGCCCCGAGGCTATAAAACTTTTTTCATGCTCAATTCAGCTGAGCATGAAATTTGTCCAGCTGATAAATCTCAAATTACTGACAATTGTAAATTCTTTCTTGCTAAACATAGCTGAGCATGAAAATTTCTCTGCTAATAAATATGAAAATGCCAACTATTGTTGGCATTTTCATATTTATTAGCAGAGAAAATTTCATGCTCAGCTGAGTTGAGCATGAAAAAAGTTTTATAACCTCGGGGCCCTGCCTTGATGGAAAAGAAAGTGGAAATAGGTAGATTCCTTTTGGTACAACCATGTCACATGCAGGCAATGAAAGTCCAGATTTGCCTTTGTAATCATACAGTCTGATCAAGGTGTTTATCTGTTTACACCATGATTAGACTGTGTGAATATGTAGGCTGGTTGTTTGTTATTGTTTTTTTTTTTTAGTTCACTGGTCCAGTAAACACAATGAAGGTCATGTTGAGCCTGTTTACCTAACCACACTTTTCCAAGGCAGGCTTAGTCCTCTAAGCGGTTTACCAGTACTTGTGCACATTCTTTCACCTGAAACTGACAATTGCACAATCAGTGGAAAGGAGAGAATGACCGTAGAAAATATTTCAGGATCAATCTCAAAGAAAGAATGTTGCCGGACTCTGTGGGGACTCAACCCACTGAGGCCGGCAAATGAGCAAGTTCTCTATTACTGTTCATATATTGTATTGTTTACAATAAAGGCAGGCTTAACCGTTAAAGCGCTTTTAGCAAGATTTTAGCAGTCAGCATTCTATTTTTTACTTCTTCAGAGAAAATAAGACTTTGCATTTGATGTGAATTGTCTGCTACATAGATAAAGCTTTATGAAGATAAAAAGTTATGAATATTGCACTGTCACACACACAGGAAGATGTTATCAATACTATATCCCCTTTGTCTCTTTGTCTTCAAGGGAAAATCTAGCAAAGTAGTAACAATGTTTTCAGAGAAAAGAGATGTCCCCCCCCCCCCCCCCCCCCCATCCCCACCAACACACACACACACACCACCACCACCACCACCACCACCTCCATCCATGCATTTTCAATTTTTCTACTGCTGTGTCCTTGAATATTATGTCAAGATCACCAAAATCATCTAATCAGTTCTTTGTTATATCCTAATTATATATTGGTGTAAAGTTGATAAGAATCCAACCACTGGTGTTAAAAGATATTGAGCAGATAAGAAAGTGTCACAGAATTTTTCAGTTTTTTCTACTGCTGTAATCTTGAAAATTAGGTCAAGGTCACCAGAATCTAATCAGTTCTTTGTTATGTCTCAATTATATATCCATGCAAATTTGATAAGAATCCAACCATTGGTTGACAAGATATTTTGCAGACAATAAGGACTGATGCTGTCGCTGACGCCAATGCCAATGGGATCCACACCAAAAACAATGTGTCCCCCTCACGTGAGGTGGTGGAACATAAACAGCAACCCAAAAAATCTCGTGTCACTCCTGCAGTCTTATTGCTTTACATCTGTTTGAAGCATATGAAATTTTCACAGCAGCAATGGCTTAAATCTGTGCAGGCATTTGTTACAGTCTTTCAAGGGGATTGGATACACTGGCAGGGACTTTCCTACTCCTTTGAACTAGGGGCCAGGAGCCACTGAATTAGGGAAATATTGCTTGTGAATCTAAGAAATTGGGAAAACAGGACTAGAAGAAACAAGCGAATTCCATAGGGAATTTATGTCTCCCACCTTATTTTTATTTGAGCTGTTAAAAATGGGTAAGTTAACCAGAGGACCATTGTATCACTTACCTAAGTATTGAAGCAGTAAAAAAAAAGGAAGCTAAAAATGTGGGAAAAAATAAAAAAACATAATTTCAAGATTCCAGGAGCACATGTATATCCTCAGACCACAAGCAAAATGCTTGTAAAGTTTCAGAAGCATTTGCTTAAAGCTATGGGAGGAGTTGCGCTCACAAGGTACCTACTACTATATGCACTTTCATAGTACTGAAGCATGAAAAAAGTTTATGTTAAAAGTTAAAAATGTGAAAAAGTAAAAAAAAAAAGAGTAATTTCAAAAATGTGAAAAAGTAAAAAAAAAAAAAAAAGAGTAATTTCAAGATTCTGTAACAAGAGCTGTCGTAGGACAGCATAGCTCGCCTGCTGGGTACATTTTATATTGTAACATTTTTATCATTAAGCCATATAATATAGGTCACACTGACCTAGATGTATTTGTATGTAAATCATTTTGTCACATAGATATAATAATCCAGGTATGACAATTCTCCATGAAAAAGTAATAAAAATAAAAGGCAAATTCACTGAAGCATGAAATATAGGTCACAATGACCTAGATATAGTAAGTGGTCATTCATTGGGTCACATGGAAGTAATATCCCAGGTGTGACATTTATCCAACAAATAGTATTCAAGATATAAGGCAAAATCACTGAACCATGAAATATAGGTCACACCAACAGAGATATATTTTGACGTCAATAATCGGGTCACAAGGAACTAATATCCCAGGTGTGACATTTATCCAACAAATAGTATTCAAGATATAAGGCAAAATCACTGAACCCTGAAATATAGGTCACAATGACCTAGATATAGTAAGTGGTCATTCATTGGGTCACATGGAAGTAATATCCCAGGTGTGACATTTATCCAACAAATAGTATTCAAGATATAAGGCAAAATCATTGAACCCTGAAATATAGGTCACAATGACCTAGATATAGTAAGTGGTCATTCATTGGGTCACATGGAAGTAATATCCCAGGTGTGACATTTATCCAACAAATAGTATTCAAGATATAAGGCAAAATCACTGAACCATGAAATATAGGTCACAATGACCTAGATATAGTAAGTGGTCATTCATTGGGTCACATGGAAGTAATATCCCAGGTGTGACATTTATCCAACAAATAGTATTCATGATATAGGGCAAAATCACTGAACCATGAAATATAGGTCACAATGACCTAGATATAGTAAGTGGTCATTCATTGGGTCACATGGAAGTATTATCCCAGGTGTGACATTTATCCAACAAATAGTATTCAAGATATAAGGCAAAATCACTGAACCATGAAATATAGGTCACAATGACCTAGATATAGTAAGTGGTCATTCATTGGGTCACATGGAAGTAATATCCCAGGTGTGACATTTATCCAACAAATAGTATTCAAGATATAAGGCAAAATCACTGGACCGTGAAATCTAGGTGACCTGGACCTTAAAATGTAGGTCACCATGACCTTCACTCTCTTACACTTAAACCGATGTCACATAGTTAGCTGATGTATAACCAGTTGTGTCTATAACCTGTAGGCATATAAGATTTTACAAATGTGTCCTAGATTTTGACCCCTAGCCCCACTCCAAGGCCCACCCTGAGGTATGAACCCAGGGGTATGTTCTTTTGGAATCTCAGAAGACTCCTCCAGGTACCCAAATTCTAAATATGAATGCTCTATGAGGAGTGAAAGTCAAGATATAAGAATTTGAAAAACTTTAACACAGTATTACAAAGGTGTCCTAGATTCTGACCCCTAGCCCCACCCAGGGGCATGAACCCAGGGGTTTATTCTCTTGGAATCTCAGAAGACCCTCCAAGGTACCTAAGTTCCAAATTTGATGCCTCTGTGAGGAGTGACTGTTGAGATATAAGCATTTGAAAAACTTTAACGCAGTGTGACGGGAACGGGAACGCAAACGCAAACGCAAACGAAAACGCAAACGTGGACGACCGGGGTGACTACAATAGCTCTCCTTGTACTTCGTACAGGCGAGCTAAAAAGCATATGCATATCTTCAGACTATGGTTAAAACATCTGTAAAGTTTCAGTGGGAATGGTACAAAACTGTAGGAGAAGTTGTACTCACAAGATATCTACTACATATACACTTTCATAGTATTAAAGCATGAAAAAAAAGTCTAAGTAAAAATGTGAAAAATTTGAAACAAATTTATTCAAGATTCTGTAAAAAGCACATGCATATCTTCAGACCATGATTAAGATACTTGTGAAGTTTCAGAAGGATCGGTATAAAACTGTAGGAGGAGTTGTGTTCCTCCTACTACAAACTCGGAACCATGCAAAAAAGTCTAAGTTAAAAATGTGAAAAAAAGTGAAAAAAAAAAAAAAAACATAACAAAAAGTTCAGTAAAAAGCATATGCATATCTTCAGACCATGATTAAAACACCTGTAAAGTTTCAAAAGGATCGGTCCAAAACTGTAGGAGGAGTTGCACTCACAAGGTATCTACTACATATAGACTTTCATAGTACTGAAGCATGAAAAAAAGTCTAAGTTAAAATGTGAAAAAATTGAAAAAAAAATATTTCAAGATTCTGTAAAAAGCACATGCATATCTCAGACCATGATTGAGATACCTGTGAAGTTTCAGAAGGATGCGTATAAAACTGTAGGAGGAGTTGCGTTCACAAGGTTCCCACTACAAACTCGGAACCATGCAAAAATGTCTTAAGTTAAAAATGTGAAAAAGTGTGTTTGTTTGTTTGTTTGTGTTGAGGTTTTACGGCCCTGTCAACCCAATGGGGTCATGTTGATCACGGTCAGTTTACCTAACCACACATTTACTGGGCAGGCTAAGTCCTCTAAGCGGTTAACCAGTATTGTGCACATTCTTTCGCCAGAAACTGACAACTGCCCTTCTTGAATCAGCGGAAGGCAGAGAATGACCGTTAAAAATATTTCACGATCAATCTCCACGAAAGAATGTTGCTGACCTCGGTGAGGGTCGAACCTGCGACCTCCTGGTCTCCAGTCTGACGGCGCATCCAACTGAACCACCGAGGCCAGAAAAAATGTGAAAAAGTGAAAAAAAAAAAAAAAAAAAATAACTTAAGGGTTCTGTAAAAAGCATATACACATCTTCAAACCATGATTAAAACACCTGTAAAGTTTAAAAAGGATCAGTATAAAACTATACGAGGAGTTGTGCTCACATGGTACCTAATACTGACTTGGAACCATGCAAAAAATGTCTAAGTTAAAAATGTGAAAAAAGTGAAAAAAAAATAATTTAAGGATTCTGAAAAAAGCACATGCACATCTTCAGACCATGATGAAGACACTGTAAAATTTCAAATGGATTGGTTAAAAACTGTAGGAAGAATTGCGCTCACAAGGTACCTACTATAAACTCGGAACCACGCACCACGAATCACGCACCACACACCACGGAAAGCCGAATACTATGTCCCCTCGCTTTTCTTCAAAAGGCGGGGGACAATAAAAGGTATTTGTTCCAAATCAGTTAAAAACATACTTTAGTCTGTGTTTTTCAATGCTGTCATTCATTTGAACATGTGAGACTTACTTTAATAGCAATTAATAAACCAATAATAAATGCATATTCTAATTTTACTCTAAATGTTGACGAAGGAGAAATTGGAAATTTTCTATAGATTTTGGGAATTTTTGTCTGTAAATTGGGCAAAATTGGGGCTGATTTCTGGCCCAAAATTTAGGCTAGGAAAATCCCTGACAACAGATTTCCCAAAGGATTTTACAAGGTAGACAACTTTTGTGACTTTCTGTTTGATTTCCTGCACAATTCTTTCCTTTTAGGGTAGACCCCTTTTCAGAAAGAGCTAAACAATAAAACCAAGCTGCTTCCCCTGAAAATGTATAAATTCCCCTTATGCATATTTTTAAAAAAGAATATGCATTCCTTACTTTACAATCGGGCCTACAAATCCCATCTTTGGTGGTGAAGGTGAATGAGTATAACGTTCTTCTTCCATGAAGGTGTATTGATGGTCAGCTACCAGATTATTCTGCTGTACGGCTGTCACTGAAGTAGACTGCTTCAATATCTCATCAGCTTCTTCATCATTCAGTTCCAGATAAAAACTACTGTCCATCACATGACCACACTTACGGTAAATCTCCATCACCCGGCCAAACTCATACACTGTCTTGTTATCCACAGTGTCTAACAATACTGTCACCATTTGATGACACATATCTAAAACACAGAAAAAATCTAAAATGTAGGGTAGAAAATCTTGAAAAGTACTCAACATCTCAGTCAACAGTTTGCTCAGGCCTGTCTGTCTGAATACCTAGAGTAAATACAGTATACAAAGATACCAAGAAAAACAAGAAAATTGCCAATAAGCAGTGCTTATAAAATACTCCTGCTAGAACCAAAACTGGACAGACGAACCCCAAAACAGCACAAATTACAAGGAATTCTGACTGTATCATCTACAGTCAAACCTCAAGAGCTCGAACACTGATGACTCGTTTACAATGGCTTACTCGAACTCGTTTCTGAGTCCCTACGAAATTCTTCCGATAGCTCAAGAAAATAAATATTTAGGAAAATTTTCTTATTCTATCATGAAATTGTATGTTGTGTGTACTCATTAGAATCGCCTCATCGAGGCAATTCTAATGAGTACACTCAACATACAATTATTGGGTAGAAAATCAAAATTATTTCCCTAAAATATCGCTATTTGCTACCTGACCTGGCGCCATAATTAACCCTCAGTGGCTCGAACTACCCATATCTCGAACAAATTTCCACGGTCCCTAAGATGTTCGAGCCATTGAAGTTTGACTGTATAAAGTTTCATAACAACAGAGTAACCTTCAACGAAAATTTTTCTACTGTACCAAATGGACATATGTTGTGGGTACTCATTAGAAGCTCCTCACCAAGGCACTTCTAATGAGTACCCACAACATATGTTTTCATGAGAAATATGAAAAATATCCAAACTCTTTGGATGAAAAAAGCATCTTATTTGGACCTTTGATGACAAAAGTAAACAGAGATAGATACATATTTATAAGTCATTGACTTTTTTCTGAATCACATGAAATATACTGAGTGATAGAGGATCTTACACGAGTGATCATTTCATAAGAAATTTATGAAACAAGCCTTTGGCGAGTTTCATAAATTTCATGACACATGATGATTTTAAATTGGATTTTATCGACAACTGTTCAACTGAAAATGCATGGTTGACGTGCACGTTGTCATGATGTTACTTGTTCCCGCCAAAGTGTTATGTGACATGTGGTCATATGATTTTAATGACATAATGTTACGCCACAGAATAACAGCGACGTCTTATGATAAAAATAAATTTAGCATTTTAATGGTTGTGATTCTTCCTCTGGAAAGAGTTTTCCAAGACTGTTGATTGCATGTAAATATTTTAACATGGAGAAAGTGCTTACATCAAACTGGAACAAAACAGTGATTTAACGCACGTTTTACGGCACCTCAATAAATGCTTGAATGTGATTTATTTACACCTGAAATATATGCTGCTTTGTAAAACATTGCCAAATTTATTTCCCTCAGTATATATTCATGTTGCTATGTATTGTATCTGTATTTATACAAATAAAACATGTTTCACATTTTCATTTCCTTTGGGATCATTGGGCCCATTGTGGTATGTTTGAAAATGGAGTTGTTTGTTTGTGTTGAGGTTTGAAGGCCCAGTCAACCCAATGGGGTCATGTCGAGCGCGGTCAGTTTACCTAACCACACGTTTACTGGGCAGACTTAGTCCTCTAAGCGGTTCACCAGTATTGTGCACATTCTTTTGCCAGAAACTGACAACTGCCCTTCTTGAATCAGCGGAAGGGAGAGAATGACCGTAGAAAATATTTCATTATCAATCTCCACAAAAGAATGTTGCCGACCTCGGCGGGGGTTGAACCCGCGACCTCCTGGTCTCCAGTCTGACGGCGCATCCAACTGAGCCACCGAGGCCGGCCAAAAAAAAAAATGGAGTTGTGCTCATGTATACACTAGAGAGTGTAAGCAGTATTGCAAACTTCATTACTGCTTATGAAGAGTCTCAATAAAACCGAGACTCCAATTTTCTAAACTAATGTTAGTGCCGTGTGGAGGCGGTAGAATGTCTCCCTGTACATCATCATAATGCAGATTCTATTTCATTTCCTTTGGGATCATTGGGCCCACTGTGGTATGTTTGAAAATGGAGTTCTGCTTATGTATATGCTAGAGGGCGTAAGCAGTGTTACAAACTTCATTACTGCTTTTGAAGAGTCAATAAAACCTGAGATTCTCATTTTCTAATCTGTAGTGTGTTCTTTGTTTCCAAAGACAATCTTGTTGACGTTTATTTTACTACACTGCAGCTGGTGTTAGTGCAGTGTGGGGGCAGTAGAATGCCTCCCCATACATCACCATAGAGCAGATTATATGTCATTTTCTTTGGGATCTTTGGGCCCAATTGTGGTATGTTTGAAAATATAGTTCTGCTAGAGGGTATAAGCAGTGTTGCAAACTTCATTAGTGCTTATGAAAAGTCTCAATAAGACTGAGAACTCAATTTTCTAATCTGTAGTGTGTTCTTTATTTCCAAAGGCAATCTTTTTGACGTTTATTTTACTACACTGCAGCTGGTGTTAGTGCCGTGTGGCAGCAATAGAAGGCCTCCCCGTACATCACCATAGTGCAGATTATATTTCATTTCCTTTGGGATCATGGGCTTAGTGTGGTCTGTTTGATAATATAGTTCTGCACATGTATATGCTAGAGGGTATCAGCAGTGTTGCAAACTTCATTACTGCTTATGAAGCGTCTCAATAAGACTGAGAATTCAATTTTCTAATCTGTAGTGTGCTCTTTGTTTCCAAAGACAATCTTTTTGACGTTTATTTTACTACACTGCAGCTGGTGTTTGTGCCGTGTGGTGGCGGTAGAACGTCTCCCCTGTACATCACCATAGTGCAGATTATATTTCATTTCCTTTGTGGTATGTTTGAAAATGGAGTTCTGCTCATGTATACGCTAGAGAGCCTAAGCAGCGTTGCAAACTTCATTACTGCTTATGGTGAGTCTCAATAAAACTGAGACTCCCATTTTCTAATCTGTAGTGTGTTCTTTGTTTCCAAAGGAAATCTTTTTGATGTTAATTAATCCAGAAGTAAACAAAGTAAATAAAATATACAGAACTGCATATACCTTTAGCGCCTGGATCAAAGTATGGGTCAGGTACAGGTGTTGTGGAATCTGTGTGAGTGGGTATCCCGAGGTCATTTCTTATTCGCACTCCAGCACCAGGTGATGTGAGGAAAAACAGCAGACATGTTCCCTTCCCAAACCTGGCTAAACACTGCATAATCTCACGTGGATAGATCTGGAATTTGTGAGCGCCATCTACACCTAAAAATATACAAGAGAACTGTGTTAAGGGGAACGGATACACTTTCAAGGGAGGCAACCGTCTAAATTGATTTTGTTCCCTTCTGAAAAGGGTCTACTCTGAAAGGAAAGAATTTGCTCCCTATGGGAGAAAATTCTTTCCTTTTTGAGTAGACCCCTTTTCAGAAGGAGTTTGATGTGCAGAAAAGCAAACAGGAAGTCACAAAAGTTTTGTCCCCTTCTGAAATGGGCTCTACTCTAAAAGGAAAGAATTTGCTCTCTATGGGATTTTTGTTAACAATACTGTATGTTCCCATATACAGTTTGGAACGATCATGTATCTCACATGGCAGGGATCAATTTTAGCACTTGCTAACTTGCTAAATGCTGGTTAATTTCCTCAAAAAGCAAGCTGCAATTTCCATCACTTGCTAATTCTAGCAAGTTGGAAAGATTCTCTTTAATAGGCAGAACCTGAGGCATTGTTGCTGAAGTTTTGTAATTTCTTTTCCAAAAGCAATGATGATATTTTTCTTATTTTTCCCAGAAAACAGGTTTTGACATTACATGCAAATTGTAGGAGACAATTTGCATGTAATGTCAAAACCTGTTTTCTGGGGAAAATAAGAAAAATATTTTAAAATGTCTGCTGAAATTTTTTACCCAGAGTGCAAAGGTTTAAAGCCACATTTAACAGTGTTTATAAGTGTGAAAAAGCAAGTTGGCTGAAAGGTTTAGCAAGTAAAAAATAATGCCACTTGCTAATTTTAGCAAGCCGTCAAAAAAGTTAAATTTGAACCCTGCATGGTCCTACCTAGAACGTGAACTACATCTACATCAGCAAATACATTGATACAACAATACTGCACTTCAAATCAGGGAATTAAAATTAACAGGGGCCTGTTGCCCCTAATTTTTGAAAGAAAGCCTCCATTTCCATAATAACGAAGTCTCAAAAATGGAGAGCTGGGCCCCTAAAAACATTCTAATGCACTTGTAACTGTAACATGACGTCTCATTGGATAACATCAAGAATTTGCTTCAGTATATTCTGTGAAATACCACTGGAACATTTGCATCATAAGTAAAATCGATTGTTATTTGTTGATGTAGCTGGTTTACATTGCTTACAGAGCTTCAGTTTGGTGCAAAAATGCTATGCCTTTGTTGAATAAAGGTTAAAAAAATCATTAGAATGGGGATAACCATATTTAAATGTTCTTTTCTGGAGGTATATCATCAGATATGGTTAAAAAAATAATGTTTTACAGAGCTGCTGACGTGTTGCCATAAAATGAAATTTCCAACCATATAACTGATGATATACCCGGTATCTCCACAAATGAACATTTTGAATAGTTATTCCCTAATTAAGGTTTATCCTTGCAAATGGTTAGATATGGGACTTGTGCTTCATCTACACCTTCAAATACACTATACAATGTACTCTGCATGGTTACATCTGGAACTTGTGAGCTTCATCCACACTTTCATATGCACTGATACTTTATATTGTACTTTACCTGGCTACATTTGGGACTTGTGAGCTTCATCCACACTTTCATATGCATTGATACTTTATATTGTACTTTGCCTGGCTACACCTGGAACTTGTGAGCTTCATCCACACTTTCATATGCATTGATACTTTATATTGTACTTTGCCTGGCTACACCTGGGACTTGTGAGCTTCATCCACACTTTCATATGCACTGATACTTTATATTGTACTTTGCCTAGCTACACCTGGGACTTGTGAGCTTCATCCATACTTTCATATGCACTGATACTTTATATTGTACTTTGCCTGGCTACATCTGGA
Organism: Anodontia alba; assembly: GCA_964016985.1. Lineage (NCBI taxonomy): Eukaryota > Metazoa > Mollusca > Bivalvia > Lucinida > Lucinidae > Anodontia > Anodontia alba. The sequence continues at coordinate 102,391,539 of OZ024824.1, forward strand.
ACTTGTGAGCTTCATCCACACTTTCATATGCACTGATACTTTATATTGTACTTTGCATGACTACACCTGGGACTTGTGAGCTTCATCCACACTTTCATATGCACTGATACTTTATATTGTACTTTGCCTGGCTACACCTGGGACTTGTGAGCTTCATCCACACTTTCATATGCACTGATACTTTATATTGTACTTTGCTTGGCTACATGTACACCTGGGACTTGTGAGCTTCATCCATACTTTCATATGCACTGATACTTTATATTGTACTTTGCTTGGCTAAATGTACATCTGGGATTTGTGAGCTTCATCTACACTTTTATATGCATTAATATTTTATACTATACTTTGCCTGGTTGGCTCTGGAGTTTGTGTGCTTCATCTACATCTATACCTCTGATGTCCATTCTCAAAAGCGCCTTAAACCTATGTTTTAATGCAAAAACTAACACCATAGTTACTGTCTCCCACGCAGCCAGAAGAAGGATTAAAAAAAAAAAAAAAAAAAAAAAAAAAAAAAAAAAAAAAAAAAGGTGTAATTTAAACATAACTACAGATAAGAGGGGGTATCCACATAATATCGTTCTTATTTCTCTACTAATACATATGTTGTGGGTACTCATCAGAAGTGCCTCGGCGAGGCACTTCTAATGAGTACCCACAACATATGTTTCTGTTGAGAAATAAGAACGATATCAGCATTTTTCGGATGAAAAAAGCGCCTTATCTGTTGCTATGAATTAGGTACCTTCCATGTAGAAATCAATCCCTTCTTCTGATAACTGGATAGGTTCAATTAATGCTCCTCTGAATGTCCCCACACGTACAGCTCTAGCTTGCAGAAGGACAGTCAACTTTTCGGGACTTGGGGATTTTTCTCTCTGGCCTTTCTTTGACACACCCTTCTGCAAGTAATAATATTAACATATTAACCTTTACCACTCTCTGAGCAATTAGGCAGAGGACAATATTTTTCTTATTTTTTTCCTCAGAAAATAGGCTTTGACAAAGCCTCTTTTCTGGAGAAAAAATAAAGAAAAAAAATTTCAGAATGTCATCTACTGAATTTTTACCCAGCACACTAAGTGTTAACTCTTAAAGTGACAAGCAAAATTTGTAGCAGACAACATTCAAAAAAAATTTTTTTTTTTATTTTTCAGAGAAAACAAGTCTTGACATTTCATGAAATGTCAAGACTTCATTTTCTCTGAAAAATAATAAAAAAATATACATATAAAATTGTCATCTGCTGCAGTTGTGCCTGGCGCTTTAAGGGTTAAATGAACAAGCTGTAAAGTAAAATATACTTTTGGATGTGTGCACCCAGTGAAGACTTCAAATAGCCTAGGCATCTGTGCAGGCTTAAAAAAACCCTTGGCCCTTCAGCTAGTCGAACAATGACTAGTGAGTACCCTTAATAGAAATGCCCTGATCCAAGACTTTCTTGATGCTGGTGTATGAGGGTAAACTTTCTAACTATGAGGCTCAAATGAAAATACTACTGACTGTAGAAAAAATGCTGCATTACACATGAAAATTCATTGATATAAGTATTAGTCAAAACTGTAGTCAAATCATTATTTTCATACAGGTTTATTTGAGTTTTGATTTGGAGTTTTATAGCCCAGATGACACTGTCTGCTCATACTTTTCCTAGTTAGTTCTAGTCTTCTTAGACATAGCAACAGATAAGGTACTTTTTTCATCCGAAAACTGCTGGTATCTTTCTTATTTCTCAATGAAAACATAAGTTGTGGGTACTCATTAGAAGTGCCTCACCGAGGCACTTCTAATGAGTACCCACAACATGTTTTCATTGAGAAATAAGAAAAACATTATGTGGATACCCCCTCTTATCTGTAGCTATCTAAGCTGTTAACTTCTACTTTATGCACATACTTTGGCCAGTAACTGACAACAACAGCCATTCTTGAATTCATTCCCCTTCAAAAATCTAGTCCATGTTGACACCCAAGGTATAGATCTAATGGCAAGTAATTTTTCCATGCCAGTCCCGAAAAAAAGGGGTTTTGTGCTCCCTAAAATTCTGGAAAGAATACAAAGCATAATTTTATAGCCTTGTCTGATTTGTGGATCCATGAATAAATACCTCATCTTCCATTTTATCGACCCGTGATTTATTATCCACTTTGGAAGATATTGGAATAGTAGGAATGATTGGCGACTCAAGAGTTTCTGTGGAATTATTACTGTTCTGACTAGGAGAGGGCGACACTTCATTCATTGACTGTGGTTTTGGAGTGGCTGGTTTTGGTGTTGGTGGTTGACTCGAAGACTCGCTCCCACACTCTTCTTCTTCATCCGAGGAGATTGTTACAGTTTCTGAAAAAATATTCATAGCACCAGATAGGAGGAAGAAGCCATCTACATAACATTTTTCTTATTTCTCCACAATAACATCTGTTGTGGGTACTCATCAGAAGCTCCTTGGCAGGGGGCTTCTAATGAGTACCCACAACATACGTTTTCATAAAGTATTAAGAGAACTATGTCACCAAATCAGTGACATGCCATCGCGAATCCACACACTTTCACCAAAAAGCAGAGAGAAGTGAAAAAAAAAATTTTTTGCTCCTGCACACCTTCACCACATGAGGAAGTCATGCAGCAAGTTTGGTTAAATTCTGCCCAGTGGATTAGGAGATAACACAACAGACGGAAGGATGGACAGACAGACTGAGGTGTTCAAAATATCCTCATGGCTTCTTTTAAAAAAAAAATGTAGGGATAAATATCAGTACTTTTTAGCGAAAAAAAAAAGTACTTTTTGGCGCCTAATCTGGAGCTTTGGTTCTTGAATGGTTACTTGGTATGTTAACAGAAATACTATAGCTCATGCTGTAACTAAACCATTTAGCAAAGTTCCAGAAAAGGCACTTTTTTAAACCAAAACCTGATGATATTTTCCTTATGTCTCCATGAAAACATTTGAGGGTACTCATGAGAAGCGTCACACCGCTTCTGATGAGTACCCACAATGTGTGTTTTCACTGAGATTTAAGAAAAATAAAATGTGAATACTCTTTCTTATCTGGAGCTCTGCGATCCAGTAAGCAATATATGTTTAACAGGCACAGAATCTTCACAAGCTTTCAAGGCTCTATTCTGTACAGTGTTGTATCTATCCTAAATATCTGGGCCCAGTTGTTCAAAACTATGGATGTCATCAGGTAATGTATCATTTAAACTTTGATCATTAAATATGGCAAATATGCTTATAGTTTTGCTGAAAAAATGTGAGTAGCTTTTGCATTTTTCACATTTTTTTAGCAAAAATACCTGTCAATGAGATATTGTACATACTAGAACAGTTAACATTTTGATCACTAAAGAGCTCGTTAAGCTAACGATGCTTTGAATAAGTGGGCCCTGAATAACTTTACTTTTACCATACCTGTCCTAAAATTTGAACAAACCTATTTTACTATCTGTGGATGAGTCTGAAGGCTGCTGAACAATTAACAAACAGTGTAGACTCTGAATCAAGATTATTAGACACCACAGAACACACAGGCCAGTCTCTTCAAATACATGTCCTCAGGATAAACACGATGTTCAGGTAACTATTTTTTCTTATTTCTCCAAGAAAATATATTTAATTTTACACAAAACTTCTCATCAATAAAAACGTTGAAGTGCTTCTTATGAGTACCTACAACATATGTTTTTGAGGAGAAAGGATAAAAATATTCATCTAGATACAAAACTTACCTGTATTTATAATACTGGTCATACTCATTATTATCACAATCATAATAATCTTCATAAACACAGCAAAATCCAAAACAGCAGTAAAAATGATATGAACATACATTACATAACATAAGGTTACTGTGAATGGTGAAGGACATTTGAGCGGACTGAAAGGGCATTTCAGCGAAAAAAAAATGGACATTTGAGTGGAAAAAAAATGGACATTTGAGTGGCAAAAAGTGGACATTTCAGCAAAATGAAAAATAGCCCTTTTGGGCCCTTTTTGATGTCCTAATACACGTGTCTTCTGCTGCCTTCTTTTTGGCTCTAGATATGATCTGGTGCCTCTCCGTTGCTGGCTCATCCTGTGGATGTGAATGTTCATTTTTCTGCGAAATTATAGTTGAACATGAAGCATCTGTTCTAATCCGGGTTTTACAGTGTGGTATGGACTTTGCACATCGCCACGAAATATCGCTTGTTTTCAGAGTCGCATCCAGTCTGTATCTGTACCCATCCCAAATTATACTTTTTTGACCACGGTTTGTTTCTACCACTGAAATATCCATCTTTCATGCTAATACAAATTCAAGCGACTGACTTAAATGACCAAAATTTTTGTTGAGTTAATACTACTGATGACAAATAAAAGAAGCGTTTGTATAGGTGAACATAATTTACCTGTTCCATTTACCTATAATCCGTTAAATTCTTTTTCGCTCAATGGTCCACTTGAAAAAAGTTCAAATCGCCCGATGGGTTACCGTTATGTCATCATACTCTCAGTGACAACATTGTTTTTTGTTGAAAAATATTTCTATGGTCATAAAATACAGTTTAAAAGTCATACGATAAGCAGAATCTTACATTTGTGGTGAAACTTGCCAACGACATAAAAAAAATAATTTTCAGAATACAAAAAATTACTGAACTTTTTTTTTTGCTGAAAATTGCCTTAAATATCTGGAGCTATGGTATCCTAAGAAATTAAGAAGGCGTATTAAGTGATAATTCTGGGATAATTCTTCTTATTTCTCCATAAAAACATACATTGTGGGTACTCATTAGAAGTGCCTTGCCAAGGCGCATCTCTTAAGTACCCGCAATATATGTTTTCAATGAGCACTGGAGAAAATTATCCCATAATTATCATCAAATACATGTACTCCTTCTTAATAATTCTTCTGTATGCTATCTCAAACTCACCTGGAACAGTCATTCCTCGAATTCTTGTGTTCCCTCGATGATGACCCCTACCCCTCCCTCTTTGCTCTGCACCACCACGAATAGTTCTTTTAAATCCTCGCACAGTTATGCCAGGGCCATTATAACTTAACACTTTTGCATAAATCTGACTTTGTTCTGCCAGTTTTTGGCTGTAAAAAGATTTTTTAGTCACAATACTATCCTGTTTCATTGCATTATTCTGTTGTGTGGATGTCTGCAAAGGCAGTTCTATTTTCCGTCTCTTTGCTTCAGGGTCACTTCTTGAATAATATTTGGTATTTATATTAAATTTTCTTCCACATCGATCACATGTCAGTTTATTCTGGCTTGATATTCCACAGAACTGGCACACTGCCACCAAATCAGGATCCTACAAAAGTTAACAAAATAACTGTAAACTAGAAATGTGTTTATAAAACGCTATTTCCCCAACTATATGCTTGTCCTATAAAATGCCAAACTGGTGTCATAATTCTCTGAAATTTAACTGCAGCAGATGATAATTTGATTGTTTACCATTTAGAGAAACTAAGGCTTGATAATTAACATGGATTTTCTGCATTCCAGATGACTGGACAGTAAAATTAACGATATGGTTGGATGGATACATGGAAAATGGAGCCGTATACTTATTAAAGGCTCCATATTCATCAAAATTAGACATTTTATTATCCAAGAAAGGTTTAATTGATATATGGTATTAATACAATCACAAAATGTAGCACCCGACAGCCTGTAAAATTTCAGTTAGTCTCTAGTTCTTGAACTGGATAAAAAATGAAATGCTTTTTATTGTATCTCTGAATTACTGTTGCCAACATTAATTCAGAGATATAAAAAATCATTTAATTTTTTATCCATTTCAAAAACGTGAGACTAAATGAAATTTTACAGGCTGTCAGAAGCCACATTTTATGATCGTATATATACCATATATTCATTTATTAAACCTTTCTTGGACAAAAAAATGTCTATTTTTGGGGAATATGAAGCCTTTAATGCAGGTACAACTAAATCTAAATGGCCGATAGTTCAGACCCTGATATACAGTTTGATATAAGTTTGCACTGTTTGCTGCATATCTATCTAAATTCTGTAAAACTCCAATGATCGGAACACTGATGGCTTGTTTACCATGGCTGATTCGAGCCGATTTTTGAGTCCCTAGACAATTCTTCCAAAATCTCTAAAAAACAAATATTTAGAGATGTTTTAGGGAGATTTTCTTATATTATCACGAAACTGTTTGTTGTGTGTATTCATTGAGTACACTCAAAATACCATTATTTTAAAGGTTGAAAAGATATCCCTAAATCATCCCCATTTGCCTCCTGACTTGGTGCTATGATAAACCCTCAGTGGCTCAAACTACCCATGTCTAGAAGAAATTTCCATGGTCCCAGAGATGTCCGTGCCATTGGAATTTTGCTGTATATAGGGTAACTATAGTAAATTAACACATACTGGCTTTTAACTCTTGAAGTACTACAGCAGACAACACTGATTTTTTTTTTTTTTTTTTTTATTATTTTCAAAGAAATAAGGCTTGACATTTCATATGAATCATCTGCTAAGCAGATAATTGAAATGAAATGTAAAGTTTAATTTTCCCAGAAAAATAACAATGTTGGTCTGTTAAAAATTTACTTAGTACTTTAAGAGTTCACATTAGTTACAACTGATGCACAATATGGGAAAAATGCCCTTATGCCATATGCGACCAGCGAATGTCCAGATGAGCATGCACACCCATGCAGTCTGATCTGAACATTTTCTCTTGGTCGACATATACAATAGTATTCATTCATTCTGTAAGTGGACAATGAAGGCCCAGAGCAGCCTATGCAAATGTGCAGGCTTATCAGGGTCTTTGTTGTCTGCAAATTGCATAAGGGCCCTTTTCGTGTACTGCGCATCTTATATTTTCTGGTCCTTTCCTCTCACTGAGCCCATTCAAGGATTTTTGAAAACTTGTTTGGGGGTCATTTGTGAGGTCTAATTGGCTGAAATTAGTGAGTTTGGCCACGAACACTTGACACTGTGCTGTTTTTAGTTTTGTCAGCGTGTTCATTGCTAACAGGAGTCATTCTTTTCAGACTCTATTGATATTTTGCTACCTCAATAATAGTTTACAGTAGTGTTAAGAAAAAGAGAGAAGGGAAGATTCCACTCACATTTACAATCTCTGGTGGGAGACCATCCTGACTATCAGCTGTTCCAGGTTTTACTATAGTTTCTAATCTAGCATCACCACTCCCCACTTCAGTTTGTCCCTCCTGTGCTTCTGTAAATTAATTACAACAGACGTTAGATTTATCTTGTTTATGACAGTGTTTAGACAGTTCAAATCATAATTCAGGGCCCAGTTGTTCAAAACTAACGATGTCATTAGTTAACATATCCTTAAAACTTTGATCGTTAAATATGGCATATATGCTCATATTTTTGCTGAAAAAATGTGAGTAGCTTTTGCATTTGCAAAAGCTATTCACATTTTTTCAGCAAAAATAATTGTGAATTAGATATTGTATTTTCTAGAACAGTTAACATTTTGACCACTAACAAGCTCATTAAGCTAACAATGCTTTGAACAACTGTGCCCAGATGTATATAAATAACTCCAGATAAGGCACTTTTTTCAACTGAAAAGCAATGATCTTTTCTTCTTCCTCCACAAAAACTCTGATGAGAGTCAACAACATTTCCCCATTTACTACACAGTTTCAAGCAGGTGCTTTTAAAAATCTTACCTCAACACCTGTTGCCTATTATACTCTATCATTAGCCATATTCAACTGGGATGTTTCGTGAAATGTCCGTGAAATTTTGTGCAGGAGTGTGATATCTTCTTGTAACAGCTTATTTTTCAAGTTCTTAAACAATCATAATGCATGGAAAGTTCAGCGTTTCAATTGAAGTCAAACGTGCTTCACGACCGCTTATGAACTTGAAAAATAACTCAAATTTGATTGAACCATGTGACCGGCTGTAACAAGAAGATATCACACTCCTGCACCAAATTTTACAGACATTTCACGAAACATCCCAGTCGAATATGGCTATAAATTCAGAGATATGATAAACAAGAGGCCCATGAGCCACAACGCTCACCTGAGTTAACTGCTGTAAGTTAATCAGGTCATTTACTCATCATTCCCTATCAGCCTGTCAAGTTTCGAGGCAATGGGTTAAACAGTTTTCATGGTATCTTTCTTGCAAGGTTAAAATGGTGAAATTTTCAAAGGGCCATAAGTCAAAAAACAAGAGGGCCCAGAGAGCCCTAATTCGCTCACCTGAGTGTCATTGTCTTCAACCAACATCAGTTACTTCAACAATTCAGTGCAACATATTCTAAAAGACTTATCATCTTCTCTTCATAGGACTCTCTATGCTTTAATAGACAGTCATCCAAGAAACATTTCTGCCGACTTATTTCAAAATCTGGCTAATAGTTTTAGAGGAAAAACTTACTTGCCCCTTATTTGTCTATGTAAAACTATTGAACCCTAGGGTGGGGGCATTTTTGATCCCAGGGATCTAATTTGAACACTCTTCGTAGAGGTCTACTAGATAAGGCTACAAACCAAATTCGGTAGCTTATAAAGATTGAAGCAAAATTGTGGCCTCTAAAGGGTGAACAAGGTTTTGAACAAATCTGACCTAGTTTGTGATCTGACATGATCCATATTCAAACTTGACTAAGATATCATCAAGACAAACATTCCGGTGTAGTTTAATGAAGACTGAAGCAAAACTGTAGCCTCTAGAGGGTGAACAAGATTAAAAAAGAAAATGACCTAGCGACCTAGTTTTTGTCCCGACATGACTCATATTCGAACTTGACCTAGATATTATCCAGACAAACATTCTGGTAAAGTTTCATGAAGACTGAAGCAAAACTGTATCCTCTAGACGGTGAACAAAGTTTTAAAGAAATTTGACCCAGTGACCTAGTTTTTAAACCGACATGACCCATATTCAAAACTGACAGAGATATTATCTAGACAAACATCTGGTAAAGTTTCCTGAAGATTGAAGCAAACTGTGGCCTCTAGAGGGTGAACAGTTTTTTAAAGAAATTTGACCTAGTGACCTAGTTTTTGAACCAACATGACCCATATTCAATCTTGACCTAGATATCATCCAGACAAACATTCTGGTAAAGTTTCATGAAGACTGAAGCAAAACTATGGCCTCTAGAGGGTGAATAAGGTTTTAAAGAAATTTGACCTAGTGACCTAGTTTTTGAATCAACATGACCCACATTCAATACTTACCAAGATATCATCGAGACAAACATTCTGGTAAAGGTTCATGAAGATTAAAGCAAAACTGTGGCCTCTAGGGGGTGAACAAGGTTTTAAAGAAATTTGACCTAGTAACCTAATTTTTGACCCGACATGACCCATATTCAAACTTGACTGAGATATTATCCTGACAAACATTCTGGTAAAGTTTCATGAAGATTAAAGCAAAAAATGTGGCCTCTAGAGGGTGAACAAGGTTTTAAAGAAATTTGACCTAGTGAGTAATTTTTGACCGGACATGACCCATATTGAAACTTGACCTAGATATCGCCAAGACAACCATTCTGGTAAAGTTTCATGAAGATTGAAACAAAACTGTGGCCTCTAGAGGGTGAACAAGGTAAATGTTGACGATGTACAACGCACATACAACGAACACAGCGTGATCACAATAGCTCACTTTGAGCACTTTGTGCTCAGGTAAGCTAAAAACTAGAGCAAGTGCCCAGAGGGTCACGAATACCCCAGCCGGCGCCATTTCTTAATTATAAAATATTTTAAAGTCAATGACAATGATATAAAGCAAAATCAATGGACCATGAAATATAGGTCACTGACCCATATATAGTTTATAAGGCCAGTCTCTGAGTGACACTGATATATCATCCCAAGTACAACTTTTCTGGAGTAAATAGTCTTCACGATATGAAGCAAAATTGCTGGACCAATTATCTGTGAAATCATTTTGAAATGGGGCCACTAATTGTGGAGGAGATGTCCTTTAAAGGTTTTTCTGTTTTCAGCTCTGGTGACCATTTTGTTCAAGCAGAGCAGAACCATTTTAGCAATTTTGGTAAAGGGGAATAAGAAGAAAATTTCTGTGAAATTATTTTGAAATCCAGCCATTCGCCACGAGATGTCGTTTAAAGGTTTTTCTATTTTTAGCTCTGGTGACCATTTTGTTCAGCAAAGCGGAACCATTTTGGTAAAGGGGGATAAGAGGAACATTTCTGTGAAATCATTATGAAATTGGGCCAATGGCCTAGGAGGAGATGTCGTTTCAAGTGTTTTTTTATATTTTTAGCTCTGGCGACCATTTCGTTCAGCGGAGCTGAACCATTTTAGCAATTTTGGAAAAGGGCCATAAGAGGAACACTTCTTTACTTATTACTTTGAAGTCTAGCCACTGACCACGGAGGAGATGTCTTTTAAAGGTTTTTCTATTTTTAGCTCTGGCCACCATTTTGCTCAGCCAAGTGGAACCATTTTAGCAATTTTGGTAGAGGGGACTTCTGTGCAAATATTTTTAAATCAGGCCATTGGCCAAGGACGAGATGTCATTTGAAGATCTTTCTATTTTTAGCTCTGGCAGCCATCTTGTTCAATGGAGCAGAACCAATGCAGCCATCTTGGATTTCCAAAAAACACGATTTTAGCTTGTTCTATCCAGAAAAGTCATCCTGTTGCTACAGAGCAAGTTTTGGGGCAAAGCAACCAAAGGTTTGGCAAGAGATGTCAACAAGACCTGTCGCCAAACAGGATAGCTCGCCTGATATTGCACATTTTGTTTCTGGAAAATTCTAAGTCTGTGACCTTGATTTTGACATGACCTAGGTGGTGCGGGGTAGGGTTTGCAATGTGCAAAATATTCATCAAACCAAAGATGAATTAGTTCGGTGATAAGGTTAGGAAATAATAAGGTCTTAAAAACGTAAACGAAAACTTTAACATTTTTAAAATTCTAAGTGTGGGACCTCGACCCCCAAGGTCACTGTCATGAGTGCTGATGGTGTTGATAAAAACTTTGGACCAATATATATCATGATACCAAATATAAATTAAATCCATCATTCGGTTTAGAAGTAATGAGGTCCTTAAAACTTTGACATAAAATCTTAACAGGAAATTTTTTGCATGACTGTGACCTTGACTGTAACATGAACTAGGGTGGTGAGGATGGAACTGGCAAAATTTTGGACCAATATGTATCATCATACCAAAGATGAATCAAATTGGTGATAAGGTTAGGAAATAATGAGGTCTTAAAAACTTTAACAAAAATAACATTTAAATTCTAAGTCTGTGACCTAGACCTCAAGGTCACGGTCATGAGTGCTGATTGTGCTGATAAAAACTTTTGACCAGTATCTATCATGATACCAAATAGGTACTAAATCCATCATGTTGTTTAGAAGTAATGAGATCCTAAAAACTTTGACGTAAAATTTTAACATGAAAATTCTAAGTCTGTGACCTTGACCTTGACATGACCTAGGGTAGTGGGGATGGTACTGTGTAAAATTTTGGACAAATATGTATCATCACACCAAAGATGAATGAAATCGGTGATAAGGTTAGGAAATTTTTTTTTGATTTGGGTTTTACGGCCCTTTCAAGAATATTTCACTTATATCGAGCCGATCGTTCATCAAGGTGGGCGAAAACCGGAGAACCCGGAGAAAAACCACCTGACCATCCGTAAGCAGAACTTGGCTTTCCCACATATGACTCGAGCGAGGCTCGAACCACAGCGGTCAGAAACCTAATGAATTAAGAGTCAACTCTCTTATCCACTAGGCTACAGGGGCCCCCTGGTTAGGAAATAATGAAGTCTTAAAACTTACAAAAAAACTTTAACATTTAAATTCTAAGTTTGTGATGTCAACCTCAAGGTCATGGTCATGAGTGCTGATGGTGCTGATAAAATGTTTTGACCAGTATCTATCATGATACCAAATAGGAACTAAATCCATAATGTAGTTTAGAAGTAATGAGATCCTAAAAACTTTGACATAAAATCTTAACAGGAAAATTCTGTGACCTTGACATGAACTAGGGTGGTGGGGATGGTACTGCGCAAAATTTTGGACAAATATGTATCATCAAACCAAAGATGAATGAAATCAGTGATAAGGTAGGAAATACAGAGGTCTTGAAAACTTTAACATTTAAATTCTAAGTCTGTGACGTCGACCTCAAGGTCACGGTCATGAGTGCTGATGATGCTGGTAAAAACTTTTGACCAGTATCTATCATAATACCAAATAGGAACTAAATCCATCATGTAGTTTAAGAGTAATGAGATGCTAGAAACTTCGACATAAAATTTTAACATGAAAATTCTAAGTCTGTTACCTTCACCTTGACAAGACCTAGGGTGGTGGGGATGGTACTGCGCAAATTTTTTTTACCAATATGTATAACCATACCAAAGATGAATCAAATCGGTGATACGGTTAGAAAATAATGAGGTCTTAAAAACTTTAATGAAAACTTTAATATTTAAATTCCAAGTCTGTGACCTCAACCTCAAGGTCACAGTCATGTGTGATGATGGTACTGATAAAAACTTTTGACTAGTGTCTATCATAATACCAAATAGGAACAAAGTCCATCATTTAGTGTAGAAGTAATGAGATCCTAAAAGCTTCGACATAAAATTTTAACATGGAATTCTACGTCTGTGACCTTGACCTTGACATGACCTAGAGTAGTGGGGATGGTACTGCGCAAAATTTTGGACCAATCTGTATCATCATACCAAAGATGAAGCAAATCGGTGAAAAGGTTAGGAAATAATGAGGGCTTAAAAACTTTAACGAAAACTTTAACATTTGTGGACGCCGACGCCAACGCCGGGGGTAGTACAAAAGCTCTCCATGAACGTTGTTCAGGCGAGCTAATAAAAATTAATTTTCAAGATAGCAGATCTGTCGGCCATCTTGGATTTTCAACTGGCTCAGTTTTAGCTATTTTGTATCTACTAGGGGCTCTATTGTTTCTCATCAAGATTCAATTCAATTGAATTACAGATGTCCAAAAAATGAATTCTCAACATTTTTCCCATGTAAATGTATAGGGCCCATATAAATGCATGGGAAGCAAATGTGACCTTGCCATAAAAAAGGTCAAAGTCACTGTGGGACCATCATTTTAGCAACCGTTGAAATGATTTGTGCAAAGATTAAGCCCCAGAGCTTATCTGGTCCTGGAGAAGAAGATTTTTAAAGGTTTTTACCATACATGGGCATAGCAGCCATCTTGGTCAATGGACCGTGACCATTTTAGCAATCTTTCGTTCCCCTGCCCCAAGGAGGCGCCACATGAAATTTGAGCAACATTGGCCTGGCAGCTTCAGAGGAGGTCATTTGTCATTCTCCACATTTTTCCCATACAATGTAAGGGGCCCAAACAAATGCATACGGATGCAAACTTGATCTCGCCATAAAAAGGTCAAACATCAATGTACAACCATCATTCTAGCAATTTTGGTAGAACTCCCATCCCCAATGATTTGTGCAAAGATTCAGCCCCAAGGCATCCTCTGTTCTGGAGGAGAAGATTTTTAAAAGTTTTTACCATATTAGCAATCTTTTGTTGCCCCAACCTAAGAAGGCTCCATATGAAATTTGAGCAAAATTAACTCAGCGGCTTCAGACAAGAAGTTGTTTGAAAATGTTAACGGATAGACGTTCTAACATTCTGGGTTTAGGGGCTACCTCAATGTTAAATTTCCATGGGGATTTAGGGGCTATTTTTTTATTTAGGGGCTAGACTAATGTATTTTAAATGGAATAAACCCCAAAATACCTCAAATTACAGTCGACTCTCGTTATCTCGAACTTCACGGGACCTGATAAAAATGTTCGAGTTATCAGTAGTTCGAGACAACCAAATTGTGACGTCATAGGTATGACGACTGTTCGCCTCTCTGTTCGCCAAACGTGCTTGGAAGGCACATGTATATGGCAATTTAAATAATTTATGCGTACTTCAGTTTGCATTGTTACTGTTTGTTTTAGGAGATGCAATGGTTCTCTTGGAATAATATCATCAATAAATGTTGATAATAATAAATTTCAAACGTCTCTTGTTGTCTTTTAATACTCCTGCAAATTAGGATTTCCATTTGAGCTATAAATAAATTACTGGTTTCCCGGTTATGTTAGCTGTACGTTATGAACTGGTTTGGATTAGCTCCCTTCACACAGACGACTCGATAAACAGTTGACTGGTTTCCGCTTTTGCATAAAACGCTTACAATGTTAAGCGGCAGCTGTAAGCTAGTTTGGATTATCTCCCCTGGCATAAACGAACCATCTCAGCACGGCAAACTGTAGATCCTGCAGAGAAAACTCGTTATGAACTGTCTCATCTGGACCTACACTATTTGTGCGGGTATCCGTACCAGTCTACAGGGTCTGAAGGGTTAACATCGGTACCCACGTGTAACTCGTCTATTTGAGGCCGTGCACGACAACTCCTATTAGAAAACTGTGTGACTGTCAAAGACTCGGATCAGCCTGCTTTGTTTGTGTTGAGGTTTTACGGCCCAGTCAATGGGGTCATGTCGAGCGCGGTCAGTTTATCTAACCACACGTTTACTGGGCAGGCTTAGTCCTCTAGGCGGTTAACCAGTATTGTGCACATTCTTTCGCCAGAAACTGACAACTGCCCTTCTTGAATCAGCGGAAGGGAGAGAATGACCGTAGAAAATATTTCATGATCAATCTCCACGAAAGAATGTTGCCGACCTCAGCGGGGGTTGAACCCGCGACCTCCTGGTCTCCAGTCAGACGGCGCATCCAACTGAGCCACCGAGGCCGGCCGGATCAGCCTGCACGCCCACGAATTTTCCATTATACGCATGAGCCTTATTTAGGCTTACCAAAGAGCACCGCCTGACCAAAGAGTAACAAGCAAAGATTCAGACTTAGCTAGCCTGATCAATACAGGCTGATCTGAGTCGGAACCTGTCGCGCACTGACTTTTCTTGAAGACGCTCATATCATTCAGACGGACAGTACTCAATAGTGAAGAGCATATCTAAACAATAAATTAAAGAAACTTCGTTGATTAATCTTCTATAACACTATTCTGAGCCGCTTTTTATCTTACGAATCAATGACACGAGACGGCGTTGAGCGCCGCGTGTCAAACCTGACTCGACACGCACGTGATTTCATAATTGCGGATTTTAGACATTGTTTGTGTTGTTTGTAATGACCTGGACAAAGGGGAAAATTAAACTATTGATTTATTTATCAATGACCTATTATATTTTCATTAACTGATAGACCGGCGGCGCCACATCTTACATTTTTTTTTCCTTCGTCATGGTCCGAGTTCGAGATATGCGGTAGTAAAACCTGTGAAAAATATATTCAGGGACTGAAAATGATGGACGAGATAGCCGAAGTGTCGACATAAAAGTAGTTCGACATACGCGAAGCTGAAATACAATAAATACATAGGGAAAATAATCGGGACTTAGAAATCAGTTCGACATAAGTGATAGGATCGAGATAAGAGGGGTCGAGATAACGAGAGTCAACTGTATGTCCAAAATAGCCCCCAAATCTTGGATATTTGCTCAGGTGAGCTAAAAATGAGCAAGTACCCAGAGGGCCAAAAATACCCCCTGGCAGGCACCATTTCTTAATTATAAAATATTTCTAAGCCAATGACAATGATATAGGGCAAAATCAATGGGCCATGAAATATAGGTCACTTAACCACTGTAGTAGTTTATAAGGTCAATCTCTGAGTACCACTGATCTATCCCATCTTTTCTCGAGTAAATAGTCTTCTAGATATGAAGCACAATTGCTGGACCATAAAATATAAGTCACTGACCTACATATACTTGAGAGGTCAATCTGTGTCACACTGATCCATTATATCAACTATGATGTTAATCCATTAAATAATCTAGTAGATATCAAGCAAAATCACTAGACCATGAAATATAAGCTGATTTATATTTACTTTGCGGTCAAAGTTTGGGTCACACTGTGTCATTATCTGTAAGTATGACACTTAGACATCAAATAGTGGGAGATGTAAGACAAAATCACTGGGCTATGAAATATAGGTTACAAAGACCTACATTTATTTTGAGGTAAATGCTGAGTCATTGTGACCCATAATCCCAAACTATGATAGTCATACATCAAGTTGTCTTCAAGATGTAAAATAAGATCACTGGACCATGAAATATAGTTCACAGTGACCTACATTTACTTTAAGGGCAACTGTTGGATCATACTGATTCATAATCCTAAATAATAATGTTCATACATCAAAAAAACATTCAAGATATAAGATAAAATCACTGGACCATGGAATATTGGTCAAGGTGACCTACATTTATTATGATGTAAATCGTGGTGTCACTCAGAACCAATATCCCAAGTAACACATTACTCCATGAAATAGTCTTAAAGATATAAGACAAAATCACTGGAGCATAAAAAATAGGTAACAATGACCTTGACCTTATTGCACTGACGGTTATTTTGTTTGTGTTGAGGTTTTACGGCCCAGTCAACCCAATGGGGTCATGTCGAGCGCGGTCAGTTTACCTAACCACTTGTTTACTGGGCAGGCTTAGTCCTCTAAGCGGTTAACCAGTATTGTGCACATTCTTTCACCAGAAACTGACAACTGTCCTTCTTGAAACAGCGGAAGGGAGAGAATGACCGTAGGAAATATTTCATTATGAATCTCCATGAAAGAATGTTGCCGACCTCGGCGGAGGTTGACACTGACGGTTAATGAGATAAACATATCTGATGCCTTTCCTTCTTTATTAAGAAGTTGTTTGTCCTAGATTTTTACCTCTAGCCCCGCCCTGGGGCATGACCCAGGGGTCCATTGAAGTAAAATGGAAGAGAACCCTTCCAGGCACTCCAATATCAAATATGGATAGTTTCTGATAAGTGGCTGCAAAGATATACGTCATCAAATAACTTTAAGTAAAACTTGGTTACAGCAGGTGTTAACGGACGGAATCACAGACAGAAGGAAGGATATATGATAATGCTATTATTCAGTGGATAACACTGTATCATAAATAATTTAAGTGATATGACATTAATGTCATTAATTTAAAGCAAGCATTCATCAGCATCCATGGCTCCAGATATGGTAATAATTACAAAAGCTCCAGAAAAGTGGACCTACCGCTACCTTCAACTTTTTTCTCTGTGATGTCGCCAGCGATGACCTTTGACTCTACAGCTTTTCTGAAATGCCAAAGAAATAGGTTCATCATATGATGTTGCTATTATTCAGTGGATATCATCATATAATTTAAGTTATATGATCACAAGCTACATCACACAATTACTGACATGTAAAATCGTCATGCCATCCATGACAACATTATGTTGAAAATCGGTTCAACTTCTACGGTCATAAAATACAGTTTAAAAGTCATATAATGAACAGTATTTTCCATTCAGTCAGTTCATATGAAATTTATGGAGGAAACTCACCAATGCTCATTTCATAAATTTCATACGAATTGACCAATCATATAAGATCCTTAATATACTCAGAGGAATTGTTAAGAAGGAGTATTTGGTGATAATTATGGGACAATTTTTTTGTTAAGAAGGAGTATTTGGTGATAATTATGGGACAATTTTTCCAGTTCTCCATGAAAACATGTTGTGGGGTACTCAATAGAAGCACCTCAGTGAGGCACTTATAATGAGTACCCACAAGAAGTTTTTATGGAGAAATAAGAAAAATTATCGCAGTATTATTGCCAAATACTCCTCCTTAACAATTCTTCTGATAATACACAGTAACCTCTGAAAACACCGTTCATCATAGCTCCACGTAAGAGGGAGTATCCAGGCCCCAAGATTATAAAACCTTTTTCATGCTCAACTCAGCTGAGCATGAAATTTATCCTGCTAATAAATCTCAAATTAGTAATAAATGCAAATTCTTTCTTGCTAAACATAGCTGGGCATGGAAATTTCTCTGCTAATAAATATGAAAATGCCAACTATTGTTGGCATTTTCATATTTATTAGCAGAGAAAATTTCATGCTCAGCTGAGTTGAGCATGAAACAATTTTTATAACCTCGTGGTCGGATCATATTTTTTTTTATTTCTCCGTTGAAAGCCACTTATTTCAACTGAAAAGTATTGATATTTTTCTTAACCCTTTTCCTGCTGAATAAATTAATTTGCCATGCCCACTTCTGATTTTCAGCCAATCAGATTACTTGATCTGGATTGTTGCTATAAATTCACATACTTAATGACAATGAGATCCAGATCAGTTGGCTTCTTCAGAAACCAACTGATCTGGGTCTGCATTGTTTAGAAAGGCAGGGTATATCCGGGCCCAGCATGACAAGGGTTAATTCTCCACAAAAACATATATTGTGGGTACCCATTAGAAGTGCCTCGTGGAGAAACAAGAATTCCGCGGAAGGCGTCATCGCACCTGCTGGCGCAAAAGTCACAGGAGCCACAATCAGAATGTGGTTATTAAATAAGTATTTCATTCTTAGCAGTGCTTACTTGGAAAACTGGGTTGAAAAAAATGTAGACAAAGTGCCTAGTGGGGCACATATATTCCAGGCCAGTCCCATTCCCTCTAATGGCTATATCTTAAGCACTGACTTTTCGTATCATACAGCCCAATGATAATGGAACGTTGACATAAAATGTGTAAAAGTCACTGGAGCATGAAATATAGGTCAAGGTCACGGGTCAAGGTACCTGCTAATTCAGTACATCAAGGAGAAGCACAATGCAAGGTATGGTGGTTGTAGGCCTTATAGTTGAGGAGTTATCAAACTTCAACGTAAAATGTGTCAAATATAGGTCAAGGTCACTGGGTCAAGGTACGTGCCAAGCCAGTGCAATGAGGTGAAGCACTATGTAAGGTTTAGTGGTTGTAGGTCTTATATTTGAGGAGATACCGAACATCAATATAAAATGCGTCAAAGTCACTTGAGTGCACAATATAGGTCAAGGTCACCAGGTCAAGGTATCTGCTAAGTCAGTACATTGAGGAGAAGCACTTTGCAAGGTTTGATGGTTGTAGGCCTTACAGTTGAGGAGATATCGAACGTTGACGCAAAATATGTCAAAGTCACTGGAGCGCAAAATATAGGTAAAGGTCACCGGGTCAAGGTACCTGCCAAGTCTGTACATCTAGGAGAAGCACTATGCAAGGTTTGGTAGTTGTACGCCTTATAGTTGAGAAGATCTGGAACGTCAACGTAAATTGTGTCAAAGTCAATGGAGCGCAAAATATAGGTCAAGGTCACTGGGTCAACATATCTGCCAAGTCAGGAGGTCAGGGAGATGTGTCATGCAAGGAATGATGGTTGTTGTAGAATTGTAGTTGATTAGAATACTAATTTTGACGTAAATGTCCAACTTCGACATAACAGAACTGTTAAGAGACAGACGGACGGACGAACGGACAGACGAATGGAAAAGCAGGCACCTATGTCGCAACGTCAGGAGGTCAGGGAGATATTTCATACAAGGTTTGATGGTTGTTTAGTCTTATAGTTGATTAGAATACTAACTTTGACATAAATGTCGAACTTTGACATAAGAGAACTGTTAAGAGACGGACAGACAGACCAATGGAAAAGTGGGCACCTATGTCGCAAAGTCTGGAGGTCAGGGAGATGTTTCATGCAAGGTTTGATGGTTGTTTAGTCTTGTAGTTGATTAAAATACTAACTTTGACATAAATGTTGAACTTCGACATAAATGTTGACAGACGGACGGATGAATGGACAGACATACGGAAAAGCGGACACCTATGTTGCAAAGTCAGGAGGTCAGGGAGATGTTTCATGCAAGGTTTGATGGTTGTTTAGTCTTGTAGTTGATTAGAATACTAACTTTGACATAAATGTCGAATGTCGACATAAATGTTGACAGACGGACGGACGGACAGAAAATCGGACGCCTATATTGCACCCTGCTACAAGCAGGTGCGATAATAAGAAAAATACTACCTGGATACCCCTCCCCTATCTGGAGCTATGCTGTTCTAAATATTTTTCTTATTTTACCCAAGAAAACATAGCTTGATATCTGTGCTCAGAACATACCTTGCCAGATTGGTAGTGGAGTTTGTTGTCATTTTCTGAGAGCCCTGAGCTGGTGGCATCAGGCTGCTGGTATTAATAATCATAGGCTGTCTCACAGTAGGAACCACGCCAGCTGGTCTACCAGAGCTGGGAGACTGTATCACCTGGATTTTCTGTTGCTGTGGGCCTTGGGGTCTTAGTACAGGGCTCTGTTGTCGGAATGAGGTTTGAGCCCGCACAGGTCGAATGATCTGACCAGGTGTTCTGATTGTTGTCTGAATTGTAGGTGTGGTGAATGTGTTTCTTGTAGGGCTACTCATTAGTGGGGATTGTCTGAAACATAATCATGATCATACTGACAAAAAAATCCCCCAAAAACAACAACAATAGAAAATATTCTTACTTTTCACTATTTGCAAGGATCTAGACAAGAGGGGTCACAGATTGATATGATATCAGAGTTTGACATTTATGAATCTACCTGGGTTCACTATTTATCTATACCTACAGTACAGCCAGCGAGACATTCCTATAGATCTCGGTCGTCACCATGACCAATTTTCCCGTCACGGTGTTGCTTCGTCTTGTCACCGAGACGAGCGAGACAGCTGGCGAGACGCACAGGTATTCTCAGCGAGACATTGTAGCGATACGCTGAGCGAGACACTTATCCGGCCGAGAATTTTATTGCCTTTCATAGAGACACAGCGAGTCACAGCGCGACATTTATGACCGTAAGATAAGAAGTTTTTACCTGTATTGACCATTTTACTGTACCTCCAGTATGGCTCAAGTAACAAAAAAAAAACAAAAAACAAAACATTATTATTATTATTATTTTCAATCTGCGAACCAATTTTACAATCCGCAATTTTCCGTCGAGAGGTTTGGAGTAACCAAACAAAAATTGTTACAACTGCGAATACAATAAATACCCGGTACCCTCTAAACTAGTGTTGGCAGCAGCAGGAACAGACTGCAAAATCTACACACTTAAATAGTTCTGCTTCCGAGGACCAACTCTGCGACTGTTTTTTTTTTTTTTTTAATATTTCAGCCGCGAGTATCAAAAGGCATATCCGAACAACAGCTGATAGCCCCAGTGCGCAAGGCCGGCGAGGTATTTGGACCAAAGCCTCCGATGATTTCTAATCGCCCCGTTTAAGTTTTGGATTAGGGGTGGTGGCCGTCTGAGTCTTCCTATACTCATTTTCATGTGACAATCACTTTTATCCAGTCTGGCCCATTTTTCTCGTGTCACTTTGCACGTGCTGCTGCTGCGGCCAAGAAAGTAGTTTGATCCCGAAGCACTGCTGAAAATTGTAGAGATGTCGATCTGTTTTAGTATTTTACAGTAAAATAAGGCTGAACATTTCATGTGAATCGTCTGCCCAGCAGACGATTCACATGTAATGACAAGCTTGATTTACACTGGAAAATAAGAAAAAAAAAATGAAAATGCCGTCTGCTGAATATGCTAGGCGCTTGCTTCATGGGTTAAAGTATGGATACATTTCATTTGACAAGGGAGACAGAACTGGACAGGCTGAAATGTATCTACACTGCTCGGATCGGGGGCTGGACGGTTGATGATTGGACCAGGGTTAGGACTGTCCATGTAAAACACCACTTGACGATGGTGACTTGGTGTCTTATGTCACTTTAAACAAAAAAAAAAAAAAAATACTTAAGTCATATATCGAGATGATAGAACGCGTCGTCTGATCAGGGTATTCACTGTTTGCAAAAACAGTTTAGCCATTTGTCTGTAGGAATATCTAAATCTCATAGCCGGATGTGCCTAAAATGGACGAGCCAGAATCTTACAAGTTTTGCATACTCTCTCTCTCTCTCTGGAATGCTCTTTCTTTTTACCCTCATGCAAATATGACGTGTCTCCTTTCGAGCTAGAAATTGTTTGCACTGACTTTATTGGAAAAAAAAAGATATCGCACGGGCGGGAATCGAACGCGAGACCTGATCGCGGAGTCGATCCCCACAGATTGTAGCGATTTATCATGAAACACATGTATTTGCTACTGTAACGGTCATTCGCTCCTTCCACTGCTTCAAGAGTGGCAGTTACAAGTTTCTGGCGGAAGGGTGTTTAATCTTATTGTATAAGCATGTCCCCTCTTTTGGCGCGATTCATAAAAAATGTTTTTCCAATGTAAAGCAATTGCAGTTAACTCCCTTTTGATAGTCAATTGCAGTTAGCTCCCTTAAAAGAATAAACACCTGCAGTGTGAGGACGTTACCCCGCATTCATCTGGGTACAAATGAATATTATGTTATGTTATTCTCTTAAAATATGTACAGTAATAACACATTTATTGGCTTACAGAGCAATCTTGAAAACTTTCGTTTCCATGTAAAGCGTTCTGTTTTTGTGTCTTCAACATTCGATATGCAAAACTAAGGCCGTAATTAAATTAACGAGTAAAAGAGACACGTGTATAAACCTAGCATCGGAGGAAAAGCGTCTTCAAAATGATCAGCCATATGTCCTCGCGGACATTCTAGGCAGAGTCTTCCTGGGTAGCGAGCTGGGTAGAAACCAATACTAAGTTACGAGGATAAAGTGCCTTGTGTAAGGACATAACACTTGGTGCTCGCGGGTATCGAACTTACCATTATCTGGGCTATAAATTCAGCAGACGACAAATTCGTTGTTATTATTTTTTTTTTTTTTTTTTTTTTTTATTACCAAGAAAACAGGATTTGACATTTCATGCAATGGAGACAATTTGCATGAAATGCAAATCCTGTTTTCTTGGAAGAATGAGAAAAATATTTCAAAATGTCGCCTTTTGAAAATTTTACCCAGTGCTAAGCGTTATGGCTTGCACAAACAAATCACGCAGGAGTCTGTGCATGGCAAAACCTACGATAAAACTTGTACGAAGAGACGTATCAGCCTGCACATGCACTCTGATCCTGCACATCAGTAGTCTGATCAGAGCCTTCGCTAATCGTATGTGCCTCCTACAATCTCTGGGTTTAACAAAACGTCTTGTGCGACGAGCAAAGACTCGGGTCAGTCTGCGCAACTGAAAATTTTGATAAAGAATTCGCTGATCATATTTAACTTCGATAGTCGGGATGTCCAAAGCGAGATAAAATGTGCGACTGCAACAGCACATTCTGACCAGATCCTTTGCTGATCGTACAGTATGCACCTTCTTTGGACTCTGGGCTATCCAAGAAGCTTGCTTCATATAGTAGGTCGATGCAGAGATTGGCCCTAGTCTTTGCTGGTCGCACGTACATTGTAGTAGTGTACGTTTTGTCCTGTTCAGTGAACGTACATTGTAAATCTTACTTCAGACATGAGAACTTTGTACCAACGTAATTTTGGTTTGAACTGGAGTTAAACGGCCAAGTCAACACTATTTCGCTCTTGTCGAGCCTGCACACTTTTCCGGGATGGGCTTATTCATAAGCTATTAATCATTTCAGCAGGAACTGCTAACTGCCCTTCTTTTCTTTCATATACTTTGACGATAGAGCCTGCTTTTGGGGTTACGGCCCTTTGATCACCGAAAATATTTTAGTGATTTCTGTAATATATTTCTGTTGGCTCTGTAACTTGAAAACTATTTGAGATATATTCTTGAAATTTTATTAATTTATTAACAGAGCTATGGCACTTGCTTGATGTAAGTGCAGAGGCGGGGAATGGTGAAATATCTGCAGTCCTTTTATTAGATATTTAACAGTATGAAATATTGGGAAATGACGCCTCGGTTGTGTAGTGGTAAAGCTGCTCGTTTTGTCACCCAGGGGTCATGAGTTCGATCCCAAGCTTCTCAAGCCTTTCATATGGGGCTTTGCACCAAGGTCCACATCTCCGTAGGACCTAGCTGTTAGTGGGATGTAATAAAAATCACTCACTCATTTGAATTGTCATTAGCCTCTATTGCCCCTTCTGCGCGTAGTGTTTTTTTTTTCTTTTTTTGTGTGTGTGTGTGTGTGTGTGTGTGTGACAGGCACCCTTTACACATGTGCTGTCATATTGATTCAATGCCTCTTTGATAGCAGAAGCGCCCCTTTAAGTAAATTTATATTGACACGTGCGGTTGCTGCACGCGAGTGAGAATTTCCCGGTCTTTTACCACATAACGTCATTTATATTGAGCGCGTGCAGTTGTTGCAGGCGAAAAAGTCGTTACAGGAATACCAAATATAAATACGTAATTCGTCGATTGGGGGCAAAAGTTTGATTCTCTTTGTGATTTTTGTGTGTTTGTTTTGTTTTCTACGGCACATTAAGTAAAAATGACCATGCCGGACCCACTTGTGTGGCCGGACTAGACTAAGCCAAAGAATCCGGTACTTTTTTATATGGGGCTTTGTTGAGACCCACGTTACGTGCTCGAACAGTGAATGGGGCTACCGGGGTTTTCTTTAGACCAGTCGTGAACAAGGTGCTTTTTTCACTGGGCAAAAGGCATCTTTAGACATTCTACCACATGCGTACAAATACATGTATACATGTACAACCAAATTTTCTTCGCAAAACAAATCCCGTTTTCAAGTACACGTATATTTTGTACCCTTATTCTTATACATTGTATCATATATGAATAAGAACAACGATTTGTATTATGCAACATATCCAAGGAAATTATAACAGGACAAAAACATTTTTCTTTATTATTTCTTTATTTTCTTAACGTTTTAAAGATACTATGAAGACCCGGATTTTTATTTTAATAAAACTGGCATGGCAAAGTATTTTTGTCCAGGGGAATGGAAATCCACACTATTGATTACATAATCATGCAATAAAATGTCATGCTGCGTCACGCTGGGTATCGCCGAGTCATCGGGACAATTCTACCTGTCTCGCTGTCTTAATATTCGTCACCGGGACAGGGAAACTGTTGAGCGAGACAGCGGGTACAGTCACCGGGATAGATTGTCACCGCGAAATGAGACAAATAGGAATGTCTCGCTGGCTGTACTGTATCCAGTCCATTATATTCAGAAAAAAAATAAAGAAACACCCATAAATGCAAAGTGCAATATTAACCCCAAATATTTGGACAGACAGACCTGAACAAGACCCAGATCAGAGTGATAGACCCTAAAGGATGAGGCATTTGTTTGTGTTGAGGTTTTACGGCCCAGTCAACCCAATGGGGTCATGCAGAGCGCGGTCAGTTTACCTAACCACACGTTTACTGGACAGGCTTAGTCCTCTAAGCGGTTAACCAGTATTGTGCACATTCTTTCATCAGAAACTGACAACTGCCCTTCTTGAATCAGCGGAAGGGAGAGAATGATCGTAGAAAATATTTCATGATCAATCTCCACGAAAGAATGTTGCCGACCTCGGCGGGGGTTGAACCCGCGACCTCCTGGTCTCCAGTCGGACGGCGCATCCAACTGAGCCACCTAGGCCGGCTGGGATGAGGCATCAGATCAGGATTTACATTGTTTGCAATTCATCCAACAATTTTTAGACACATCAATAGGTTGCATAGCTACAGATAAGAGGGGGTATCCACATAATATTTTTCTTCAAAAACATATGTTGTGGGTACTCATTAGACGTGCCTCGCCGAGGCGCTTCTAATGAGTACCCACAACATATGTTTTCGTGAAGAAATAAGAAAGATATCAGTATTTTTCGGATAAAAAGATGCCTTATCTGTTGCTATAAGGTTCTAACATGAAGTTGTTGAAATGATACAACAAATATTTTATGGAGTTACACTTTCTGAATACTTAAAGTATGGTACTACGATTAGCTTAAACTCAGAATACTTGGACCCACTTTTTTTTTACCCCCCTTTTTTTTTATTATTATTATTTTGTGCAATTACTGTCACACATATTGAGTACCCACAACATGTTTTCATACAGAAATAAGAAAAATAATATGTGCAATTTTTTCAATCAAATAATACTGACAGTTTTCTTATTTCTCCATGAAAAAAGCAGTGGTTCTAATTTAGAAGTGCCTTGCCGAGGTAAGACTAATGAATACCCACAACGTAAGTTTTTGTGGAGAATTTTGTTTGTGTTGAGGTTTAACCCAATGGTGTCATGTCAAGTGTGGTCAGTTTACCTAACCACTTTTACTGGGCAGGCTTAGTCATCTGAACAGTTACCCAGTACTGTGCACATTTTTTGCCACAAACTGACAAAAAAAACAACAAAAAAACTGTCCTTCTTGAATTAGCAAAAGGGAGAGAATGACTGTAGAAAATATTTCATGATCAATCTCCATGAAAGAATGTTGCCAACCCAGCGGTTATGTGGAGAAATAAGAAAAACATTATGTGGAGCTATGCATGTGGCCTCAGTGGCTACATTGGATGTGCGTCCGACTGGTAATCAAGAGGTTGTGGGTTTGACCCCCACAGTGTTGGCAACATTCTTTCGTGGAGATATGCTCATGAAATATTTTCTACCGTCATTCTCTCCATTCCGCTGATTCATGAAGGACAGTTGTCCATTTCTGGCGAAAGAATGTGCACAATACTGGCAAACCACTTAGAGGACTTAGCCTGCCCAGTAAAAGTATGGTTAGGTAAACTGACCATGCTCGACATGACCCCATTTGGCCGTAAAGCCTCAACACAAAAACAAAACAAATACCCACCATCTTATCTAGAGCTAGTAATTGTCACGTCCCTGTTTTATCTTGAATATATTTTACATGTACATAGTATAAAAAGAAGTTTGTATCAATTTTTATTAACCAGGTTAGATTAATGCATTTGTAACTGGAGCGCTGATTATGATGACAGTTTTACTTTTTAAGCAAGTAGATACACTTCAGCTTTCAAGTTACGGTATTACGGTAATCACGAGATAGTTATGCTGAGGGTGTATTTGATTATTCACGTCTATATACTTGAGCGGTTACCAGAACACTATATATTCCAAGTGAACCTAGGTTTGGTGATCAATATCTTCACTGTTCTGGGATTGATTTTCGTCTCAAGGCTATCTTTTGAAAGGGGAGACAATTTTCTGTCGTAATTTTGCAGTTTTGTAGCGTTCCGAGAGAAAAATGTTTTTACTTCATAGTTTTAGCAGTTGCTGTGTGAAACTTTGCACCGTTCGGACAATCGAACAGGTTATTTTAAATCTTGACTATCACGGTATTCTTGTGAATATTATTTTTAGATCTTGAATTTCACGGATTACTTGTGGACACATGTTTCAAAACGTGCCACATTACTATAAAAGTTCCCTAGTTGAATAGAACGATACACACTACAAATTCATTTCACCGAAGACTGATCCTTGTCTTCCTTTTTCTAATCTTCATGTTGTGTTGTATCTGGGGAATCTGACCATGGTAAGTCAATAATTTATTTTAATTTTATTCTTGCAATATTCTTGCTCGTCTTTACCGCAGCTAAAATTCGAGTAGGTAAATTTATTGCTTTACTACGTTGCGATTTTATGTATCATTCGTACTTACAAATCCGGCATGATAAGTAGATAGACCCTGATCAGATGTGTATACTTTGGTTATATGTGTAGACCCTGATCAGACGAATAAGCCGTGTCGGGTGTGTAAACTATAAACCGAATAGGGAGGTTAAGTTTGATCGATTCTATGGATCCTGATCAGTCTGGTGAGTCTGATAGGTTCTGTAGACCCTGATCAGAATGCAATCATTAATATTTTTATTTGAATAAGATAAATGGATATTACATATTCTCATCTGACATGTACAGTACAGCTCAGGTAAAAGAACCAAAAAACTCTTTATTCCGAATATCGGCGTTTCGCGAACTTGCCAAAAACACTCGGAATCAAACCGAGTAAACGTTATATTCGGCGGACACCACTCGCAAGTCCGCCGAATGTATGCGTTATGCGAAGTTATGCGAAGTTACTCGGAATGGTAATATTATACCCCGTAGGCAATATTTCTCGCGAAGCGATGCGAAATTCCTCGGAATAATTTGACTAAATACCTGTCCGATTTTTATATATTTATTTATTTATTTAATAAAGTTATTTAGATATTTCTTTAATAAAAATATTTTTATTTATTTGTATCTTTATTTTTCCATCATATAGTACAGTCTGTGTGAAGGTTATATCGTCCACGCTCATGCGGATGCGCAGGTTGATCTGAGTGTGCACTGATCCCAAAGGTCTTATTGTCCCAAAAGTGTTTTCCAAATTTCCGCATTCCGATACCCCAAAATAAGGTCCATTCCCTTGTTTCAACCAATGCTGCCTTGTTCCCTGAATATATTTGGGTGCTCCCTAGGTTCAAAGATAACCCCGGTAGCCCCCTTCATTGTTCGAGCACGTAACAAAGGTCCATATGAAAATTTACCGGATTCTTTGGCTTAGTCTAGTCCGGTCACACAAGTGGGTCCGGCATGGTCATTTTTATTTAATGTGCCGTAGAAAACAAAACAAACACACAAAAATCACAAGAGAATCAAACATCTTCCCCCAATCGACGAATTACGTATTTACATTTGGTATTCCTGTAACGACCTTTTCCCATACAACAACCGCACGCGCTCAATATAAATGACGTATTGTGGAAAAAGACCGGGAAATTCTCACTCGCGTGCAGCAACCGCACGTGTCACTATGAATTTACTTAAAGGGGCGCTTCTGCTATCAAAGAGGCATTGAATCAACAAGACAGCACATGTGAAAAGAGTGTCTGTCACACAAAAACACACTTTACGCACACGAGGCTAATGACAATTCAAACGAGTGAGTGAGTTCATTACGTCCTACTAACAGCTAGGTCATACGGAGATGTGGACCTTGGTTTAAAGTCCAATATGAAAGGCTTGAGAAACCTGGGATCGAACTTATGACCCCTGGGTGACAAGACGAGAAGCTTCACACTACACCACCGAGGCACAATTTCCCAATATTTCATACTGATAAATATCTAATAAAAGGGCTGCAGACATTTCACCATGCCCCGCCACTGCACTTAAATCAAGCAAGTGCCATGACTCTGTTAATAAACTAATAACGTTTCAAGAAAATATCTCAAATAGTTTTCAAGTTACAGAGCGGACAAAAAAAAAAAAAAAGAAAGAAAAGAAATATTACAGAAACCACTAAAATAGTTTCCATCCCGCTTTGGATAGCCCGGCTATCGGAGGTAAATACGATCAGTGAATGCTTTTATCAGAATCTGAGATCAGAATGTGCGGTTGGCAGGTTGACACGAGTCTTCGCTCGTCGCACAAGACGTTTTGTTAAACCCAGAGATTGTAGAAGGTACATACGATTAGCGAAGGCTCAGATCAGACTACTGATGTGCAGGCTCAGAGTGTGTGGGCTGATCCGTCTCTTCGTACAAGTTTTATTGTAGGTTTTGCCATGTACAGATCAATGCGCGATTTGTTTGTGCAAACCATAACGCCTAACACTCTGGGTAAAATTTTCAACTGACGACATTTTGAAACATTTTTCTCATTCTTCCAAGAAAACAGGATTTGCATTTAATGCAAATTGTCTCCATTGCATGACTGTCAAACCCTTTTTTCTTGGTAATAAAAAAAAAAAGATTTTTTTTTTTTTTTTTTTTTTGTCGTCTGCTGAATTAGCCCAGATAGTGGTAATTCGATACCCGCGAGCACCAAGTGTTATAACTTAAGATTGGTTTATAACCAGGAAGACTTTGCCTAGAATGTCCGCGAGGGCATACATGAAGACTCTGCCTAGAATGTCCGCGAGGGCATATGAAAATATTATTTGAAGATTATTTCCCGCCAATGCTAGGTTTATACATGCGTCTCTTTTAGTCGTTTAATAAATTACGACCTTGGTTTTGCATATCGCATGTTGAAGACTCAAAAACAGAACACTTTAAATGGAAACAAAAGTTTTGAAGATTGCTCTATAAACCAATAAAGATAATGTTATTAATGTATATACTGTAAGAGAATAATATAACATAATAATCATTTGTACTCTGATAAATGCGGGATAATGTCTTCACACAGCAGGTTTTTACTCTTTTAAGGGAGCTAACTGCAACTGACTATCAGAAGGGAGTTAACTGCAATTGCTTTACGAGTATGGACTATGCGAAATGGGATTGTGAACAGCAATTTTTTATGAATCGCGCCAGTAAAGAGGGGGCATGCTTATACAATAAGCGGTTAACCAGTACACTGAACCCCATTCCGCCAGAAACTTGAAACTGCCAATCTTGAAGCAGTGGAAGGAGCGAATGACCGTAGCAAATACATGTGTTTCATGATAAGTGGGGATCGAATCGCGTTCGATTCCCGCCGGTGCGATATCATTTTTCCAATAAAGTCAGTGCAAACAACTTCTACCTCGAAAGGAGACATGTCATATTTGCAAGAGGGTAAAAGAAAGCAAAAGAAAGAGCTTTCCAGAGAGAGAGAGAGAGAGAGAGAGAGAGAGAGAGAGTTCGCAAAACTTGTAAGATTCTGGCTCGTCCATTTTAGGTACATCCGGCTATGAGATTTAGATATTCCTAGAGAAAAACGGCTAAACTGTTTTGCAAACAGTGAATACCCTGACCAGACGCCGCGTTCTGTCATCTCAATATGACTTAAGGAATTTCTTTTATTTTATTTTTTGTTATTGTTGAAAGAGACATAAGACATCAAGTCACCGTCATCATTAAGTGGTGATTTGAATGGACAGTCCTAATCCTGGTCCAGTCATCAACCGTCCAGGCCTCGATCCGAGCAGTGTAGATACATTCCAGCGTGTTCGTTTCTGTCTCCCTTGTCAAATGAAATGTATCCCTACTTTAACCCTCGAACCGCTTAGCATATTCAGCAGACGGCATTTTCATTTTCTTTTTCTTCTTATTTTCCTGTGTAAATTAAGCGTGGCGTAACATGTGAATCGTCTGCTAGACAGACGATTCACATGAAATGTTCAGCCTTATTTTCACTGTAAAATACTAAAACAGTTAGATCGACATCTCCTCTAGAATTTTCAGCAGTGCTTCAGGGGTTCAAACTATTTTCTTGGCAGCCGCAGCACGTGCAAAGTGACACGGGAAAAATGGGCCAGCCTGGATAAAAGTGCTTGTCACATGAAAATGAATGTAGGAAGATTCAGGTGACCACCACCCTTAATCCAAAACTAAAACTGGGCGATTAGAAATCATCCGAGGCTTTGGGCCAAACACGTCGCCGGCCTTGCGCATTGGGACTACCAGCTGTTGTTCGGCCATACCCTTTGATACTCCGCAGCTGAAACATAAAAAAAAATTAGTCGCAGGGTTGGTTGTCGGAAGCATTTTATGTAAGTGGATATTGCAGTCTGATCCTGCTGCCGCCAGCACTAGTTAACGAGGGTAAGTATTATAATCGCAGTTGTAACAATTTTTGTATGATTATCGTTGTGTGAGAGAATGATCTGAGTGGTCAAACTTACCTGTACAGAACAATCTGTCGCCACTCGCAAATACTCGCAAACACTCCGAATATCATGGGTACACTGAGGTCCGCTGAATGTCCTCGGAATATCGAGCGCATAACTTCGAGTAAATTTTTTTCACTCGGAATGGTTTACTCCAAACCACTCGGCGGAAAATCGCGGATTGTAAAATTGGTCCGCGAAATGAAAAAAAAAATTGGTTCTTTTACCTGAGCCGTACTGTACATACCAGACATATACGCTTAAATGTAAGACACAGTTAGGCGTTATGTTGTTATGTTAACCGCACACACCGTACATATACGCGTAAAAGTACGCTACCGTTAGGCGTTATGTTAACTGCATACACATTCATTAGTTAGCGCGATTTACACAAATAACAAAGACTATATTCACCTTGAACACATATACAGAGGTCCTTTTTATTTTAATCACAAGTCTGTTTACTAGAATATTTTACGGTGAAATGGCTCAAGCAGCGAGGAGTCATGTTTGAGGCTATGACGATGGCATGTTGATATTGTACCCAATGATTACGTGGGGACGATATGTGATCGTGTAATCATTGTGGTATAATGGCAGTTATAATTTATTTTAGCCTTTAGCGTTCTAAAGGGATTCTTACAGTGGAAGGCGCATGGGTTCTTCCTGTAAGAATGTGTAATCGTCGAGATGCCATTCCTCCGATTAATACGGATGTCAGATATATTCTGACTGTGTGTCTGCCTGTGTTAGATTTTTTTTACAATATTATATGTCATTAACAGCGTCCATGTGGTTTTAGGATCTGATTTTGCTATATAATAATCAATTGCAATGGACTTGTCGCATTTATAACATTTGGCGTACACACTCTGTATATCTAGTGGAAATTAATAAGGAAATATCTTGTCATGTTTGATATCGAGAGTTCTAGGACATGATACTTATTTTCAGGTCCCGTATCCGTATCCGTTTATGTATCTGTTTCACCACTGTTATCGTCACTATGATTGACCATCAAATGTTTTCCGGCAAGTTTTGTTCAAAGTTCTATAGGAACAAGTGTTAGTGATAACCGGAAATATCATGGAGGATACATCTGTGGACAGTTACGTAAAATTTATATTATATTTAATTATGGAAATATAATTAAATAGTTTTTTCAGATTATGAAGTTTAACAGTACCTATGGATTATGGAAGCTTCGGAACATAGAAATTGGAACATGGAAATTTGAACTTTAATTATAGTTTTTTTTTTTTTGAACTTTTTAAATACATGCTTGTTTTTATTTTACAAAGTGTTGTGTTTATCCTCTGATTGCTTGTGATTGCGTCTAGTCCATCGTCACCGCGCCCAACACTCGTCCGATCACGTGACAGTAATCCATTGGAAACTTAGAAGGTATTTTGTCCCTGTTTCTTTTTTTTTGTTTGTTTGTTTTTCTTTATTTTATTTTTACATGATGGATCAGGATGACTGAACAACAGTTAGAAAGAAAAAAAAAAAAGAAAAAAAAAAATGTAATCAATTTGTCATCGGCTAAATTTGCCCTGAGGGAGCTTCAGGTTAGAAAACATATGCTGTGGGTATTTAACATAATCAGTTCTAATGAGAACCCATGACATCCTTTTTGTGTTGCCAATGAGAAAAAAAATATCTATCAGGTTACAATTCGGTAAATGTCCTAAATTTTGTACACCAAAGTTTTTGACAAAATGGCCTATGCAAACAGTGCACACCCAGATCAGACTTCCTGAAGAAGCTGTCTGATCAGTGTCTACATTGTTTGCTAATCCACTAGGTATTTTATGAAACAATTGCATAAGAAGCAAAACTTAGGCCAACACTGTATGAAATAAAGTGTTCAAAATTTTAGGACATTAACGGTGCTTAGCTAAACTATCCAGTCCATTATATTCAAGATAAAAACCAGAGTTTCCTAGGAAACCCTCGCTCTACCATATTTTTTTTTCTACTTAAAAGGAGAGGCAAATGAGGGGAACAGGTTGATTTAATACTAGACAAAGCTATAATCAGAGTTAATTTGTTCTTCCCTGCAGTGCTCTACCCCATTCTACCCTACCCTCCCTTCTGCTACCCTCACCCTACCCTACCCCATCCATGCCAGGGTAAAAGGGCAGGGTAGGGTAAGAATAGGGGTAGGCGTAGGGTAGAGGTAGGAGAAGTGGGTGGGGTGGGGTGTGGTGGTGGGGTATGGTATGAGGAGACGGGGTGGGCTAGAGGCAGGGTAGGGCAGGGTAGGGCAGGGTAGGGCTGGGGAGGGTAGAGTAGAATGCAGTAACAGAATTGTTGCAGTGTTCACTAAAGGGGAAGTTGTGATTTCTAAGGTGGCAGCCAGGTGGGCATATTAATTGACAGACTGAAATTGTTTTTGGGAGACACATCAAGGGACTGAGAGGAATCCATATGCAAAGTTTTGTCGAAATTCCTCTGCTTGTTACAAAAGAGATATGATAAGGGAAAAATCCAAGACGGCCGATGGCGACAATATCTGTCAATGGACTGGTACCAAATTTGGCCGTGCACAACTAGACCACTTGGAGAACATCCTCGAGAAGTTTCAAAAGAATCAGAAGAGTAACATTGTTAAGTAAAAGGGAAGTCACGATTTCTAAGACGGCCGTGTGGTGGCCATATTAGTTGACGGACCAGAATTGTTTTTGGGAAGACATACATGTATCTAGGGGCTGAGTGGAATCCATATGCATAGTTTCAATGAGATTCCTCCTCTAGTTAGGGCGGAGATATGATGATGGTAAAAATCCAAGATGGTTGCTGATGGCTATATTTGTTGACAGACCGGAACAAAATCTGGGTGTGCAAAACTAAGTCAAGTGGGGAACATTCCAGACAAGTTTAAAAAAAATCTGACCAGTGGTCTCAGAGATGCGTTAGCCAGAAATTGTTTACGGATGCCGGACAGTGCCCCTGTGGGATAAGTACTATAGCTAACAAGAGGCCCACGGGCAGATGTTATGCAACATTTTTTCCAATCCTATCATCGCAACTAATGAAAATGTCATCATTTGAGCAGTTCTTAGTTTTGAAGAAGAATATATGGGCCTGACAGTCAATGGAGCATGATCATTTGAATAAACTATCAATCACATTTCAACAGAAGGATCAATGTGAAATTTGGTGGAAATTGGCTAAGTGGTTTCTGAAGAATCATGATTTTATACATGTAAACAGTACAGTGGCAAGGAAATATTATAAATATAAACCAGATGATGGCCATCTTAGATTTCCAATCAGAACAATTTTAACTACTTACTGTTGATCTACAAGTCACTTCGATACTTTCAATATAAATGTATATGGCCCATACAAATGGGGAAGCAAATTTGACCTTGGAGGTAAAAAGGTCAAATGTCAACATAGAACCATCATTTTAGCAATTTGGGTAGATCTCCTGTCCCCTATAATTTGTGCAAAGATTAGGACCCAGGGCTTATTTGGTTATGGAGAAGAAGATTTTTAAAGGTTTTTACCATATATGGGCATGGCAGCCATTTTGATCAATGGACCATACCCATTTTAGCAATCTTTCATTCTCCTGCCCACGGAGGCTCCGCATGAAATTTGAGCAACACTGGCCCGGAGGCTTCAGAGGAAAAGCCATTTGAAATTATCAACATTTTTTCCATACAAATGTATGGGGCCCATACAAATGCATACACAAGCAAACTTGACCTCGCCGTAAAAAGGTTAAATGTCAATGTATGACAATTATTTTAGCAACTTTGGTAGACCGCCTGTTCCAGATGATATATGCAAAGATTTAGCCACAAGCCATCTTTGGTTTTGGAGAATAAGATTTTTAAATGTTTTTTCCCATACAAATGCATAAGGAAACAAACTTGACCTTGCCGTAAAAAGACCAAATGTCAATGTATGACCATTATTTTAGCAACTTTGGTAGACCCCCTGTCCCTGATGATTTATGCAAACATTCAGCCCCAAAGCATCCTCGGTTCTAGAGAAGAAGATTTTTAAAGGTTTTTACCATATATGGGCATGGCGGCCATCTTGGTCAACGAACCGTGACCATTTTAGCAATCTTTTGTTCCCCCTACCTAAGGAGGCTCCATATGAAATTTGAGCAAAATTGGCCCCTAAAGGCTCCAGAGGAGAAGTTGTTTGAAATTTTGAACATTTTTCCCATACAAATGCATAAGGAAGCAAAATTGACCTTATCGTAAAAAGGTCAAATGTCAATGTACAACCATTATTTTAGCAATTATGGTAGTCCTCCTGTTCTAGATGATATATGCAAAGATTCAGCCATAAGGCATGCTCGGTTTTGGAGAAGAAGATTTTTAAAGGTTTTTCCCATACAAATGCATAGGGAAGCAAACTTGACCTTGCCGTAAAAAGGTCAAACGTCAACGTACGACAATTCTTTTAGCAATTTTGGTAGACCTCTCGTCCCCGATGATTCCTGCAAAGGTTCAGCCCCAAGGCATTCTCGGTTCTGGAAAAGAAGATTTTTAAAGGTTTTTACCATATATGGGCATGGCGGCCATCTTGGTCACCGGACCGCGACCATTTTAGCAATTTTTTGTTCCCCCACCCTAAGGAGGCTTCATATGAAATTTGAGCAAAATTGGCTCAGCGGCTTCAGAGGAGAAGTCGTTTGAAAATGTTAACGGACGGACGCACGGACGGACGACGGACGAAAAGTGATCACAATAGCTCATCCTGAGCAGAGCTCAGGTGAGCTAAAAATACACAAACCTGTACATGTAAATGCAAAATGAAAGCCATTTTACAGTCTTTATTAAAGGAAACTATTACTCACCCTCCTCCATGTTGTGACATATGTACACCAGTGGCATTTCCCTGTAACTGACCCCGTCCTCTGGCTCCTCGTCCTCTACCTTGGCCCCTTCCTCTGCCACGCCCTCTCGTGTGACTAGTTTGACTCATATTTCCGGACATAACTGTAAAAACAAAGAAAGAGCTGAAAATCAGACAGACGATAAGAAAGATATCAGTCAGAGAAGAAGTTTATGCCATGTTTGATGATTGTAGATCATAATTACGGTATAATAGAAATGAAGCCAATGCTAGGGTTGGTGCAAAACATGACAGTCATTAGACCATGAAATATCGATACCGCAGTGTCTGTCTCTGTTAGGAAGTGTATGCCAGATTTGATGATTGCAGGCCATACAGTTAAACAGAAATTAATCTAAACACTATAGCTGATGCAAATAAAAACGTTTAACTATAATACCCCGCCATTATCATTTCTGGGCAGACAACTCTGTCAAATATTGATGAAATTTGTCCATGACCAATCCCAAACCAGATCTCCTAAACATCAATGCATGTACAAAGTTTGGTTAAAATCTCTTGACATTTACTCAAGTTATCATCCGGAAATGAAAATATGGGTTTGTCTCGGGCAGATAACTCTGTCAAAA
Source organism: Anodontia alba (assembly GCA_964016985.1). NCBI lineage: Eukaryota > Metazoa > Mollusca > Bivalvia > Lucinida > Lucinidae > Anodontia > Anodontia alba. Next base: position 102,428,411 of record OZ024824.1, read on the forward strand.
TTTGACGAAATTTGCCCATTTAGCAATCCCAAACCAGATCTCCACAATATCAATGCACATACCAAGTGTTGGTGAAAATCCATTGATGTTAACTCAAGTTACCATCCGGAAATGAAATATGGACGGACATAAAACTGACGGACGGACAGACACACAGACGTCCAAAGTGAAACCGTAATACCCTGCCACTGTCGTGTGGTGGGGTATAAAAATGACTAAGTCATCTGACTCCAAAATATAGGTCAGGGTCATAAAATGACATTGCACTTGAGGGAGAAAGCATGTCATGTTAGATGATTGTAGGTGTTAAGAGTTAATTAGAAATGGATCTATGGAATATACATGTAGCATCCAATCAGAGTCTACACTGCCACTTGTCCTGCAGGTTTTAGACACAAGTAGTAAGGAGTTATGCTGTCTGAATAATTATAGTTTAAACATACATTACTTCTAAAACTTTAAATAGTCCATTCTACTACCTGTTGATGTATCTAAAATATTGCTATATGTATGGCAAACAGTGTAGACTGATCAGACACTGCTTTCAGCTGTGTCTGATCTGGGTCTACATTGTTTGCAAAGGCCTATCTGTCCCAGTACTATGGGTTATTACCATATAATGTATTTAAGTTGCCCAGTTCGGAACTGCTTTTGCTTGCTGTTTAGATTCTGTGATGTTTTGATATTGTGTGTGCAAGCAGCTGATGTCCTAATACATGTAGTTAACTGTATTTATTTCCAGAATATTTTTCACTTTTTTTAAACTCTTTAACATACTTGTCTTAAAATTTGACCAAGTCTATTGTCCATCTTACCAGCTGTGGATGAGTCTACAAACTGCTGATCAAGTGGCAAACAATGTACACCCTGATATCAGTAGCCACCTGGCATCTAATCTAGGTCTGCACTCTTTATTCAGACCCGTCTGTTCAAATATTTTGGGTAAATTTGGTAAACTATTTTCATAGCTCAAGATAAGAAGGAACATCATGAAAATATTTGTCTTATTCCTACACGAAAACAAGTTAAGTATACGGTAAATGTCCTAAAATTTCAAACACTTAATTCCACACTATTTTGACCTAAATTTTGCTTTTTTATGCAGTTGTTTCATAAAATAGTGGAATGGCAAATAGTGTAGACCCTGATCAGACTGCTCCTTCAGGAGCAGTCTGATCTTGGTCTACACTGTTTGCATATGTCATTTCGTCTGACACGTTGGTGGTTGAAATTTTGAGACATTTATGTACTCATTAGAAGCGTCTTTGTAAGGCACTTTAAATGAGTACCACAACATATGTTTTTGTAGAAGAATAAGAAAAATATCAGAACTGTTTTGGCTGAAAAAAAAAAAAAAAAAAAAAAAAAAAAAAAAACACCTTATTTGGTGCTATTGGAAAGACAATATTAAAGAGATGCCAATGTGTTTAGTGCAGAAATAAGATGTGAATTGGGCCAAAAAAAATATGTGTGTTTCAGGTTACATGGAATTTTAAAATAAGGACGGTAGGTCTGAAAATATTTTTATTTTGTTAAAAGTTTTTATATGGGATTAACAGGAAAATATGGCCGAATGGGGAAATCCCCACAAAATCCTTAAAAAACTTTAGGGTCTGTGGTGAATAATTAGGCACAGCCGGGTATCCTGAAACACACACTTTTTTTTTATTTTAGGCCTTATCAATAGTTCCATAGCTCCAGGTAAGAGGTGTTAGCCACATAAAATTTTTCTTTTATCTTCACAAACATTTTGTGGGTACTTACATGTATTAGAATTCTAACAAGCACACAAAACAGGTTTTCATGGAGAAATATGAAAAAATATCTGCAATGTTCAGTTGAGAAACGGGCGTGTCTGGTGATCTGTGGAACTCTGCAGACCTACCTGTTGTTATTTCCTTTGCTTTAAGTTCTACTAATTCTCCACCAGTCCATATCATTTTCTTCTCTTGTCCACTTTTATTTTTAACAACATATATCTGACCTTCTTCAAATTTACCCCCTCCCTTTAACTCCACCCGTGCCCCTTCTATCACTGTACAACCACTTAATGAATTGTTATTTTGAGAATTCATTTTCCAGTTCTGATTGGCTGGAACAGTTTGAGACATATTAGTACTTGTGGGAGTGCTCCCTCTGATAGTTTGAATATTCTGATTGGTAACCCGTTGAAAATTACTGGACTGAGAGTAAGTCTGATTCTGTGAAGCCTGAACACACATTTTTGGCCTGGTATTAGACAAAGTTATAACTTGAGGTTTAGCATCTTGTATCGTTCTATTTGGAGCACCAGTATTGTCCACAAACTTAACATCTACCTTACTTTGTGTTTGTGGGGAGTTAACAAGTATCGTTCTAAAATTACTATTACTTTGCTGCACTGTGTTGCCAGAATTTGGTAAATGTAAACTTCCAACATAATCAACACCAAGTAAACTACCAGAATCTGTCGTTAATCCTTGTCCCATCGATTGTATACCTGTATTCCCTCTTGCCTGATTAGGACTCTGCACTTTATTGACATTATAATTCAATATCTTAAAGCCTTGAGCCTGTGACAATGTACCACCCTGATTGACTCCAGTTGTCTGAACATTTTGAATATTGACATTCTGTGGCAGCTGCTGGGTTTGAGACACCATAGCCATCTGTGAATACATTAAAAGTTTTCTTGTATTCTCTTCAATCTGTCTTTCATTCAGCGCTATTTCTTCATCAAGTTGCTCCGGACTTTCCTGTATATCTGGTATCTGTTCCTGTGTCAAGGGCTGCTGGGACTGTACAACACGCTGAAACTGCTGACCACGTAACTGACCTGTTTGATACGACTGACCCTGTGATATATTCTGGACCTGAACCGGCTGGTTTCCTTGAGCAGTTGGAACAGGCTGTTGTTGTTGGTAATTCTGAATATTTGGATTCTTGTTCGGTCTTATGTATGCCTGAGACTGCGCTAAACCTTTAGACATCTGTGGGGTACCAGGCTGTTTCAAGGAGACAATGACTAGTGGTGGCTGGTTCCCAGGATTTACATGAACAGTTTTTGACTGGCCAGTATTAACAAACTTGGTGTCTGCTGTGGACTGGTGATGACTAGTTGAATCTGGTGAAAATGTTTCATTGAATGGTATCTCCCTGAAAAAGAAATACATAAATTCAGTTACATTAAAAGCAGATCTCTGTACAAGACATGTACAGAAGATGGCTTTTCTCATTTTTCCATGTTAACACTTAGCATGCTGAGCAAATATTTTATACAGAAATACACCTCAACCTCTTTATAACACTATTGTTGGGGTCCATAGCATAAACCGTGTTAGTTAAACAACCGTGTTATATCCAAACAAAAATGTATAGATTATATTGAAAAATGACCATTTATGGTCATTTTTCAATATAATCTATACATTTTTGGGATCCATCTTTGAACCGTGTTATATCATTATATATTAAACAACTGTGTTATATCCAAATAAAAATGTATAGAATATATTGAAAAATGACCATAAATGGTCGTTTTTCAATATAATCTACACATTTTTGGGATCCATCTTTGAACCGTGTTATATCCAAAACCATGTTATAACAAACCGTGTTATAAAGAGGTTGTAGTGTACTTTTAACCCATTTAGGTGGAGTGGACTCTTCTACTAAAACTCTTTGGATCACTCTATTTCCAATAGCAAGGTGACTGATTAGTTTTAATTATTATTATGCTTTATAGAAATTCCTGTATTCGTTGCAAACAGTGTAGACCCTGATAAGATGATACATTCTGCAATGTCTGATCTGTGTCTGCACTATTTGGCAATTACCCATTTGGGGGTTCCCTACTAAATTGGGTTAATAAAGGCTCTACTTGTACGTTTGTTTGTGTTGAGGTTTTACGGCCCAGTCAACCCAATGGGGTCATGTCGAGCGCCGTCAGTTTCCCTAACTACACGTTTACTGGGCAGGCTTAGTCCTCTAAGCGGTTAACCAGTATTGTGCACATTCTTTCGCCAGAAACTGACAACTGCCCTTCTTGAATCAGCGGAAGGGAGAGAATGACCGTAGAAAGTATTTCATGATCAATCTCCAGGAAAGAATGTTGCCAACCTCGGCGGGGGTTGAACCCGCGACCTCCTGGTCTCCAGTCAGACGGCGCATCCAACTGAGCCACCGAGGCCGGCTCTACTTGTATGTAATCTACTTTTGACATATATGGGCGATAAGGCCAATTTTGGTTAGTGCTCTATTATCTATAATCAAGCCCACTTTGTATCAGTTTTGAAGACTGATTGAGTTGGGTTTAACAACATGTCAACCCTTGTGGGTCATTTTGTGTCGTCTCCCAGAGAAAGGGAGAAAAAGAAGAGATGGTAAGGGAGATGAAAGAGATGGACAGGGAAGAAAGAGGAACGAGAATGAAAGTGAAGAAACAGAATAAATAAAAATATCACCCCTCTACCCTTACCTGCTGCAAGGATAGGCAGGCCTTGCCCAAATGTAAGCCAATCTCAGTCAGACCCCGCAGTGATGTAAGATACACGGCACCTTCGCCACACCCCACCACTCCCAACAGGCCCTAATAAAACTTTTCATTTAAAATCAAGCTGATTTCAGTCTACACTGTTGAATGCAGCCCAGATTCAAAGCAAAACTCTAAACTTTTATAACTTTTCAACGAGTTTAAAATTTCTGATCCTGTTTTCAAAACTAGGAGATTTGGTTCTATCATTCCAGACATTTTTAAAGCTATTCTTTTGGGTCTCTTAGTTGTGGTTAATACTACAAATCTGCTCAATACTGTTATTCCATTCTGACATTCCAAACTCATTAAAAAGCATTAGGGGAGGTCAGTCCTAGGACCAAATGTCTGTCTTTATAATTTTGATTGTCTCTCTTAGACCATGTATTTCAAATCAGAACCTTTTTTGAACAGACGGAAGAAGTATACAATAAACCAGTCTATTAACCCTTAAAGCGCCAAGAAAATCTGCATCTGAAAATGTCGTTTGTTTATGTTGCCTGCTGAATATTCTTGCAAATTTTTCAAACCTATTTTTTTTCATACCGACAAACAGTGTGGACCCTGATCAGACTTAAAGGAGCAGTCTGGTCTGGGTCCACACTGTATGCAGAAATGACTTTTAAAATCACAAGCAGAAGACAAAGCAGACGACAATTGTTGTGACTGGCGCTTTAAGGGTAAAAGTTCTTTTATATGCGCCAGCGCATGACAAAACTTACAAAATGACATGTGCGCCCAGCGAACTCAGATCAGCCTGGGCATCCGCCCAGTCTAATCAGAATCTTCGCTGTGCACTCAACGGGTGGCTAAGGACCCATGCTTTCTTCATGACAGCAAAGATGCTGATCAGACCAGGCTGATCTGAGTCTTTGTTGGGCACATATGCCATTTTGTAGGTTTTTTAGTGCGCTGGCTCAATTATATTGTTGAAAAACTGAGAGGGATTTAATGCCTTGAACAAGCATTACTGCTTATCAGAGATATTCATTATAATTTTTGTATATATAACTTTAGTATAATACTTGATAGCATTCCCATTCACGTTTTGTTTGTTTGTGTTGAGGTTTTACGGCCCAGTCAACCCAATGGGGTCATGTCGAGCGCAGTCAGTTTACCTAACCACACGTTTACTAGGCAGGCTTAGTCCTCTAAGTGGTTAACCAGTATTGTGCACATTCTTTCGCCATAAACTGACAACTGCCCTTCTTGAATCAGCGGAAGGGAGAGAATGACCGTAGAAAATATTTCATGATCAATCTCCACGAAAGAATGTTGCCGACCTCGGCGGGGGTTGAACCCGCATACTGCAGTATGTGATTCACGTAGAGAATCTGTCATGAGCGTACAGAATTATTGGTATCTACATACATAAAACGTACGAAAAATTTGGTGCACGTATAAATTGCAACATGCGTACGTCCTGCTGAATCAAGTTTTCACTCATTAGCATATCTTTTTGAATATTAATAAAGCAGTGAAACACTGCGATTGCTGGCAGACAATAACGAATGCGTGCGACCAGTGCATAGAAATGGATCGAGGATCATTACGGGTATCACGGAATGTATTTATATTCTTACCGAGAGGGATAAGATTATTGTTCATTGGTTATTGTGTATGGTCTTTTTTGCATTATCCAATCACTGACGACTATTACAGTGTATCGCGATTCAGTGGCCACTTCTTTTACTCCGAGTTTCAATACGGCTCGGTTCGCTCAAGTGTATACAAAAGTTGTCAGTTAGATAGGTAATTACTGCATGCAAAAGAAATATTTTGTTTCATTCAGATCAATTTAGGATAGTTGTACCACTGCATGACTATTTTAGACGACAAGTTTTTAATGACTGTTATCAACAAAAACATGTACTTACTGCCGTAAATCTACATGTCATAAGTTTTCGCGACTTCCTAATTTCCCCAAAAAAGTTTAATTATTCAGTCAATAAACACTGTTATGAATATTAAAAGCGCTCAGAACTTCCAGGAAAATGTCATACACTCTTTCATAAAATTTCCAATCTTTCATGCCATTTTGCAGTAGCGATTTTCTATAAAATCAGTATGTCCGGCCCACACTGAATGAAAGGAACATCATTCTGGACAGAACCTGTTTTACCTGTTTTCGAACATTGCATATCTAGGAAGCTTTAATAGTACTTGAACTTGGCTGTTAGTATTAGGTGCTTTTGACTGAAGAATATGTTTTGGAAAACTGACGTCTTGATATCATGAATGAAGCACAGTTTTCCTTTTATTTAAAATACTAAGACAAAGTACCTAAAACTGACCACAATGACATTTATAGAATATAGTCTTCCCAGTGCTTTACAAATCAATTACCCCAAACTATGCGTACCCTCAAAAAGTGATCTGTACCCACAAATGCTAAACCCAAGGGGTACATGTACCCTTAAATCAAAATGTGAGTGGGAATGCTGCTTGACACGGCTTTTGTATAGACTGAGTTGCAAGGGAAGTAATTTATCTGAAAATGATACCATTATATCATAGAATTACCTCCTCTATCCAGGCTGTTGTCATATTCACAGTATGTATGAACAGCAAACACCTACTGGCATGCACTTTAAAAATGAAACTTCCTAAATAATTTGTTAATTTATCTGTAAATCATTCAGATTCAATCCATAGCTCTAGGATAAGGCGCCATTTTTTTTTTTTTTTTTTTTAGCTAAAAGGCACTTTTTTAGCCAAAAATAACATATTTTTTCTTATTTCTCCATGAAAACATATGTTGTGGTACTCATCAGAAGCACCTCGCTGAGGCGCTTCTAATGAGTACCCACAACATATGTTTTTGTTGAGAAATAAGAAAAATATTCATCTAGTAACCCCTCTTATGTAGAGCTATGCGATTTAAATATAAGTTTCTCAAACAGTTTAAGGGGACTTTATAAACTTGGCAGATACACTGCCATTTTTTTTTTAAAAGGAGACAATGCTTGAGACTTCCTGTTTGCTTTACAGTGCATTATAGCTCCTTCTGAAGAGGGGTCTACTGCAAAAGGAAAGAATTTCCTTCCAAGGGGATTATTTCCTTTTAGAGTAGACCCCTTTTTAGAAGGAAGAAGTCACAAGACCATTTTGACAGTTGCCTCCCTTGAAAGGGTATCAATCCCCCTAAATAGTCTTACCACAGTTTGATTTTCAATAGTTTGTGTACTGTGTGTGCATATGTATGCCAAAGTGCATGCCTGCCTGCATATGTCCATACATATTCCAGAGTGCAATAAGGGCAGAGACCAGGTCAACAAGGATGCACAGACTGGCCTAAGATTTAGCTATTATGATGGTGTAAAGTTCCAAAGCTTTCAATAAGAGGTCTACCATTGAGGTGCAGGGGAGTGTGTGTGTGTGTGTGTTTGTGTGTGTGTGTGGGGGGGGGGGGGGGATTACCCTTCTACTCAGGCAATTTTCCCCTGCTACTTTTGACCAATTTGGATAGGTTTTATACTGAGAACATACAAAACCAACTGTCTACTTTGCCTTGAAGCACTGGGTGTAAAAAAAACGAGGCCCACGGGCCACGGTTCGCTCACCTGAGTGACATAGCCACTGCAGACATGCAGATGTTATGCAACATTTTTCCAATCTTATCATCGCAACTAGTGAAAATATCATTATTTGAGCAGTTCTTAGTTTTGAAGAAGAATTGATGGGCCTGACAGTCAATGGAGCATGATCATTTGAATAAACTATCAATCACATTTCAACAGAAGGATCAATGTGGTGGAAATTGTCTAAGTGGTTTCTGAAGAATCATGATTTTATACATGTAAACAGCACAGTGGCAGGGTAATACAGTTGACTCTCGTTATCTCGACCTCGCTTATCTCGAATAACTGCTTATCTTGAACTGAAAATCTGGTCCCTGCCTATACATGAAAACCTAACAACATGTAAAAAATATTGTGGAAAAAGGAGAAATTGCTCCTAAGGAGCAATTTCTCCTCTTTTCCACAATATTTTCAATATATCTCTAACTTCAAGAGTCCAATTACACATATATTTGTTAAATGTGGTTAATCGAATTAGTTTTTTCATCAATTCTGCAAATCTGATATGTCGAGGTACAGATATCTCGAAGTATTTCAAAGAGTCCCTTGGAGTTCGAGATAACGAGAGTCGACTGTATAATAAATATAAACCAGACGATGGCCATCTTAGATTTCCAATCAGAACTATTTTAACTACTGTTGATCTACAAGTCACTTCGATACTTTCAATATAAATGTATATGGCCCATACAAATGGGGAAGCAAAGTTGACCTTGGAGGTAAAAAGGTCAAATGTCAACATAGAACCATTATTTTAACAATTTTGGTAGATCTCCTGTCCCCCATAATTTGTGCAAAGATTAGGGCCCAGGGCTTATTTGGTTATGGAGAAGAAGATTTTTAAAGGTTTTTACCAAATATGGGCATGCCAGCCATTTTGATCAATGGACCATGCCCATTTTAGCAATCTTTCATTTTCCTGCCAAAGGAGGCTCCGCATGAAATTTGAGCAACACTGGCCCGGAGGCTTCAGAGGAAAAGCCATTTGAAATTATCAACATTTTTTCCATACAAATGTATAGGGCCCATATAAATGCATACAGAAGCAAACTTGACCTTGCCGTAAAAAGGTCAAATGTCAATGTATGACAATTATTTTAGCAACTTTGGTAGACCGCCCATTCCAGATGATATATGCAAAGGTTCAGCTACAAGCTATCCTCGGTTTTGGAGAATAAAGATTTTTAAATGTTTTTTCCCACACAAATGCAAACTTGACCTTGCCATAAAAAGGTCAAATGTCAATGTACGACCATTATTTTAGCAAATTTGGTAGACCCCCTGTCCCCGATGATTTATGCAAAGATTCAGCCCCAAAGCATCCTCGGTTCTAGAGAAGAAGATTTTTAAAGGTTTTTACCATATATGGACATGGCGGCCATCTTGGTCAACGAACCGTGACCATTTTAGCAATCTTTCATTCCCCCTATCTAAGGAGGCTCCATATGAAATTTGAGCAAAATTGGCCCAGAGGCTCCAGAGGAGAAGTTGTTTGAAATTCTGAACATTTTTCCCATACAAATGCATAAGGAAGCAAAATTGACCTTACTGTAAAAAGGTCAGATGTCAATGTACGACCATTATTTTAGCAATTTTGGTAGCCCTCCCGTTCCCAATGATATATGCATATATTCAGCCATAAGGCATGCTCGGTTTTGGAGAAGAAGATTTTTAAAGGTTTTTCCCATACAAATGCATAGGGAAGCAAACTTGACCTTGCCCTAAAAAGGTCAAACGTCAACATACGACAATTCTTTTAGCAATTTTGGTAGACCTCCCGTCCCCGATGATTCCTGCAAAGGTTCAGCCCCAAGGCATTCTCAGTTCTGGAGAAGAAGATTTTTAAAGGTTTTTACCATATATGGGCATGACGGCCATCTTGGTCAATGGACCGCGACCATTTTAGCAACTTTTCGTTCCCCCACCCTAATGAGGCTCCATATGAAATTTGAGCAAAATTGGCTCAGCGGCTTCAGAGGAGAAGTCATTTGAAAATGTTAACGGACGGACACACGGACGGAAAGTGATCACAATAGCTCATCCTGAGCAGAGCTCAGGTGAGCTAAAAAAAAGAGTAAAACCCCTTGAAAACACTTTTCTCTTGTTGGTCTAATTAAAAACAACAGGGATGGTATGTTCTCTTGAATTTTGCACTGTCCACACCACAGAGCTGCACAAACTTACTCTTCAACAAGAGCTTCTGGGACGTCTCCTCTATTGTTCTGGTTTATTAGATGATTATAAATATTGTGGTCGCCAGTCTGTCTGGACCAATGCTGCTGTTGTTGTTGTTGTTGAATCTGAAGTTGTTGTTGTTGTTGTTGATGCATTTGAACTTGTTGCTGTTGCTGCTGTTGTTGTTGTCTCTGCCTTTGTTGTTGCTGCTGAAGGCGCTGATTCTGTGCTTGCTGTTGCTGGAACTGTTTTTGTTGTTGTTGTTGCTGTTGCTTGTACTGCTGCTGATGTAATTGTGGTGAACCCTGCTGAACATCTACTCCAAACCTGTTAGAGCTACTCCATCCATGGCTTGATGTTTTATCACTTTCATCTAGTGCTGAAATATAACAATAACAATCAGGGCCCAGTTGTTCAAAGCTAATGACATTGTTAGTTAACGATTCGTTAAATTTTACATTGAGTGATATGCAAATATGCTGAAATTTTTTGCTGAAAAAATGTGAGTAGCTTTTGCAAAAGCTACTCACATTTTTTTCAGCAAAAAATATCAGAATATTGTATATTGAATCTGCTAAAACAGTTAAGGAAATGACCCTTAACGAGTTCGTTAAGCTAACAATGCTTTGAACAACTGGGCCCAGAGCTTCAGATAATAGTGGTATTCACACACAGCTGTTTATAAGAGCTGTTTCCTGTGTATCAGAAAAATATTTTTCTTATTTCTTCAGGAAAACATAGGCTGTGGGTACTCATTGGAAGTGCCTCAGTGAGGTGCTTCTAATAAGTACCCACGTGTTTTTATGTGGGTACTCATAAGAAGTGCCACACTGAGGCATTTCTAATGAGTACCCACAACGTTTTCATGGAGAATATGTAACATATCAATAATTTTTGGTTGAAAAATACATCTTATCTGGAGCTGTGTCACATAAATATTTTCCTTATTTCTCAACAAAAACATACTCATAAAAAGTCACTATATAAGATGCTTATAATAAGTTCTCACAACATATGTTTTCATTGAATAGTATAGAAAACATCAGTACTTTGGGGGTAAACAAGAGTCCCATGGGCCATGATTCACTCACCTGAGTAAAACAGCCATTGAAAATCTGCAGATGACATGCAACATTTTTCCAGTATGGCCACAGCAACTAAGACACAATTGGACTATGCCTTAAAAAGGTCAAAGGTCATCCTAGGATCATCATTTAACCGAACTTGGTGGACCTTGTGTCTGTCATGCTATATACCAAGATTCAGTCCCAAAACTTTCTTGGTTCTGAGAAGAAGATTTTTAAGTGCTTTTACCATATACATGTATGGGCATGTCGGCAATCTTGTTCAATGGCCCCATGTGGAATCTGGTTAAAAGTAGTGAAGCGGTTTCAGAGAAGAAGACTTTAAAGATTACACAATTTTTTAATGTATACAGCCTAGGGACGAGAGCAGATAAACCCCTGGGAGACAAATTACGATGTAACTAAAACCTTTTATTACTTCAATGATACAATAAGTTTCAGCCATTAATCTTAAGTACATTTTGAAAAAAATTAGTTTTCAACAGTTTTCCTATCACACGTATGGGGCTGCATATTCAATCTAGCCATAAAAAGGTCATCCTAGGATCATCATTTGAACAAATTTGGTAGACCTTAAGCCCCTGATGCTTTACACCAAGAACCAGTGTCAAAGCTTTCTTGGTTCTGGAGAAGAACATTTAAAAGTGTTTTTTTTTTACCATATGTGGGAATGGTGGTCATCTTGTTTAATGATGCAGAACCATAGAACAAATTGTCAATGCGCCTTCGACAGAAGGCCCCATGTGAAATCTGGTGAAAATTGGTCAAGTGGTTTCAGAGAAGACATTTAAAGATTACACAATTTTATACATGTACCATATGTACCATATATAGCCCAGAGGCAAGGGCAAATAGCCCCTGGGATATAAAATATTTATTGTAACTAAAATGTTTTAACACTTTAATGATATTTTAATTGATTGTGGTGGGGTTTATTGACACGTCAACCCTTGCGGGTCATTTTGTGTCATCTCCCAGAGAAAGGGAGAAGAGAGATAGAAGAGACAGTAGAAGAGATGAAAGAGAGGGATAGGGAAGAAGGAGAAACAGTAATGAAAATGAATAAACAGAAGAAATAAAAAACATTCCCCCTCTACCCTTACATGCTACAAGGATAGCAGGCCTTGCCCAACTGTAAGCCAATATTAGCTGGACGCCATGGTGACATACAAAATGTAAGATATACGACATCTTTGCCTACCCGACCACATAGGTATAATGATACTTTGTAAGTTTCAGCCATTAGTCTTTAATACATTTTGAGAAAATAATTTATCAACATACATTTTCCCCATACAAATGTATGAAGGCCCAAATTTGACCTTTCTGTCAAAAGGTCAAAAATCAACCTAGGATCATATCTGAAAAACTTGGAAGATCTTGTGTCCCAGATGCTAAATACCAAGATTCAGCCACAAAGTTTTCTTGGTTCTTGAGAAGATTTTTAATTTGTTTTTTACCATCTTGTTCAATGATGTGGAACCATTTGAACAAACTGTCAATACCCCTTCCACAGAAAGCTCCATGTAAAACTCTGGTGAAAATTGGTCAAGCTGTTTCAGAGAAGATGTTTAAAGATAATACAATTTTACGCATGTATATAGCCAAGTGCAAGGGCAGATAGTCCCTGGGTACAATTTTTTTGTAACTAAAACGTTTTACTGCTTTAATGATACAACTGTAAGTGTCAGCCATTAATCTTTAATACATTTTGAGAAAATGATTTTTCAACATTTTCCCCATACAAATGTATACATGTAGGTAAGCAAATTTGACCTTTCCCTAAAAAGGTCAAAGGTCAACCTACCACCATCAATTCATTTGATCTAATTTTATAGATCCTGAGTTCCCGATGCTACATGTATATACAATGCACCAAGATTCAGACTTAAAGCTTTCTTGGTTCTAGAGAAGAAGATTTTTAAGTGTTTTTACTATACATGTATATGAGCATGGTGGCCATCTAAATTGACAGTCTCTTTATAGACCATGACCCTTTGAACAAATTTTCAATGCCCCACTTACAGAAGGCTTCATATGAAATTTGAAGAAAAATGATCCAGGGGTCTCAGAGGAGAAGTTGTTCAAAAGTGCGGACGGACTGACTATGGACAGCAAGTGATGACAATAGCTCATCCTGAGCCTTTGGCTCAGGTGAGCTATATGTATATGTAAAAAGACTACAGCATAGAGCTTAACAAAAGACATACTCAAAAGACAAATTTTGGAGATGGTTGCCACCGGAAGGCCGAACTGAACTTCAAAGATGTACCACGGACTTCCAAAAATTCTTTTGTCCGGCCAAAATCGATACCCGAGATGTCCAAACTGTCAAAAAGCCTGTCCACTTTTATCGAGTTGTTTAATGTTTGCCCTGCCTATTTATCGGAAAGTTGCTACCTGTGTTGACTGAGCTTAAAGGATGTCCCACTTTTTGCTTGCGGAGTTTTATTGACTTGTTGTTTGGGGTGAGGAGTAATCACATCTGGTGTACCCCAGGGCTCTTTCATTGGTCTGCTTCTGTTCCTCATCTACATCAAGTATTTGCCTGATACCATAATTTCTAAAGTACGCCTCTTTTCTGACATGACCCTGTATCTGACCAGCAAAGGTGAGGAAGACAGCACAGTGCTGCAAAAGGACCTTGACAAACTGTCTACATGGGAGCTGGATTGGGACATGGAGACAAGTTCAAGACGGACAACCCCCTCAGGTGGTGCAGGTGACAGGGTCCAAGAAACTTATTAATGCAAACTACAGACTCCATGGGCAGATCTAAGGAACTGCTACCTCCGCCAAGTATTTGGGGGTTGATATCTCCAGTGGCCATGTGGACAGGATTACTGCCAGTGCTAACAAAACTTTGGGTTTCATTCGAAGAATCATAAAGACTTAAAATACAGGCAGAGATGGCATACAATACACTTATCAGGCTGCAGCTGGAATATGCTGTGGCTGTATGAGATACCCATATGAGATAAAAGTTCAAAAGGAAAAGGAAGAAAAAGTGCTGCACAGAGCTACAAGAAGGTTTTTCTGCGTAACTATGAAAGGTTGACAAGAAGTGTATCAGACATGACTGTAACTTTAGGGTGGCGTAGTTTAGAACAGAGGCAAGTAGAGCTGGCTTATCAGAGCTGAAAAGATAATCGATTATCAGTCCTGCCATTGTGATTGATAATTGATTAGTAATCGCTGAAGATGTGATCTTAATTTTACCTATGACCCTTTCATACATACATGTATATGTTATATTGAGCAAACAGTGCAGACCAAGATGAGACGCCGCAAATGTGGCGTCTCATCAGGGTCTACACTGTTTGCCACTAACACAGCTATTTTAGACACAACAGTGGGTAGTATATTGGACTTGTTCAAATTTTAGATAAAAGTATGATAAGGAGTTGAGGTGTCTGAATACTAAGGGTAAATACGGTAAACTAAAGTAACAAACACAGAAATCAAATGATCGACGACATAGCTCTTGATAAGGCATTTTATTTATCCTAAAAGTATCTACATGTATATTTTTCTTAATTCTCAACGAAAACATGTTTTCATCGAGAAATAAGAAAACTATTTACCTGTTACCCACTCTTATCTAGGCTTATGAAACTATTATGAAATCTCGTGATTGTGGCATTTTTTGGGGATAGCTTCATTTTTATTTTGAAATGCCAAAAACCGGCCAGTATTACTCCTTACCATACGTATCCTAAAATTTGTGCACGTCCATTTGGTTTACATGGAGAACTGACAAGGGCTGTGCTGTCTGCTAAAACGGATTTTTTTCTTTTTTTTTTACTGACAATCTGTTGATGGACCAGAAAACCCGTGCATCAGCAGTGGCGGGTAACTTACGGTATTAGCAGTAAGTTTGTTTGTGTTTACGGCCCAGTCAACCCAGTGGGGTCATGTCGAGCGCGATCAGTTTACCTAACCACACGTTTACTGGGCAGGCTTGGTCCTCTAAGCGGTTAACCAGTATTGTGCGCATTCTTTCGCCAGAAACTGACAACTGCCCTTCTTGAATCAGCGGAAGGGAGAGAATGACCGTAGAAAATATTTCATGATCAATCTCTACGAAAGAATGTTGCCGACCTCGGCGGGGGTTGAACCTGCGACCTCCTGGTCTCCAGTCGGACGGCGCATCCAGCTGAGTCACCGAGGCCGGCAGTAAGTACTAGGACAAATATGCCTGGGCAAACTGTGTATACCCAGATCAGATGCTGCAGAATGCGGTGTCTGATATTTTGGCTAAAAATTATATACCTAATTAATTGCAGCGTGTCTTTCTAGCAATGAGCGGTTGCTCCTCTTTTGAAGTCCATTTCCCATACATTTATCAAAGGCACCCGCTGTGTAAAGCGATGATCTTTGAAGGGCAAAATTACACATATGACCAATCAATGACGCAATTATCTTGTTTGGTCTAACGCTTTTGTACAAATTTAACAGTTAGAATTCTGGATTAATGACATGTATTGAATTAGGAAATTTAATAAAACAAAGCAAATAGGAGGTAACAACGTAATTTATTATTATAGAATAATACCGGTACATCAAAAAAGACGATACCTATTTTATGTCCTAATTGTCATCAACTTTAGGCGGTCGTGACACACAATGGCTACTGGTACATTTTATGCCTTTGGCTCGCTGAATGTAAGAATTGGGACACCTAAAAAAATAATTACTTTTTCGTAGTCCTAAGTATAGGGACACCTAAAAAATTATTATTTTTTCCAGTCCCAATACTTCCGGTAATTTATAGAGCCTTTTCTCGTCAGAAATGCATATGAAACTGGCACATATTAAAAATTTAAAGAACCTAAATATTGGGACAGATAGGCCTATGCAAACAGTGTAGACCCAGATCAGACACCGCAGAGAACAAAGAAATGAAACTAATTTGGGGGAACAGGAACCATGACAATTTGGAAAATACTTTTTGGACAATAATACCTGTGCAACCAGTGAATACTCAGATCAGCCTGCGAATCAGTCTTCGCTGTTCGTATAAGCTACTTTGGCCTCTGGGCTTTTCAAGATCATCCTCAGAGTATATGCATTTCTTAATTAAAGCCAGTATTGCTTTTTTCAGTAGGTATCTTTCACAGGTATTCCTGTATTTTTTTTCAGGTATTCCGGTAAGTCGTGTGACCAATGGCAGTGCTTACACTCTCTATAAGATTATACATCAGGCTGGTTTCCAGGCCTAGCAACAGAGAAATATAGATCATAAAACTGTTTATTTTCAATTGTTTAGGTAAATTTCAACATTTATTGTATCTACAACTATATACTGCAAATACCGCAGTACACGCAAGTGTACCACGACATAACACCAAAAAGAAAGAACACAGTACACCAGTCTTCGCGAAATCTTTCCAATAGATGCAGGACAGCTGTCAGACAGACTGAAATTTTTGGCAGGATGAAATAAAATTCTGCAGGACAGGAGGTTTATCTGTTGTCAAGTTACTATCTCTTTTTGCCAGAAATCACAGGACATTTGTCAGACAAACTGAAATTTTCTGCAGGACAGAATGAAAATTTGCCGGTTTTGTCAGACAGTCCTGCAGTTTTCGCGAAGACTGAGTACACTGGTAATACCACACACCCTAGTGCATGCGAATAAGATCCTGTACAGCTTTGCTGTGGAGCACGAGAATGCACATAGTGACTGGCTTTTTTCACAAAGTTAAGCAACACATGGTTAGAACTTGGATGGGAAATGCTCGACTTTGTAGAAGACCTGATAAATGCTACAAGTTTTTTGCCCATGCAGGTAATTAAGGATGTCGTGCTGCAGCAGGGCTTTTGTCATAGGTACTGCTCTGTTGCATACCTCGGATCCATCAATACTGGGTCCGAGTGCATACAAAGAGATTGCAACTACACATAGATGACACAGAAACATTTGGAAATTATCTAATTTAAAATGTAGCCACCACCATGCCAAACCCATTTGTACATAGTGTATATAAGGGCTATGATCCTGGATTATCATCATGATCAACCATTCTACCAGTCATCCACTTGGGTAATGTTTCTAATGGGAAGATTTGAATCAACAGAAACCTCCCAGCTTCCAATTCCGAGAATGTCTCGGGATTCGCTACGTTTTACATAGAATAATCTCCCTGTGTACACCTTTGGTGGCCAACGAATGTCATTCCCCGAGTCACCGTAACCAATTAAGTTTAAAATTTAATTTCGAAACAAAACCAGAAGTGGCCTACCGGTAGACAACCCAAATTTGTGTTTGGAGGGAAAATGTATCCTAGCAATGTTTTTATGACGAAAAATTGCAGATTATGTTTAAGATATTTACCTGATAGCAAAGACATTATAAATAGTCAATTTTAAAGGGTGTTATACGTATAAATTATCCATAATTTTACGATTCGACAACATTTTCTGACCAATTTTTCTCTGCCATTGCAACTTTGTGTCGACTTCCGGTTGTCGTAATTGACCATTACGTTTTCCAAAATAAAACGACTTTTTATTACATAACCAATTTGACGACTTAGTAACTAGTTTACAGAAAATAAAATGTTATCATTTTGAAGCTTATGAAATAATTTTGGTAAATACGACATAAGTGCAAACATTTCGCGCCACATTTTTCCGGAATCGTTCGGATGTTTACGTAACCTTCGGCGGACATGTGAATTTCTGGAAGATCTCGTAAACAGGAGAGGGTGGATAGGGATGGGGGTGGGGAGGGGGGCGGGGGCAGAGGGACGGGGAAAGAGGGGCGGGGATAGGGAAAATTTTTGGGGCGGGGGTTATACCCAAATTTGTTGTATTTTACTAATTTTACTCTATTTTTATGTACTTCAGTGCAATAACTGGGTATCAGAAGTATCTAATTGACGTATTGAAGTAAATTCAGGTATATTTACAATGAATCCGGCGTTGATTTCACTTCACCGACAAGGAGTGTTCTGCCAACCGTGGTTTACGTTGGCTTCGTTTACGTTACACTAAATTAGGTATAAAGCTCATATTACGTCCGATTTCGGTTTATCTCTAGTTGATTACTTCCCTTTGATTCCGAAAGTTCACAAAATAGCCATTGTTTCGGTGGCAATCCACGCTTTTAGAAATAATTATCCGTCTGCCGTAGACAATCGTTTTACTTGCTCATTGTTGGATAAGGACTTTTGCGCTGTTAAAAAAAAAATCAAGATCCAACATTTATTTTCTTATGGATGTTCCAAACACGGAATATACACGTTGCTCGGTGGGGTGGTTGGGTGAGGCAAGTGTGTAGTGTATCACGTCACTGGGGCGTCTAACTGATATTTGCTTATCTATCTCTATCTAGCCATACTGGAACACCCCCTCGCGAGGATTACGTGCAGGTGATTGCGCGCCGTGAAGAAAAAAAAGAAAGAAAGAATGAATAGTGAGAATAAAAGTGCAATAGTGAGATGGATATAACAGATGATAGTGTTACGGGTTAAACAGATGAGATTAAAATCAGGTTAAAAACAGGTATGTTGTGTTATGGTAAGGGATGGTCAAGGGACCTGACTGCCGCACTGAACTGCGTCAGTGTTGGCAGCATGACTGTTGAAGATGGCAACCTACTCCATTGTACAACAGCCAATGGGAAAAATAAATATTTGTAATAATTGGCTGAAGTATGAATTTGACGGTACACGAGTGGGTGTTGTAGGTTATGACGAGTTGCTGCTTTGGGCTACTTGAAATACGAGGGCATTTCAATCGCTACCATACATGAGTGATTTTGTATAACATACAAAGGCGAGCATCGGTCCTCCTCTGGTCTAGCGAACGCCAACCTAGTTCTTGCTGCATTTGAGTTACACTACTGTAGGGTGAATAGTCGTTCATGGTCCAACGGATGGCTCTCCTCTGGACTATTTCAATTTTCTGTGACTGGTTTTGTGTATAGGGGCTCCAAGTAGTGGAGGCATACTCGAGTTGTGGGCGCACAATTGTTTTATATGCAGCCTCGCGGACACCTTTATGCTTGGTTTTGATATTACGTTTGATGAAACCTAATGCTTTATTCGCATTTGATGTAATTCTGTTCATATGTGTGTTGAAGCTTAAGTTGGTGGACAGGTCGACACCAAGGTATCTGGCAGAGGAGACTGTTTCAAGAGTTTTATTGTGCATGGTGTAGGTTGACTTGATTGGATTTCTTGACCTGGTGATATGTAATACCTGACACTTACCTGGATTAAATTCCTTATCCCATTGTGCCTCCCACTCCTATAGTCGGTCAAGGTCCTTCTGGAGGTTAGCAGAATCACTTGTGCTATTAATGGTCAGGTATACCGCAGTGTCGTCTGCAAAGAGGCGAACTTGAGACTGTACATTATCGGGTAAGTCATTAATGTACAGTAAAAATAAAATAGGGCCTAAGACGGATCCCTGCGGCACACCTGAGGAAACTGGTACCTCACTAGAACTGTCACCTTCCAGCACAACGGTCTGGCTTCTTCCTATAAGGAAGGACTGGATCCAATTCAAGACTCTACCTTGAACACCATGAAGCCTGAGTTTATAGAGCAGTTTAAGATGATTCACCTTGTCGAAGGCCTTACTAAAATCAAGAAGAATAAGGCCAGTCTGTTTGCCCTCTGTCATTGATCTAGAAAGGTCTTCAACAAGTTGAATAAGCTGTGTTTCGCAAGACCTGCGTTCACGGAATCCATGCTGTAAGTCTTAGAGTACATTGTGTTTGTCGAAATGCCCGGTCAAATTAGATGCAATGATGTGCTCCATGGTTTTGCACAGGATGCACGTCAGTGATATTGGACGGTAGTTGGCCGGATTACCTTTGTCGCCTTTCTTAGGCAACAAAGCTTACAGTTGCTTACAGTTGGGCAAGGCCTGCTATCCTTGCAGCAGGTAAAGGTAGAGGGGGAATGTTTTTATTTCTTCTGTTTCTTCACTTTCATTGATTTTCCTTTGTCTCCTGTCCCTCTCTTTCATCTCCTCTACTATCTCCTATCTCTCTTCTCCCTTTCTCGGGGAGACGACACAAAATGACCCACAAGGGTTGACGTGTCGTTAAACCCCAACTCAATCAAATCAATCACACGTTGCCCGGTGATAAAACACGGACCATTCACGGACTTACGGACCAATAAAAATTCCTTGTCCGTGGTCCGTGAATAGTCTATATTAATTGCAAAATATAGTAAACTTAACCGCTAATTGGTCCGTGAGTTGTCCGTGGTCCGTGAATAGACCGTAATTAGTCCGTAATTGGTGCATCGTACATCGGTCCGTTATAGCAATCAGATTGTCTGTGAAAAGTTTTTGGTCCGTGAATGGTCAGTTTTGTCCGAAAATTGGTCCGTAAATGATCCGTAGCAGCAATAACATGGTCAGTTAATTGAAAACTACAAAATAACTAAATAATAAATCATAATTTTAATTGATTGTCTCTTATGACTTGTAATCTAAACACTTGACTTTTTTTTTTAATAATTTGACTTGTCGTACTGAATGTGTGATATTTTGTCATCTTGGATGACAACATTTTTGGCATTTTGAACATGTGAACATAAAGCCAGAATCCATGCGACAGATACAAAACAGTGGAATTCCGGTCACTTTAAGCAAAATGAATAATACGCAAGAGAGTAAGTGAATAAGTCAACTCGGGAACTGATATAGTCAGATCCACATCTAACCCCCAACACCAAAGGTAAAGACAGAAAAATACAATTAAGCAGTCACAAAATGAAGAGATAGCAAGCAGAGCTGGCAACTTTTTTCCCAAAATGGTGGCAACTCTGTTACCCAAACTTATAAACTGAATTATCTTAAACATACATAATTGTTAAAAGTAAAATACTAGAAAGTGAAACACTACATAACATTTAACAAAAAATACCACAATGAAAGTACCGCCTCGGAACGGTCAGTGGGGGTGGGGGTGGGGCGTGTATGTGTGTGTGCATGTGTAAGTGTATGGGGGGGGGGGAGGGGGAAGCTTAAGCTAGGTTTACAGGATCCCAACCCTCGCTCTCAGCTTCCATAGTGGTAAAAATGTAAAAATATATATTTGTTCGGTCCGTTTAGAGGTCTTCTAACTCATCCATTAATCATTACGGGCAACTAACAAATCACAGATAAAGTCTATAATGAAGCACAACTGATACTTTTCTGGGTGGGAATGTTGTGTTTTGATTCTCAAGTCCTTTGATAAGATGAGCTCTCATTTTAGAGATATGTTATGCCACTAGGATCAATTCCACTGAGGATGCTGATCATATTTGCAATGGTGTAAAACTACAGTCATTTGTATTCGTTTGCACAGAGCATTTAAAGTGTCTAACAAAGATTTTTGGCATAGGGTTAAACATCATGTTTGCAAATGCCATTTCAGCGGCACTTGAAATGTAAGTACTGCCTGCATTATCATATAAGTTGACAACATCATCGTCGCAATTGAACTTCGAGAAACAAATCCAGTGCAGACCTACATCATTAGGATGGGTATCAAACATCTGTACAATTGGATTACTTCAACGTACATGTAGGTATCTATGGCAATGTAACGTCACGTTATCCATAAGGTCACGTTATTCCGATTTTGATATTACTCCTAGTTTTTCATATATCATAAGTGGCGTTCGTAATTTAAATAACGGTCCGTGGTTTTTCAAGTCCGTGAATAATAGGTCCGTGGTTTGTCAAGTCCGAGAATTGTAGGTCCGTGGTTTGTCAAGAGATCCGTGAATAATCTGTCCATATTTTGTTATGCAGTCCGTTTATTGTCAATTGGTCCGTAAGTCCCTGAGTCCGTGTCCGTAAGTGGTCCGTGTTGCGTTTCTATGGTCATCTGGCAGAGAATTCCAATCACGGACCACACAAGGAAGGAATGATTGATAGTATAGAGTTGTCCTTGCATTAACTGTCTGAAGATCATTCTCATTTCTTAGATGATAACGTAAGATAGAAGTTCAATGTTGGAGGTACAAGAGAAGAAAGATAAGCTAGTGAAAGACCATTGCATATTTTATAGAAAAGTGTTAATTTTTGTTTCTTTCTGCGAACTTCTAAGGTTTCCCATCCTGTTTCATTGTATAAGGCCTGAAATGAAACTAACTTAGTTGCACCTGTTACAATCCTTGCCGCCTCCAACTGTATCTTTTCTAAATTTTGCTTTTCTTGTAGATTACATTTATCCCAAACTCCACTGTCATACTCTAGCAAGGTCCGAATAAAAGAAGTATATATAATGTCTAGTGATTTACGATCTAAATCAAATTTAAATTTCCTCATTATATTCACACTTGCCCAAGCTTTTTCTGAAATGTATTCAATTTGCTTACTCCAGGAACAATCCTTTGAAAAATACAACCCTAAATGCTTATGAACATCAACCTCTTTTACTGGTTGATCCTGCATGTAGATCGGTGGATGCAAGGCTTGATTATGTTTTCGAGAAATAAGAATAGATTCAGTTTTTAAAGCGTTAAAGGTAACTAACCATGTTTTAGCCCAAGCTGCCACTTTCGCTAGATCTATGTTTAAAATATCTGCTGCAACTTCCGGATGTTCAACAATAATGTATAAACTCATATCATCAGCGAAAAGTAAGATATTTGAAACTACGTCTTTTACAATATCATTAATATAAAGTAAGAATAAGAGTGGACTAAAGATAGACCCTTGGGGAACACCAGCGCGAATATAGTTCCAATCCGATTTTGCTCCAGGAATAACTACCCGTTGACATCTATTCTGTAAGTAATTTTCAAACCATCTCAAGAAATCTCGGAAACACCAGACGCACGTGGGGAGGGGCGGGGGGGTGCGGGGGTACCTGTTCCCTTGTTCAGCATTCTATGTTCCCTGTTCCCCAAAATTGCGTTTGTTCCCCTGTTCCCTTCAGTTTTAGACTTTTGTTTCTTTGTTCCACTGAAATAAATGGTCTTATTCCCTTGTTCCCCCAAAACCCCTGGGAAGGCCTCAAACGTTTCTGATCTTGATATTCAGACTAACATTCCAGAACCATGAGCTGTAAAGATTCAAAATCTTTTTATCCTGCAGCTGGTCATGGTATTACGGGCAATTTGAAAATTATTCCTAATTCTCCTATTCGCGCAATTATCTTAAAGGACCAAACTACAAATTCGCTGCCCACATCGACTTCAGAAAAAAAAAATGTTGCGAGATATTGCGTTGGAATATAAGCATTCTTAAAAGTTTTAGATAATATTTCTTTCGATTCTGAATACCCTAATGTTTACCACGCAAACCTATTTATATCTGTTCACATCTGGAGCAATGCACCAGTGACTTAAATGTCAGGTTTGTTTTGGTCCAAGAAGATAAATGCGCAGATAGTGTTGTTGTTTGACGGCTCCATTATATTTTTGTACATTGAAACAGGAATTTGGCAGCACTAAAAACAACATTCAGACATCCATCGACTCTCAGTTGGGGCAAATTATTTCCTTTTAGGTTAGACCTCTTTTTAGAAAGGGACAAAACAATTTTGACTGAGTTGCATCCCCTGAATGTGTACCAGTTGCCAGTAAAATTTGGTAAAGACCTATACTGATCATTTAAAGGCCTCTGTTCGTTTCGCCGGTAACTCTCCATGTACTGTTTGCGTATTGTACCTATTGTTTCACATGCATTACGTATACCCTGCGATGCATTATGGATGTTCTAAATTCTGACTGTGATCTTTCCTGGATAATCTCACTCCTATGTTTTTTTTTTTGTTTATGTGTGTGTGTGTGTGTGTGTGTGTGTGTTTATCGACTGCACGACGGTGGATCGGGTCTCAGACTCTTTTGCGATGCCAGCATAGACCTTTCATTAGAGAGTTTATGTTTGATGCTCTGTCTTTGATCTGCCCTTCTGTGGTTCTGCTTGTGGTTTGGCCTAATTTATAAATTTAGGAAACTAAATTTTTTTAATTTGGTTTACACGTTTCTGTGTGATGCATCAATGGATGAGTTAGGGGCCACGTTTCATTGTAGTTTTTACAACACTGGAATCTTGAATAAAGCGTTTCTAATGGCCGTTCTAAGGTGTTTTTATTTAGCTCACCTGGACCGAAGGCTCCAGGGGAGCTTATAGGATAGTGGTCCGTCCGTTGTCCGTCCGTCCGTCAGCACATTTGACCAGTTATATCTCCACAGTCTGCAGGCTGATCTTAGTCATTTCTCATCTGTAGCATGCCTCTGATGGGGGACTGGTGGCATAAGCTTTTCATGAAAATTCCAGGTACCATAGACTTACAATGGGAAAATGTTTGTCATCACTATAACTCCTTCAGTTTTGATCGGATGTTCCTGAAACTTACAGATAAGCTGGGCATGGATGAAATCTCGGATAAGTTCGAAACCTGGCCAGATCGGATCATTAATCTGAGAGTTACGTCCCCTTGACTGCTGTAAAGCTTCTGTTTGACTTGTCATCAGCGTTAACTCGTTCAGTTTTGATCGGATGTTCCTGAAACTTACAGATAAATTATCTCAGAGAGTGGTGAAGGTTAAGGGTTAACCCCAAATATTAGTTTGACAGTTCATGCAAATTGTTTCAACTGGAGACAATTTGCATGATATGTCAAAGCCTACTTTCTGGGAAACTGACGAATATCATCAGTTTGTCCTTGATGCATAAATGTTGCCTTACAATCATTTTTCAGTTAACCAATCAAATAGATTAAAGCATTGCAGTGACCTGTCTCAGATAAAGGACACTTGTGTCAGATTATGAAAAAAGGAGATTGTGTATTATGCAAACACGAAATACCCAGATCAGACAGCACATCTGCACATTCTGATCAGGATTTTCAATGTTTATCAATGTATTCTACAGAAACCAGTGTTTCTTTAGGTACACAATTAAAGATGCCGATTTGTCTGCTCGGATTCTTAGATCATTGCCGTAATGGTCCTTTTCAAATGTTGATGTTTTGACCACTTTGTTTTTATTGCATGGGTTATAGATCAAACTATAACCTTGTCCATTGGCATGAGGCTTCTGGTTCTCAGTAGACTGGCTCCAGTCTCTAGTGACAAAATAATTTTTCTTATAATCTGTTTAATAATCCACTAAAATAAAACCAAAGTAATATCATGACTATAAAGACTGGTCACTAAAGACCAACCTTTATAGTCATGATATTTTTTTGGTTTTATCTTAGTGGATTGTCAAACAGGATTATGAGAAAAATATCTTGTCACTGGAGACTGGAGCCAGTCTAGGTTCTCAGCTGTATGATGTCAAGTAGATAAATGAATCCAGGAGGTACAGGTCCCTGGAGAAGGTTGCATTTAACCGGTTCACACTTCATGGAAATACCACCTCTATGCGACTCAGTTGCCTGGTAGCGTTAAAAATTTAGATACAGATACTGGAAATACAGAATTATGTTATTAAACTTGTGTTTATATATGTTTGAATAATCTTTTCAAAACAAGGTACTAATAAAAAATAAAAAAAATAGAATGTCTTCTTGATATTTTGTAGAACTTTGAGGTGTCTACAAGTAAAATAAGAAGCAATGATGGTTGAGTCTTTTCAAATAAAAATGGATTTTATGAATTATGCGACCACTGTAGACCCAGATTAGTCTGTACGTCCGCTTTATGATCAGAGTCTACGCTGCACGTGAATAGAGCTTGCACATTCTATCAGCGAAAAAAATGTATGCACATGCTGATCTGGAACTACAATTGTTGCACATACTATTA
Source organism: Anodontia alba (assembly GCA_964016985.1). Classification (NCBI taxonomy): domain Eukaryota; kingdom Metazoa; phylum Mollusca; class Bivalvia; order Lucinida; family Lucinidae; genus Anodontia; species Anodontia alba. The sequence goes on from OZ024824.1 coordinate 102,454,482, forward strand.
AATCCTGTTTTTATTATTTGGAGAGACTCTTATTATTTCTGTGTTGGGCAGTTAGTAAATATGGATAAAATGTCGTTTCCTTGGGTTATTACTGTTACTACCCTATGTTTCTAGACAGAGAGGCCTGTGTTTACAGTGTAGACCCAGATCAGATGTCACATAACACATTGTGTAATCAGGGTCTACACGGTGTTACACTTAGCCAGCAACGTTTAGACAAATCAGTGGGTACTATAATGACCTTGTAAAAAATATAGGGCAAGTGTGGTAAAGGATCATTTGATATCCCAGGTTTGTTTTTGAAACAAGTACCTTTGCTTTAGGCCAATGTTTGAAAAGGTGTGAACAATTTATTGAATCTGACAGATGGTGGGTAGAGAAGAAAGTGGTTTATAGTATTTAACCTAAGTATTCTGATAGACACGCCTTAACAAACAGTAGTCGCGGTCCCTGATATCAGACATTACATTACAGAGCATTAAGGTCTGCACACTGTTTGTCACTCCAAAAAAAAAACAAAAAAAACAAAAAAACAAAAAAAAAAAAAAAAACAGCACATATAAGCCATGTCAACAGGTAGTAACACGGACTTAATCAAATTTCAGTGTGATAGAGATTTAAGGTGTTTACTAATTAACATTATTATACCCCAATGTACAAATGCAGCAAAAACTGTTAAAGCCCCACGTAACTCTTTTAAAAACAAAACGTTTTGAACATGACCAACATAATATTTATTCTTCGGAATTCAAATGTACAGTTAAATCACTGTTGCTATTACTAATCATTTAAATAAATAAATAAATAAATAAATAAATAATCAATTGAATAGATATATTTTATGGAATGAAATATGACCAACATAAGATTGTTTTTCTCCGCATTGTAATGCGGTTACTAACACCTTTGTAGGAGAAAGTAAGTCCTACGTAGGACTTATTATCTCCTACGTAGGTGTTAGTAACTCTTACGTAAGACTTATTATCTCCTATGTAGGAGTTACTCCTACGTTGGACTTATTATCTCCAACGTAGGACTTATTATCTCCTACGTAGGAGTTACTATCTCCTACGTAGGACTTATTATCTCCTACGTAGGTTACTAACTCCTACGTAGGACTTATTATCTCCTACGTAGGTGTTAGTTACTTCTACGAAGAACTTATTATCTCCTACGTAGGACTTATTATCTCCTACGTAGGAGTTACTATCTCCTACGTAGGACTTATTATCTCCTACGTAGGAGTTACTACTACGTAGAAGTTATTATCTCCTACGTAGGAGTTACTATCTCCTACGTAGGACTTAAATATTTTTTTCACCTGGCACTAGGACGCTTCCATAATTATCCCCTCGCACAACGAAGTGGCGAGGGGATATAGGGTTTGTAAGTACGTACAGACGTATGTATGTTCACCTATTGTCATCGCTCTAGCGCCTACATTTATTGATGGATTTTAATATTACTTCACACAAATATTGGTTATGATAATATCTCGAGCAAGTTCGACTTTCAGGGTCACTGTGGCCATTTTTAGACAGAAAAAAATTGTCATCGCTCTAGCGCTTACATTTATTAATGGATTTTCATGTAACCTCACACAAATGTTGGGTATGATAATATCTCGAGCGTTCGACTTTCATGGTCCTTGGCTCAAGGCCAAGGTCACTGTGGTTAATTTTAGAAAAAAACAAACAAACAAAAACTGTCATCTCTCTTGTGCCTACATTTATTGATGGATTTTAATGTAACTTCACATAAATAATTAGATCTGATAATATCTCGAGCAAGTTCGACTTTCAGGGTCCCGGGCTCAAGGTCAAGGTCACTGTGGCTATTTTTAGAAAACAACAACAACAACAACACTTTGTCATCTCTCTAGTGCCTACATTTATCAATGGATTTTAATATTACTTCACTCAAATATTGGTTATGATAATATCTCGAGCAAGTTCGACTTTCAGGGTCCTGGGCTCAAGGTCACGGTCACTGTGGCTATTTTTTAAAAAAAATTATCATCGCTCTAGCACTTACATTTATTGATGGATTTTCATGTAACCTCATACAAATGTTGGGTATGATAATATCTCGAGCAAGTTTGACTTTCAGGGTCCCTGGCTTAAGGTCAAGGTCACTGTGGTTATTTTTAGAAAAAAAACTTTGTAATCTCTCTTGCGCCTACATTTATTGATGGATTTTAATGTAACTTCACACAAATGTTGGATCTGATAATATCTCGAATAAGTTCGACTTTCAAGGTCCCAGACTCAAGGTCAAGGTCACTGTGGCTATTTTTAGAAGAAAAAAAAACCTTTGTCATCACTCTAGTGCCTACATTTATGAGTGGATTTTAATATTACTTCACTCAAATATTGGTTATGATAATATCTCGAGCAAATTCAACTTTCAGGGTCCTTGGCTCAAGGTCAAGGTCACTGTGGTTATTTTTAGAAAACACTTTATCATCTTTCTAGCGCCTACATTTATTGATGGATTTTAATGTAGCTTCACACAAATGTTGGGTATGAAAATGTCTTGAGCAAGTTTGACTTTCAGGGTCCTGGGCTCAAAGTCAATGTCACTGTGGCTAGTTTTTTTTTTTTTTTTTTTTTTTTGAAAAAAAACAACAACAAACAAACAAAACAAAACAAAACAAAACAAAACAAAACAAAACAAAAACAAAACAAAACAAAAAAAAACAAAAAAACTTTGTCATCACTCTGGTGCCTACATTTATCAATGGATTTTAATATAACTTCACACAATTATTGCGTATTATAATATCTCGAACAAGATCGACTTTCATAGTGCTGGGCTGAAGGTCAATATCACTGTGGCCATTTTTAGAAAAAAAAAACAACTTTGTTATGGCTCTAGTGCCTACATTTATTGACGGATTTTAATTATAACTTCACACAAATGTTGGGTATGATAATATCTCAAGCAAGTTCGACTTTCAGGGTCCTGGGCTCAAGATCAAGATCATTGTAGCTATTTTTAGAAAAAAAACTTTGTCATCGCTCTAGCGCCTAGATTTATTGATGAATTTTAATGTAACTTCACAGAAATGTTGGATATTAAAATATAGCGAACAAGTTTGGCTTTCAGGGTCCTGGAATCAAGGTCGAAGTCACTTTACAGAATTCTTTCACTCATAAACTTTTACCAAAATTGCTCAAATGGTTCCGCTCCATTGAACAAGTTGGCCGCCAGAGCTAAAATTAGAAAAACAAAAAATCTTTAAACAACATCTCCTCTGCGGCCAGTGGCCCGATTTCAAAATAATTTCACAGAAATGTTTCTCTAAATTTTCTAAAATGGTTCCGCTCGGCTGAACAAAATGGCCATCAGAGCTAAAAATAGAAAAAGCAACAACATTTAAACGACCTCCTAGGCCGTTGGCCATTGGCCAGATTTCAAAATAAAGCACAAACAATTCCTCTTATGGCCCTTTACCAAAATTGCTAAAATGACCGCCAGAGCTAAAAAATAGAATAAAAAGAACAAAAAAAAAAAACAACAACAAAAAACAAAACAAAAACAACAACAAAAAACAAAACAAACAAACAAACAAACAAACAAAAAAAAAAACAAAAAAAAAAAAAAAAAAAAAAAAAACAAACAAACAAACAAAAACTTTAAACTCTTTACCTAGACCAGTAACCTGATTTCAAAATTATTTCTCAGATACGTTCTTCATATGCCCCTTTACCAAAATTGCTAATATGGTTCCGCTTGGCTGAACAAAATGGTCGTCAGAGCTAAAAAAAGAAAAAAAAAAAACAAAAAAAAACAAAACAAAAAAAAAAAAAAAACAGTTTAAACGACATCTCCTTCTCAGCCAGAGGCTCGATTTCAAAATAATTTCATAGAAATGTTTCTCTTATTCCTTTTAACCGAAATTGCTAGAATGGTTCCATTCGGCTGAACAAACTGGTCGCCAGAGCTAGAAATAGACACGAGACTTCTTTCCTTGCTGGTGCTTCACAGAGGGTCTTCGCTTCACAGGGGTTTTTCCCCCTGCTGGTGCTTCACATGGTCTTCTTTCCCTGCTGGTGTTTCACAAATTTCGTACTTACCAAACAAAATGGCCACCTTTAATCGACATCTCTCAAGCCATGACACCATCACTTCCACAAGCTGTCTTGAGCTCAGGTGAGCGATCCAGGGCCATATGGCCCTCTTGTTTTTGTGTGTATTGTTCGTTCTTTGTTGGGCTTTGTGGCGGCTTGCTGCGGGCCCGTTTTCGCATTTGGGCTGGTTTAAGGCGATAGTTTTGGGCCATATGTGAGAACTGTCCTGTCCATAACTTTATAAATTTTAAACCGACCAAACGGTTTTGAGAAACTTACTCCAGCTGCTGATATAGTAATTATTCACTTCTCCTTAATTTTACTCATACATTTCGACACAAATGAAAATTCTGGGGCAAAATCATGCCTTTTAAAACACCCTAATTATAACGGAAAGAAAAGAAAAAAAAAACAAATAGTTTTCTTGAAAAATAATTTGACATACATATTCTTTTCTATCATGAAATACATGTAGTGTGGTTTATAATATATGTCAGCTTGTCTCAGAAGCTAAATTTGACAAGAAATATGACAATGATATTTACAGAAATATTGCTGAATACAGGACGGTCACAGAGAATTAGGTCAGATTTTTTTGAAACTATCCCTACTAACAAACATTATCAGCTATTGACCTTATGGCCAAAAACAACTTTACTAGTTTAAAAGAATATCAACATTGGTGTAGTTTTGGCCTATTACAAGGGCTGGGTTGTTTGGCCTTATTAGGTGAGTCGTTTCTGTCATGACTTGAGTCTTACTATATACCTAACCCTTTGCTACTCTATCCAAATAGCCATAAAGTAAACTGATGATAGACAAATGGCAAACAACATGAATTTCCGACAAACAGACACAGGTCCTAAAGGATACCAAAGGAAAAAGTGTAACAATGTGTATGGGAAGGTAAGAAGTAAATGTTTCACCCCACCCTAATGACTATGAGCCCAAACCAAGAAAAGAAGGGAAAGGATGGGCAAAAAGAATAATTCTAGTCCTTTTTTTTTTTGTGGCAAAAACATGCGAAATAAGTCTGGCAACATGCACATTATAGAGCTCGGCAAGAGCCTGATGTCTCCCACAGAGCTAAAATGACTTGGGGCTAAATCAAAAGGGTACAGGCCAATACGCCAGTAACATTTTTTCCCAGCTGCAGTAAATATGGGTCTAACATTTTAATATTAAACTGTACAACATAAAACCAGCTGGAAAAATCAAAACTCTTCTGGCATCATACATTTGTAGAAAAATTAAAAGAAAAATTCGTTATGTGGGTTGAGTTGAGATCTATCACTTCTTTGTTGAGTAAGAAAGTAATGATTTCGTTTGTAGTTTTTGTACAGTCTTGTTTGTTCCATAGGTACCTAATGGCCCAGCACCTTTTTTATCCAGTTTATCCCTTAAATTCTGTAGCCTCAAATACGACCCTTTTATTCTTCAATCTTTAGGCACCTGACAACTTAATACATAGCTGACCAACATACCAATAACCCACACTTTAGGTACATACACATATGGTAATAAAATACTATTTCTCCTGTAATTCAGTGGTTTTACATTATAGATCCTGATGGTAATTTGAAGGTGCACAGAAGCAAGTATTTTTTTAAAAAAGGCAGTTACCTATTATCCTTTTACTTGTTTTGATTGGGTGTTATGCTTACATACATAGAAAACATAATATTGATAACTTTGTATCAAAATTACTTCTGGGCAGGATCTGTTTAAACCATGGGATGATGAGTGCATAAAAGAGAAAATGTATTTTTGACCTTGGTGATTTTATACGACGACAAAATACTCGAGGAGCAGTTTCAAACTTTACGAAGATCGTATACTGTGTTGAAGTTTATTATTAATTTCAGGATACAACCAAATTTGCATCAGTAAAACATTTCTTTAGTCAATTTTCATCTGAAAAAAAATAAGATACGTATCTTGACACTACGTTCTGAGCAATCCATATCTTATAATATAATAATATAATATCTCATTACCCTCGTTTTCGCTATTCTTTCGTCAAAAGTTAACACAAATTTAAAGAATAAAATCGTTTAAAATACATTTCTTCCCTCCAAATTGATTATATGTGTTCAGAAAGTCTTTAAGAATATACAGTCAAAATTTTATAGAGATCGGACGACAATTTTATTGAAGTCTCAAATATTTGTAAAACAAGAACCTTAATATCTTGTTGTCTTTGGCAGGCTCTAGCTGGCACTGTGATCCCTTCGTTGGGCGGGAAGAGAGAGATGGTTGCTTTGCTTTCCTTTGTTTTGTTTCATATGTACTTCAATGTATAGATAAAAAATATAACCTTGTCCGGTGACCTGAGGCTTCTACTTCCCTGCTGTATAACGTCAATTAGAAAATGAAACCAGAAGTCACACAATTATACTAATACCTATATCTGTCATATACCCCGTTTATATGCATAAGTTTGCCCCTAGGGGCAAATTTACCCACCTAGGGGCAAATTTACCCCTAGGGGTAAACTCGTCATGTGAATGCATTTGCCCCTAGGGGTAAAAATTACCCACATGGGTAAAATACCCCAGCTCAAAGGTAGGGCCCCTAGGGATATTTTTCGTCATGTAAACACATTTTTTTTTTCCATAGGGGTAAATTTTATAAATATGTTTGGAACGTCTCAAAATACATGTATAAAATGTTTATTTTGAATACACTTTATTTGTTTATTTACTTGATGTCTGCAGGTATACTTGTACCTTTTCTGTCACAAATTAACGTTTGCAAGTTGTGATCAGAAGTAATTTACTTGAAATGAATACTATTATGCTAGCAATTAGGCTTCTGATTCAAGGCAATATGATTTATATTATTTCATGAAAATGGTCTCATTCCTTTTTTTCTGAGAGAAAAAAAAAAAACAACAAAAAAAAAGGGAAATACATAAACTACCAATTTGTCGTCTGTTAATTTTGCCCAGAGAGCGGCAAAGGTTAAGGACAGAACAAAAATACAATACCAGGCTACAGAAATCTCAGATATAAATAAAGGTACCAGTTCAGACTGTATATCTGTTCAACAAACTCTGCACAGTCTGGTACTCTCACACGAACTATTTCAATAGTTCAATATGTGACAAACACTTGAGTACAAACGCACAAGCCGGCCTCGGTGGCTCAGTTGGATGCGCCGTCCGACTGGAGACCAGGAGGTAGCGTGTTCAACCCCCGCCGAGGTCGGCAACATTCTTTCGTGGAGATTGATCATGAAATATTTTCTACGGTCATTCTCTCCCTTCCGCTGTTTCAAGAAGGGAGTTGTCAGTTTCTGGCGAAAGAATGTGCACAATACAATGTTAACCGTTTAGAGGACTAAGCCTGCCCAGTAAACGTGTGGTTAGATAAACTAACCGCGCTCGACATGACCCCATTGGGTTGACTGGGCCGTAAAACCTCAACACAAACAAACAAACAAACGCACAAAATACTAGCTGTAATGATCTTGGACAGTCATTACCGATGAACAATTATTTCATCTCTACATGTAGAATCTAATCTGTAAACAGGAAATGCCTCGACCAGACTGTGTAGATCTAAGGCCTGCAATGGCCAAGTCTGCTAGTCATATTTAAGATCACCAGAATCTCGGTTTCAGATCCTATGCCAACATTCAACATTATCATACAGTCAGTCTGACTTAAATTAAAAAAAAAAGAAGCAATGTCAAATAATTTATCTTTAGGTATAATTATTATCACTTTTCTGGCTTACTAGCAGATAGTTCTGTTAATTAGTGCTTATTTCATATCTGGAGCACACAACTGATGAGTGGAAAACTGTAAATATGTTACTCCGAATAAAAACTGACTTTAATATATATGTCATGCAGACAGGCCTGCACATCTCGGCAGTTTAATCAGGGTCTATACTGTTTGCAAACAGAATCTTTGCAGTATATTGACTAGTGTAGACCCTGTGAATGCACAAGCTGGTCTGAGTGTTCCATGTTCACATATATCATGAGGTCAGTTTCTATTTGGAGAGCCTCAAATGCTTATGGGGTCAGCCTGGATTCTGATTAACATATCTATGTACTGTACAGTATGGTGAGTAGAATATTATAAACCCTGCACGAACTTTAGAGGGGCTATACTGTCTTTCTGCTGGGGAATATTAGCACAACATTTTGTGATACAACAGTAAAATAGGGAACAATGGAACATATATTACTGACCACTAAATAATACTTTTTTTCTTTCATCCAAAACTTCCGAAGCAAATTGCCTCGGAAACTTTCTCAAACAATTCATTTTTGATAATGCGAATTACACTAAACACTATGGGTAAAATTTTCACCAGACGACATTCTTCTAATTTTTATCCCAGGATACAGGCTAATGGAGACAATTTCATCGAATTGTCAAATCCAGTTCTCTGGGAAAAATAAGAAAAAATATCATCAACTTGTCGTCTGCTAAATATTCTCAGAGCGTGGTAAAGGTTAAAAAAAAAACAATGTTGCTATCTTTATTACATAGGCTTTTAAATAAAAAGAGAACTATCATTTGCCCCTTCTTCCTATAACACATATAAACGCAACCGTTTACCAACGAGAATATTTAACCAGGTGGAGCAAATATTTACCCCTAGGGGTAAACTTAATGCAAGTAAACGGGGCTTTAGTTTGTTTACTCATCCACTGTTTCATTTGCAGGCTATGCTCTGTGATTGTGGCACTTCCTAGACATATATATTGGACAAGTACGTTTTACTATTTAAGATGTACACATGCCTGTTATTTGGAACTACACATGGGCCGCGCCATGCAAAAACGTGTCTTTGGGCATATGCGGACAGCGAAGGCCCAGATCAGACTGCGCGAATGCGCAGTCTGATCATGGCCTTCGCTGTCCGCTGCCAAAATCATTGGGTACTATAGAATGTATCAATAGAGAGCAAAGGTACGGAGGAGACATTGCGTCATTGCTAAGCTATATTCTAGGATTGTAGCTCTTCTTGGATAATGCGAATCCACACATTTTATGCTGACTCGAAGGCATATTTTAATTTTTATGAACTAAGAATGAGGTTACGACCACGTATACCAACTGTTTTCGCAAAAAAAGTTATATGAACAGTTTTGCCCTAAGGTTTTCTCTATAATGAAAATTCTCAATACGAAAATTGAGTTCATTCTTTCCTGGCTTTCAGAGAGTTCCTTTAAGTGTATTTACAGGCTCAAATACAACATTATGAACTGCACAATTAAGAAAGCGCGAAAGAGGCTGGTTGTCTTTAAGCTTAAGTGGACAGCAATAGGCGAGCGAAATGACATCTGCAGCCAAATAGGACATGGATTAGTTTTCTTCAGAAGACCCTGAGGAAAACTAGACAGCCTTGTGGGACGCGGTGCATACTTGAAACAACCTTGATAAGTACGTAGTTTTACCCTTCTTCCAACTTTTCTGAATTTAGTCATGGCGCCCATCTTGGGTGCTGATTCTTGATAACTTCCGCAAACCTCTACGGGTTTAAATCCATTTTAATTCCTGTTCATGTCTTCTGATGATTTTGAGTACTTTTTGCAGCAACTCCATCGGTTGAGAGAATGACCGGTGTGTTTGCAGATGTAAGTTGTGAAAAGAGATAGATATTCATATTCGGTACCCATATCGGGATTTTTTCATATGATAAAACGAAAATATAAGAAACTTTTTATTGCGGTGCATTGATTCATGAACGCATCGGGTTACGTGCAAAGTTTACATGAAACTTCTCAGTTCAAACACGTATTTGTACGTGACCCACATGATTAAATGACCTGTATTAAATGCCGCCAGATGAATTTCAGTCCAAAACGGACATATTCATTACGAAAACACGCCTATTCAAGTATATAGAAAATTTCACCTCCTAAAAACTGAAAATTTTCAGATAAAAATTTTTGATATTTTTCATATTTCTGCTCAAAACATAGATTGTGGGTGCTCGTTAGAACCGCCTCGGCGAGGCGGTTCTAACGAGTACCCACATTCTATGTTTTTTGGGCAGAAATTAGAAAAATAGTGTTTACCCCTGTAAACCCCAGTTTTACTATATAAAAGTGGGGTTTAAGGGGGTCAAAATTATATAGGCATGTTTTCGTGATGAATACAGTCGAACCTCAAAAGCTCGAACACCGATGGCTAGTTTTTGAATCTCTACAAAATTCTTCCGCTAACACAAGAAAACAAATATTAAGGGATTTTTTTTTCTTATTTTATCATGAAATCGTATGTTGTATGTAATTAGAATCATCTCATCGAGGCGATTCTAATGAACACAAACAACATACCATTATTGTGTAGCATCTCGAAAACATTTCCCAAAATTTTCGAAATTTGCTTCCCGACCTAGCGCCATGACTAACACTACTCAGATTTTGAATAAATTTCCATGGTCCTAAAGATGTTCGAGTCATTGAGATTCGACTGTAAAAGAAATCTATCTATCATTCATTACGAAAACACGCCTATTCAAATCTATTGAAAATTTTACAACCAAAACGGAAAATATTCAGATATTTTCATATTTCTTCCTAAAACTAAAATTGTGGGTACTCGTTAGAACCGTCTCGGCGAGGCGGTTCTAAAGAGTAACCAAATCTATGTTTTTAGCAAAATAAGAAAAATAATATATACGCCTGTAAACCCCAGTTTTACTATATAAAAGTGGGGTTTAAGGGGGTCAAAATTATATAGGCGTGTTTTCTTGATGACAGATAGAATCATGGTAGAATGTTCCGTGATTATGGCCTTTCACTGGTATCTAAATATCAATGTTTTAGAACATAACGTTCCATTATGAAAACATGTCCATTCAGTACAATGGCAGTTTTTATGAAAAGATGAAAAAATGTGATCTTTTTGTTATTTTTGGTCGAAACAGAGATTGTGGGTACTCGTTAGAACCGCCTCATCGAGGCGGTTTTAACGAGTACCCACAATCTATGTTTTATAGCAGAAATAAGAAAAATAATGTATACCCGCCTGCAAACCCCATTTTTTCTATATAAAAATGGGGTTTGAGAGGTTCAAAATTACATAGACGTTTTCGTGATGACAATAGGTGCACCTCCTGGCAGTGCACTATTATTTAGGCGACAGTAAATAAATATTCTTTATTTTTACCGTTTATATTTGATAAGTTTCTTGTTTCCGAAGGACACTTTCTTAGAATCTAATTAACTTATCGCGAAGAGCATTTGGATTATTTGATTAGCTGCTCCTGCCCTCAAAGCAGAACAGAAAAAATAAAGGTGATAACGTATTTCTTAAGCTGTCAACAGAGGGAATCTGTGCAGAAGGGAGTTAAATATTTTGACACTAGATGAAACGCTTATGGTGGTAATATATATGAACAGCGGCATTCACAATCGTTATCGGAATATTCCAGTGGGTAACTGGGCATCAAATCTTCAAGAAGGATGCTTTAGCCAGAGTCCCAGCATACAACTATGATTTATACAATTCATAGCTTCAGATAAGAGGGGTATCGGGTTAATATTTTCTAATTTCCCCACCCTCCACGAAGATATACATTGTGGATACTCATTAGAATCGCCTAAGCGACGCGCTTCTAATGATTACCCACAAAGTGTGTTTTCGTGGAAAAATAATAAAACAGATCAATACTTCTTGGTTGAACAAGAAAAATACCTAACGGCATTATGGACGGGGTTTTCCACTGAAGAATGAAAGCAACATATCACTTTGAAAAAAAAGGTTAACCGAAAGGTAAACACTGGACGACGCCAGACGCCCGACCGCTCGGACATTGCTATTTTAAAGGACGGATTATTTTTTCCGTGAAAAAACTCGTCCAAAAATTGGCCTCATGTGGAGCTTTGACAATTTCATAGAAACATTAACCCTTTCAGTTCTGTAGACCAAAACAGATACTCATCACGAAAACATACCTACATGTATATAATTTTGACCCCCTTAAACCCCACTTTTATATAGTAAAACTGGGGTTTGAAGGGGTATACATTATTTTTCTTATTTCTGCTTAAAACATTGATTGTGGGTACTCGTTAGCACCGCCTCGTCGAGGCGGTTCTAACGAGTACCCACAATCTATGTTTTTGAGCAGAAATGTGAAAATTATCAGAATTTTTTATTTGAAAAATTTTATTTTATGGTGGTAAAGTTTTCTGTATATTTGAGTAGGCACGTTTTCGTAATGTTTGCAAACAGTGTAGCTCTAGATGAGTCAGCTTATTCTGTTCTTGATTTACAACTGTCACCCTTTTAGCAGCAATGGATGTGTTCAAATGCAGAGATGAAAAAATGAAGAGTCTATTTCAGAAACTCGGGGTTGAAAGTGTTAAGTATACGGTTGTAATAAACGTGATACGAATACCGGTAAATATATATCCTTCAATCAGGCCGCAAGGTTATTAAACTTTTTTCATGCTCAACTCAGCTGAGCATGAAATTTTCTCTGCTAATAAATATGAAAATGCCAACAATATTAGCAGAGAAATTTTCATGCTCAGCTATGTTTAGCAAAAAAGAGTTTGCATTTGTTAGTAATTTGAGATTTATTAGCAGGACAAACTTTATGCTCAGTTGAGTTGAGCATGAAAAAAGTTTTATAACCTTGGGACCAGGTGTACTATTATACCAGTGGAAAAGATGATATGCAAAGTAGTTATAAAGAGCAATCCCTGAGAAAGACTGTTCATGCAGTTTTGAAGCAGAACTCGTGTAAAGGTCTAATCATATACAATCATGGCGACCATCTTGAACTCTGGGCCCAGTTGTTCAAAACTAACGATGTCGTTAGTTAACGATTCGTTAAAATTTTAATTGAGTGATACGCAAATATGCTGAAATTTTTTGCTGAAAAAATGTGAGTAGCTTTTGCAGTGCAAAAGCTACTCACATTTTTTCAGCAAAAAATATCAAAATATTGTGTATTGAATCGGCTAAAACAGTTAACGAAATGACCCTTAACGAGCTCGTTAAGCTAACGATGCTTTGAACAACTGGCCCCTGGTCTTCACTCTTTAACCCTTTCAGTCCAGCAGACCAAAAGAGATACTTGTGCAATCAGTGCAGAGTCAGATTAGACATCTCATAACGACTTGTCTCACTAGGATATACACTGTTTGCCATTCTGTTGTTGATTTTAGACTGAAACCCCTATTAGCATCAGTGGACAAGTCCAAATTCAAGGACAGAAAAGTCCACTTTAGAAACGCAGGGAAGAAACCCAGTAGGCACGCAACGTTGAGACAACGTCATGAAGTTGCATCGATGTTGATGTGACGTTGTATACACGTCCTGTATCCGCTTGGAAGGGTATATTGCACGACGGTGGATGGTACGGTCCTCAGACTAAATGACGGCTCCCTCCTCAATCTGTTTCACATAGTCGGCGCCAGACTATCAGTGTCTGTCGTCGGGCTATTTATGTTCTGTGTATGGTTTTCTTGTGTTCTGGCTTCAGATAAGCATTGAACCCTTTGCCCCTTGTCATCATAGTGTTCTTTAATTATTTGTATTTCACTGTGATATTTCATAGATGCTATATACAGTCGAACCTCAATAGCTCAAACACCAATGGCACGTTTACCACGGCTAATTCGAACTTGTTTTTGGCTCCTTACGAAATTCCTCCGATAGCTCAAGAAAATAAATAATTCAGGAAACTTTCTTATTTTATCATGAAATTGTATGTTGTGTGTACTCATTAGAATCGTCTCATCGAGGCGATTCTAATGACTGCACTCAACATACGATTCTTGTCTAGAAGATCGAAAAAATCCTAAAATTATCGCCATTCGCCTCCTGGACGGCACTACGATTAACCCTCAGAGGCTCGAACTACCCATACCTCGAACAGATCTCCATGGTCCCAGAGGTTCGAGTTATTGAGGTTCGACTTTATTTGTAATTGGAGCTGCATCAGAATTGAGTTAATTAAACTGGCTTAAGCACACTCCCCGCCCCAACCCCTGCATTTGATGCTTCGTGAGAGTTGTGGCTGTTATTGTTGCATTTCCTGGGTATCTTCACTTATATTTTTGTCTCAAAGCGGAGGCCCTCCCAGGGGTTATGGAGAACAGGGGAATAATGTCATTTATTTCAGGGGAACACAAGTGTATAATGAAGGGAACAGGGGAACAAATGTAATTTTGGGGAGCAGGGAACATAAAAAATTAAGATTTTGGGGAAGGGAAAATGCTGAAATATTTCAGGGGAACAAGGAAAGAGGTACCCCCAGCCCTGGGAGGGCCTCAAAGCTACGCCATGTGCAATTTGCCTATAAATGCAAATAATGAATAGGGGGATACCAAGGAAACATAAAAAACAACAAAGACAAAATCGTCAATGACTTCACACTTTATAGGCCACAATTACGAAGCCAATCCATCCACTTAAAGAAGAAGCCTACAAACAAGCAATGACGAAACAAAACAGCATACTTGTATTAATTGACACATGTACTCAGAGGGAAAGCAACAGAGGAACACACCCCCCCCCCCCCCACACACACACACACAAAACACAACAGGGCTACGTGCCACTCTCATATCTGCAGATGCCATTGCAGCATTTGTTTTAATATTGCCACATCCATTAATTACCAGAGAGAGAGAGAGAGAGAGAGAGAGAGAGAGGGAGAGAGAGAGAGCCTGCTGGGGGAGGGAAGGGGGCAAAATAGACAATACCTAGAGGATAAAACTAGTTTTAATAGAGATTTTGCAACTTTCATCTTCCATCACACTTTTGAAGTTTCTCAAACACGTTTTTTTATACAATAGTAAATACTTTTCAAACAAAAAATGTATGAGGAGGCTAATTTGACATTGTCGCAAGACAGTCAAAGGACAGCCAAGGATCATCATTTGAATAAACTTTGACAATACAGTATCTTGCAGGCAAAGATCAGGTGTGCAAAAAATAGCATTAACACTGCATCTTCACTCCATGAGGACACTCAGCTGTAAAGGAACCCAATGCACGATGATTCTGACCAGCAGTTAGTAAAACCATCATATGTACCATAAACTTTGAGACATCTTAATTCTTTACCATTCTTGTTCTGAATATGCACAAAAATAAATATGCAGATATGAAAGGTCACAATCTCGGAACAAGGCCTTCCCAAAGTACCGGATAAAGATTTAAACTTAATCACCCTCTGAGCATATTCAGCAGACGACAAATTGGTGATATTTTTGTTTATTTCCCTTCAAAAAAAAAAAACAGGCTTTGATATTTCATGCAAATCGTCTCCATAGGAGACAAGTTGCATAAAATATCAAAACCTGTTTTCTTGGGGAATAAGAACAACTAGATCCTATTTCAATATGTCATCTGGAAAAAATTTTACCAAGAGTGACAAATTAGTGATTTTTTTTTTCTGATTTTTTTTATCAAGAAACATGCTTTGATATTTCATGCAAATTGTTTCCCATGGAGACAATTTGCACGATATATCAAAACCTGTTTTCTGGGAAAAATAAGAAAATAAGAAAAAAAAAAAAAAAAAAAAAAAAAAAAAAAATAGTTCATACCTGCTTTGCTTAAAAGTTTACCCAGAGTGACAAATTGGTGATATTGTTTTCTTATTTTCCACCCAAACAGACTTTGATATTTCATGCAAATTGTTTCCAATTTGCATAAAATATCAAAACCTGTTGTCTGGGTAACAGAAGAAAAAATATTTCAATATGTCGTCTGCTTCAAAAATTAACCAGAGTGTCAAACTGATTATGTTCTTTCTTATTTCCCCCGACCACCCGCCCAACCCTCCCCCCACTCCCCCACCCCCCCCCCCCCCCCCAAAAAAAAAAAAAAAAAAAAAAAAAAAAGAGTAAGCTTTGGTATTTCATTCAAATTGCCTCCAACGGAAACAATCTGCAAGAAATATCAAAACCTGTTTTCTGGGAAAAATAAGAAAAAAAATTCAATATGTCGTCTGCTGAAAAGTTTACCCCGGAGTAACAGGCGTTAATAGCACGAACTGTTATTATAAAGCAGCACTGGGTGAACAACAGAATAAACCGATGATGCGAGAATGCATGAACACAAGAAAAGGAATTGCAATATAAAGGCCATGTCACTACCTGCTGCTGTCTCTAAAACTGCAAGAAGAATGGAAAACAGCGTTGGGCATGTGCGGACAGCAAAGGCTCAGATCAGCTTACACATACAGTCTGATCAGGGCGTTGACTGTCAGCTAACAGAATCATTGGAATGAATGGAGAACACAGCCTCGAATACTTTGCGCATGCGCAGGATACTCTGCATCTGCGATTGTTGGTCTGCCCCAATACAGGATAAATGCGGTACGACCATGTATATAAAATACACAATAAACCTGATAAAGGATCCAAGAAGAAATTGAATATACAGCAACTGTCACCTTGTGAATAACAAGGATACCGATATATGCTTTAAATGTACAGATTTTGCTAATGCTACCTGGCCAATTCAAAATTATTTGAACACAATATGCATAAAATGATAATAACAATAATAATAATAATAATAATAATAATAATAATAATAAAATAATAATAATAATAAAAACAGAAACGTATCAAACGTTATAAACTGATAACTAACCAAGCCAAATATCACATTTTTTCATAACTGTGTTGGACAAATTGATACAAAACACACCATCACGAAAACATACCTATATAATATTGACCCCCTTAAATCCCACTTTTATATAGTAAAACTGGGGTTTACAGGGGTATACATTATTTTTCTTATTTCTGCTCAAAACATAGATTGTGGGTACTCGTTAGAACCGCCTCGGCGAGGCGGTTCTAACGAGTACCCACAATCTATGTTTTGAGCAGAATTATGAAAAATATCAGATTTTTTTATCTGAAAATTTTCAGGTTTTTGGTGGTAAAATTTTCAATATATTTGAATAGGCATGTTTTCGTAATGCCAAAGTGTTTCCCTTACAACCCGATCAGTGTATGTATCAAGCATTGCTCTATACAATACATACCTTTACATACTAGCTCTATGAAACGCTACTGTGAACATTTTTATATCACTTATCACGAAGCGCTAAAAAGTCATGCTACATTATAAAAACATTACAGTGAATTAGTAAATCAGTCTCATTATTCTTATTTCAACAATATTTAGCAGCAAGCTCCAGATTTAATTATCACTGTCCACAGACTCGCTGCGAGCTAAGAATCTTTTTTTCCTAACCTCTTCCAGAGCCGCTTGCTTCTGTTTCAACTGTTCTTTCAGCTGCCTCACCCTCTCAGTATGAGGCGTCTCAGATATTGCAAATGGCTGTAAATCGTTTGTGTCGCGATTTTGTTTCTCAGTATCATATCCTATTTCAACAGACTGACTGATATCTGATGTATTTTTGCGCTTTCTATTATTGTCAAGGCTAGGATTTACAGAGTGGTCAAATGGAGTGTCGATTTCATCACTGTAACCCTGATGCAAAGGTTCAGATTTTACTTTACTTACAGACAATGTAGAAGCATCTGCAACATCATTATATCCTAATGTGCTCTGTTCAGGTTTAACGCGGACGTAACTTAAATCAGATACAGCTATAGACATTGCAGGTGCTGATACAGGGATAACTGTAGTGTCCGCACGGCTTAAATGAACAGGAGTAACCACAGGAGCAGATGTCGGAACAGTTGCCGGTTTGGAAACACTGCTTAAACCACAATTTGAGGTTGTGAGGCAATTCAAAGATGCTACAGAAGTTGTAGTTTCAATTACACTTGATGAAATATCTTGGCTCAAGCCACATGCTTGCGCAAAGGTATTCTGGGAGGAATCTAGAAGAATCACACTTCTACTGTCGGCATTATAGATGTAGAACTTGGACGGATTAGGCGATGACTGTCGACCTACCGATTCTGATGGAGTTCCAGCCTTTGAGGTAACTTTTACCACTGCATTTGTGGGACAGTGAGCAGAGTCTGTTACTACATATTTTGGTGATACTGCACGGTTATGAAAAACCTCTTGCGTTTTGAGTACATCTTGCTTCCTACTACTGTCTGACTCCCTAGCCAGTTTTATCGGAAGCGACACTGGCGAAGTGGATACCAAGGCTGTGCCTGAAATACTTGTAGTTTTATCAGAAATGGTAACATTAGAAGATCCATTGGAATGGAAAGGCGTTGAGCGCGAAACCGTTATTTCCCTTTTCAACTTATTATTGTTAATACGAACTACTTTACTTCCCTTTCTGCTGAAAGCAACGGAAGGATTAAACTGCATGGAACTTGCTATACTTGCGTCGCTGTCCTTTACAAACTTAAAGAATGCGTTAGCAACAACTTCTCTACAACGTTTTGAGCATGTCATCTTTCGAAACTCTATATATGGATATCTTTTCTTGAAATCATTCACTTTCAATTGTCTAAGAACCACTCTGCATTTTTTACCACTAGTTGTTTTAGTTTTGCAACTATGTTGTTTCGAATAAAGTTTTGATTTTAAGTTTTGAGTAAGCAGCGACACCATTGCTTTCGTAGATTCTCGTGTGGTCTGTCTTGTATTTTTACTTGGAGAATCAAAATCAATGACAGTTATATCGGGCTGTTTCTTCGCAGTACATTGTTTATCTGGTGTTCTTGTTTGCTCTGAGGGGCTCTCTCTATTTCTGGGTATAACTTTGTTTTCCTGTTCTGTGGGACATAGCGAAAATACAGAACTTATTTTCAAGCTGCTTGGTTCATTACAATTGAATAAATCCTCGGATTTTGCATTGCTGACATTTAGTACAGATGCACACGTCGGCTCATTTATGTCCACTAGAATGCTTTTAGGGATGCTTTTGTCTTTTAGACATGTTTCCTTTAACGGACTTTCCTTGTGATAATGGCCATTTAATTTTTGTGCACGCTCTCTCGAGTCACTTAAAGCCTTCCTAGCAAGCCCCGCAATCACGCCTGCGGTAGTTTTTGGCTGTACCGTTCTATTCTCCATTGGCAATATAGGTACATGAACTGTTTTCTTTTCCGAGCCAACAGTACTGCCATTAGACAGTGAAGAACAAGAGCGGTCTGAAACATTCTTTACAGTAGGCATTTTGATTTTAACAGGTGAAGGTCTTGTTTGTGTCACTGATACTGTTTTTACGCTTGAATTTTTACTATTGCTAGAAACATCTGAGTTCACTGAGGTCGAATTTAGCGGAGTAGTCCATATAGTCTTGATCTTTTCTTGTAAACTAGATGTGATATATGGAGGAACGAGTTCACCAGATGACATAACTGCATGACCGGAAATAGAATTTGCTGCACTAGTAAACAATACAGGCGTTGTGGTAGATGTCACTGTTTTGCTTACAAATGGGTCATCAAAATATTGTTGCATTTGTGTTGGTTTGAGTTTTTTTGCGTTTTCATGTCGAAACAATAACATGGGGTGAGGTATATCATCTGACGAAACTGAATTGACAGAACCAGACCGCGTGTTATCATCGAGCAGTACTGGAGATATCGGCTTTAGAGAATCTGGTAAACCTGGAAGAGTCAGTGAACACATACTCGCGGAAGAAGATGCGGCATTACTTTCTTTCTCGACATGACCATTCGTGTTTAGAGTTATCACTGGTGAAGAATGTTTTGGTACAACAGTAATCTTAGGAGAATTCGACATCGTTACAACGAGGGACTTTTCGAAAGGAGATCGTATATTTTTGTCCACCAGGCTTTGATTTAATGGTATTGATGTCTTTGTTGTAGCCGCTGGCGTCATTGCATTTACAGAAGCTTCTGTTGTCGAACAGCTCACCTGTGATGTTGAAAATGGCTGCAATATTGCAAGACCATCTGCATTTCTCTCACCACAGATATATGGTTTTCCGTTTATTATATACCAACGTTTCACTACCGACGTATCGGCAGATGTTCCTAACTGTTTGCGATCTTCATTTACCTGACAGACTGGTTTTAAACTATTGGAGTTAATTGTTCCACCAGAATTAGTGACAGTGATTGTCTTGGTGACAATGTTACTCGAGAAATGAGGAATCTGACCTATGTTCGCCGAGTAAACAAGTGATTTATTCGATACTGTTCGAGCAGTTGATGTTACAGTTGCAGATTGCGCAATAACTGTCTGTTGCCCTAGACTCACATATGGATTAACTATTGTTACTGTAGAAGGAACAGAAGGCGATGGTATTTTATAAGACGGCTCTCTAAGAGATCCAGCTTGTGTTGCTACTGTTGTTGATACAAGTAATGGCGTTCCTACAAAACTTACACAAATTGGCGTTTTATTCAGAAAGGGACCAACAATAGTTTGTTTTTCTGAATGTGAACCAGCATTTGTCATCCTTACAAGAGGAATAGATTGTGTAACTGTTGTGTATATAGTCTGATTAGCATATGTGATCGGTACCACACCGATGCTTGTCGGGAGCTCCTTAAACTGTGGGCTACCTGCCGCTACTTTTTGTAATGGTAGAATAACTTGTGTGTTTTCCACAGGCTGACCTGATCCCTGGCCAACATTCCAGTTTTGTCCGGCCATTGGCTTCACGAGAAATGCAGTCTGAGTTGAATCTGCGTCTTTTGGAATCATATACAAACTTGTGTTTCCACTGGCGTTTGGCATCATCACCAATTGTATCGGGCTCCTTTGCGATCTTATGGCATCTGACGAAATACTTAACGACCCATCACTCTTCACGACCAAGGTTGCAGGTATAGACCTGTTGAAAAAAGACAAAATATAGACATCATGTAAAACAAAATTCGTACAGTTAATACAATGGATTTATCTTCATTATACACAGGCTATGTTATAGTATTTACAAATGTCCCAAATTTTGTATCAATATGTAGGCCGCGCCAAGCGAAAAAGTACCTTCGAGCATGCACAAAATGTGCGGATTCACATCATTCTGCACATGCGTAAAGTCTCATCCGGGCATTGCTCACCATTCAAACAGTCTTTAGCATCAAAAGATTCTATTTGCGGACAGCGAAAGCCTTGGTCAGACTGCGCGGATGCGCAGGCTGATCTGGGTCGTCGCTGTCCCGCATATGCCCGAAGACACGTTTAGGCACAAATCTTCAAGGGTTAAAGCATTCTCGTAATCTAAACAACTACGGACTCTTCAATTTTAATTAGCCATGCTTCTAGAATATTCGGACATAAAATTGTGAAAGAAACGTTCTGAATGGAGTATTCCGTAAAAGATATACTGTATTTGGAACAGGAAAGTAAAATCGTATTATATAATAACTAATTTACTAACTAAATAAATAAGGAGATGCCCAAGAATAAATACAATATCACGGAATACACTCCTCAAAAGGCACTGGATAAGGATTAAATAAAATGGAATGATATAAAACAGCACGTCACCTAAAACAGAACGAACAAACGAAGATGGACCAATCCCATGAACTGTACCAGAAAAACAGCATTTGAACGGAATGGAACCGATTCAGATTTTCAGCCTTTACCACTCTCTGGGCTAATTCAGCAGACGATTGATTTATGATATTTTTCTTATTTTTCCCTGAAAACTGAGGAAACAATTTGCATGAAATGCCAAAACCAGTTTTCTGGAAAAATTAGACCAATATTTCAATATGGTGTCTGCTGAAAATTTCACCCAGCAATCGAAGTTTATTCGTGCAGCCAAATGTTATCGCAAAAAATCGAGGTTAAAATCCAAACGACATTCACATTTAAGACTGTAAAAAATAGTGGCACCAGAAATTTTCAGTGTTATTAGATTTTGTATTTGTTGTCCAGTGATCTGTAGTGTAGCACAGCACAGACATTGTTTGTTAGTTTGATGATGTTACCGCATTGATGTTCAGATAATTTATCTTCAATGAGATATTCCATTAAAGGATTCAAATGGGCCATTATCTATATAGAATATTCTGAAGTAGAGTTGGAAATACAGAAGAAAACGGAAAGCAGCTAACCCTGCATGACTGTATCTGTTCATGAGGAATAATGAGAAAATGCAACATCCCTAATGCCCTTAGCAGTTTTAAGTGGAACCCTTATTTTCACATATGGGCCGCGTTAAGCGAAAAAGTGCCTTCAAACCTGCACAGTTTCAGATCATCCTGCACATGCGCAAAGTATCACCGGGGCATCTGCTCTCCATTCCTATAATCTGTGGTAGCCAGTGATTCTCTAAGCAGACAATTACGGCCCTGATCAGACTACGCGGATGCGCAGGCTATCTGGACCTTCGCTGTCTAACTATGTCCGAAGATACGTTTTCGCATTGCGATACCCGTATGTGTAAACCCAATATTCCCAAAAGAACAGGGCCCAGTTGTTCAGAGCATCGGTAGCTTAACGAGCTCGTTAGTGGTCAAAATGTTAACTGTTCTAGTAAGTACAATATCTAATTTATAGGCATTTTTGCTGAAAAAAAGTGAGTTGCCATAAGCTACTCACATTTTTTTTTCAGCAAAAATATTAGCGTATATGCCATATTTAATGATCAAAGTTTTAACGACACGTTAACTAACGACATCGTTAGTTTTGAACAACTAGGTCCAGAAATTTTAATATCTACACTGTATCGATGTACGGGGTGACGTTTCAGGCCTCCATACTGTCTTAATGACAGTTTCCGCGACTACAAAGTGTTTTGATAAAAAGGATCCTTTACAAATATAGGGATCAAACATGGTTTTTCATGCATTAACATTCGCCAGGTCCCGAGGGAGGTGGCCGCGGTTTTCAACACCTCCCAAGGGACTTGGCGATTGTTAATGCATTGAAAACCATGTTAGATCGCTATTATTGCATAAAAACTGAAAACATTAGCTACATTTCGCATTATTTCTTGCACTTTTTTGCTTCGCCTTTTCACCGATGTCTCGCGAACGCAATTTCCACGGACTATGCTCGTTCTAGGACCGGGCAGTACACATCTCGTAACGGCAGCAAATCTGTGGCCTCGGTACGATCAAACTGAAAGTTGCGTAGCCGTGCATTAACAGCGCGTGAATTGCCTTGTTAATAACGTGCGGCACTGCTTTTTATGCAAAAATACAGATCAAATCAAAAATAGACAATCTCAGAGTCGGGTTACCTGCGGCTTACCATAGTGCTGATTATATTTCATTTCCTTTGGGATCATTGGGCCCATTACGGTACATTTGAGGATGGAGTTCTGCTCATGTATACGCTAGAGGGCGTAAGCAGTGTTGCAAACTTCACTACTGCATATGAAGAGTCTCAATAAAACCGAGACTCCCATTTTCTGATCTGTGGTGTGTTCTTTGTTTCCAAAGACATTCTTTTTGACGTTTATTATTATGTCAAAATGAAGCTGAAGACATATCAGTGGCAGGAAACAATCCCAAAGTTATCACTAAAATGAAGCTGAAGACAGATCAGTGGCAGGAAATAATCCCTTGGGGATTATTTCCCGCCACTGATCTGACTTCAACTTCATTTTGACATAATAATAAACGTCAAAAGACGTTTATTATTATGTCAAAATGAAGCTGAAGACAGATCAGTGGCAGGAAATAATCCCAAAGTTATCACTAAAATGAAGCTGAAGACAGATCAGTGGCAGGCAATAATCCCAAAGTTATCACTAAAATGAAGCTGAAGACAGATCAGTGGCAGGAAATAATCCCTTGGGGATTATTTCCCGCCACTGATCTGTCTTCAGCTTCATTTGACATAATAATAAACGTAAAAAATAATCAGTGGTGCCCCTACAACCGACAAGGCTAAGAGTATGTTACGTCATGTTGTATCCTTTGAAGAAAACAATAAATCAAACAAGAGGCCCACGGGCCACGGGTAGCTCACCTGAGTGACATTGCCAGTGCAGATATGCAGATGTTATGCAACATTTTTTCCAATCCTGTCATCGCAACTAATGGAAAGATCATCATTTAAGCAGTTCTTAATTTTGAAGAAGAATATATATAAGGCATTCCAGTCAATGGAGCGTGATCATTTGAACAAACTCTAAATGGCGGCCAGCTTGGATTTACGATCGGCACGATTTTAGCTATTTTGATCTACGAGTCACCCCAATGCTTCCTACCAAGTTTCGAGTCAACTGGCCTTTCGGTTCAGGAGAAGAAGCGTAAAATAGATTTTCAAGATGGCTGCCATGGCGGCCACCTTGGATATCCGATTGGCATGATTTTAGCTACTTTTGATCTACAAGTCACCCTAATGTCTCCTACCAAGTTTGGAGTCAATTGGCCATTCAGTGCAGGAGAAGAAGCTAAATATAGATTTTCAAGATAGCGGCCATGGTGGCCATCTGGGATTTCGGATCAGAACGATTTTAGCTATATTTGATCTACGAAAAAAGGTAAGAGAAAAGTCCAGGGAGTGCCACAATCACCAACCGCAGCCCTTCCCAGACCCCAAAAGGAAGAGGAAACCGACAAATCTAAACAAGCACAAACCGAACAAACGTACGAAAAGCACTAAGATTAGCTCTCTCTTCCCCAAGCGAGGTAATCGCAATACTAAAAGGACTGAAAAACACAAGAACAAAATGACACACGGAAAGACATACAACAAATCGCCTCGTAGAATAAACCACAAAGCAACAAAGAGTAAGACTAACACCGGGACCACCGCCTTAGAATGGTCGGTAGAGCAAACCACCGGTTGGGGGCGGGGGGGGGGGGGTGTTAAAGCACTTTTACAGCTAGCCAACTTCGTCCGGGGTCCCGATGCTACTTTTAATACAGAAATACATAAAAATTCGGTTCGCATAAAGGCTCCCAACTCAGTCAGTGCATCAATGCGAAAACATAAAAATCAAATTAATCACTATAATAAACAAAGACGAGTACTCATGGCTAATTCTACTGTATGCCAGAGTAAACGAAAACCAATAGTTAAACCGCGGCGGGCCAAGCCAAAGACATATCGTCAAGCCCCAACCCACTGGTTAAAGTTTTACGAATAGGCCGTCATTGAGTCTGAGGCCCGAACCGCCGTCGTGCAATTAAAGAGTGAAGCATAGCCATACAAGTCACCCTGATGCTTCCTACTAAGTTTCGAGTCAAGTGACTTTTGGGTTTAGGAGAAGAAGCGAAAAATAGATTTTCAAAATAGCCGCCATGGCGGCTGTCTTGGATTTACGATCGGCATGATTTTAGCTATTTTTGATCTACAAGTTACCCAAACGCTTCCTACCAAGTTTCGAGTGAAATGGGCTTGCGGTTCAGGAGAAGAAGCGAAAAATAGAGATTTTCAAGATGACTGCCATGGCGCCCATCCTGGTTTTACGATCGGCACGATTTTAGCTATTTTTGATCTATAAGTCACCCCAATGCTTCCTACCAAGTTTGGAGTCAATTGGCTTTTGGGTTTAGGAGTAGAAGCGAAAAATAGATTTTCAAGATGGCGGCCATGGCGGCCATCTTGGATTTTCGATCGACATGATTTTAGCTATTTTTGATCTACAAGTCACCCTGGTGCTTCCTAGCAAGTTTGGAGTCAATTGGCCTTTCGGTTCAGGAGAAGAAGCGAAAAATAGATTTTCAAGATGGCGGCCATGGCGGCCATCTTGGATTTCCGAACGGAAGGATTTTAGCTATTTTTGATCTACAGGTCACCCCGATGCTTCCTACCAAGTATCAAGTCAATTGGCCCAGGGGTGTAGGAGGAGTAGGCTTTTAAAGCAATTGTTGACGCCGCACGACGGACGACGCACGACGGACATTGACTGACCACAACAGCTCACCATGAGCACTTCGTGCTCAGGTGAGCTAATAAACGACAATAGCCGACAGTGTTATTGTACCTGCCCATGAAGAATAATATAACACGTGAATATGGAGACACACTGGAAAAGCCACAATCACTAACGCTTAGCACTCTGTGTAAAATTTTCGGCAGACGACATATTGAAATAATTTTCTTCTTTTCCCCAGAACAGGTTTGACATTTCACGCAAACTGTCTCTAATGAAGACAATTTGCATGAAATGTGAATCTGTGTTTTCTGAGAAAAATAAGAAAATGTCATCAATTTGTCGTCTGCTGACTTTGACCTGAGAGTGGTAAACAAAGTCTTTCATAGGCACCAGATGAGGATTTTAATTGCACCTGCTGGGTCGGGCCACAAACTCAATGACGGCTTAATCTAAGACCTTTTTAAGGCGGGCTGTACCTTATCTTACATGTCCGTGCTTTACCTGGTGGTTTTCATTTGCTTTGATTTTCGGTTTATTGTGGATCCCTTCTCATCTTTGGTTCCTCATAGGACTGAGAAGCTACATATGATTATTCGGTACGCGTAGAGATTTCCAAATCAGTGGATAGAGTTGTGCCGATTAATCGAAATAATCGAAAACTAATCGGATGAGCCTACTATCGGCAGCTATGGACTGATTTTTTTTCACTATCAATTATTTGAAATTCTATATTTAGAAACGCAGACCAAAAGTCACACAATGAGACATACAAATTAAGAGTATTATGAAAGACTCCTTGACTAGAAACATTGTTTGCAAACATCTGCTTTGTCTTTAAACAACCTGTATCTAAAATTAACTTAGTTTGGCTATAATGTATGTTCACCGTGACCAACCTGTAACGTTTCTTTGCGGGTTTCCCGTTGCTTTTGCGGCATTTCCTGTTGATTTTGCGGCTAAGAAAGATGGTGAGGTAAGACAGATGCTTCGTTTTTGTTGGTTTATTAGTAATCGGAGATAACATGCAGGCAGCCTATACGAGCCACAAAAGATCTACCTTTGTGATGATACTCGGTATTCTGTCAAATACTTTGCGCAGTTTCTTATCATTCGAGAAAACCACCATTGCGACACTGCGATGTCGGATCAGATATGATTTGTGGACCTCTGTTTTCCATTCTAGCCTGAAATCATCGCAGTTTTAGTATTTCACATACAAATTTATCACTCTTCAATTATGAGAATCTATTATTTCTGCTCGAAACACAAACAAAACCCTGTAATTGTCCCAAATGTAAAGTAACGCTAACTGCATCGGCATATCGTATTCTAGTAACGCTGCTTCCGAAGGCATCACTAGGGGCTCAAGTTTGAAAATCAATTGTGGTTTGGGTTTTGCGACATTATGGTCAATCTAGTCGTTTCGTTTGTCTTTTATCATCACCTTTTAGCAAATGGCAATGACCTAGCCGGATTTTAAGCTAATAAAAGTATGCCTCATAGATGAAATCGGCATGTTTATACACAAATATGTGTAGACCCATGAACGCATTCATAAATAATAAAAAATAGCAGTATTCATTTGGTTTTTGGGCCAGATTAGCTAGTATTTAGTTCAGTAAAGGTAATTGAGTTGCCACCTGTCTGGAAATGAGCTGCTTACTCGGCTTGTCGCCTGTGATTTTATTCTTTGTTAAGACATGTTTGTCCGTCTTTCCCTTTGATGTTTAGGATTGGCTTTGGGTTCTGATTCGATCAGTTCCTTAAGTATCTTTACTCATTTAATTTTCTGTCTCCGAAGGCTTTATTAGTGTTCCTAGAAATAATGTTGATATCAGATCAGCATATTCTTGCCTTCTCAGGACTATAATATCGTTTTAGTGTCGACGATCTGATACCGTTATTTTCATGTTGTTTTTATATCCCGCCATTCGAAGAATGGTGGAAAGGGCATATAGTGTTACCCCTGTCCTTCCGTCCGGCGCTAGTAATTTGCGTTTAAGTTTTATTGGCGTAATACTATATGCCCTTTCCACCATTCTTCGAATGGCGGGGGCATTAAAAACAACATGAAAATAACGGTAATAGATTGTCGCCACTAAAACAATGTTATAGTCCTGCGAAGGCGAATATGCTGATCTGATATTCGTTGTCAACTTTACTTCTAGGACCACTGATAAAGCCTTCGGAGACAGAAAATTAAATGAGTAAGGATACTTAAGGAACTGATCGAATCAGAACCCAAAGCCTATCCAAAACATCAAAGGGAAAGACGGACAAACACATTTTTTTTATTGTTGGTCTTGTTTTGATTTTTCTTTTCTACGTCATCCTCATTTCAGAGAATTATGCACAGGAAGTCTTTTAGTTGTTGATGGTGTTGTTGCTGCTGGCATGATTTTGTTATTTTGTTTGTTGATGATGTTGTTGATATTGTTGTTTCTTGCTGATGTTACTGATGATGTTGCTGTTGCTTGTGTTATTGTTTTTGCCGATTTTGATGTTGTTGATGCTTGTTGATATATATTGTTGTTGCTCACTGTTAATATTTTTTTTGTTGTTAGTGCTTGTTGATCTTGTGATGCTTACTTTTGTTGTTTTTGATGCTGTTTGTTGCTGTTGTTGATGTTGTTGTTACTAGCGATTGTTGTTGCTTCTTGATGTTACTGATGATGTTGCTGTTGCTTGTGTTGTTGTTTTTTGCCGATTTTGATGTTGTTGGTGTTTGTTTATATTGTTGTTGCTCGCTGTTAGTATTGTTGATGTTGTTAGTGCTTGTTGATGTTGTGTTGCTTACTGTTGTTGTTTTTATTGTTGATGTTGTTTGTTGCTGTTGTTGATGTTGTTGTTGCTAGCGATTGTTGTTGGTGCTTGCTGATATGTAATATGTTGCACATAAATTCATCATTAGCGATGAAGCATGCAATTACAACTTGTTGTTGTTTGTGCTTGTTGATGTTGTTGTTGCTTGCTGATGCTGTTGTTGCTGTTGTTTATGATGTTGTTAATTTTTTGCTGTTGATGTTACCGTTACTTGTTGTTGCTGCTTGTTAATGTTGTTGTAGATGTTGTTATTGATATTTTTGTTGTTGCTGCTTGTTGATGTCGTTGATGATGTTGTTGACATCGTTTTTGTTGCTGGTGTTGTTGTTGCTTATATTGTTGATGTTGTGGTTGATGTTGTTTTGTTGCTTCTTCTCTCTGAAGTTGTTGTTGATTTTGCTACTTCTAATAATGTCTGTTGATGTTACTGATGTTGTTGTTGCAGTCGTATTTTGCTTTTTTCTTTACTGCGCCATCCTTATTTCTGAGAATTACGAGGGGTGTCCGAAATGAATTGCTTATTTCTATCTGGAGACTTCAAATTTCAAGTTAGCACAAAAGTACTCATTTCATGCCCTCGAAGTACTCCCCGTGGCTAGAAATGCAAAGTTTCAGCTGATGTATCCACTTCTTGAAGGCGTCACGGTACGCTGATTTGGACACAGTAATAAGGTACTGATGAATGGCAGATCCAAGTGCCTGTCGGGACTGGTATTTCCGCCCAGCAAGGAATGCTTTCAATTTCGGAAACATAAAGAAATCACATGGGGCAAGGTCTGGGGAATACGGGGGGGTGAGGCAAAACAGTTACTTTTTCTTTCTTCAAAAACGCCGTAACTATTGCGGAGGTATGAGCTGGGGCATTGTCATGTAGAAGACGGACATGTTTAAAACCAGTGGCAGGGCGTCGTTTCTGATAATACTTTTTCAGTTTCTTCAGTACTACGTCTTTGTAGTACTTTCCGGTGATGCTTTTGCCCTTTTTCACTGGCACTTTTATTGCGACTCCTTCACCAGCGAAGAAGATTGCATACAAAACCTTCTTTGTACTCAAAGAACTTTTGGCAATTATTGGGCGTTTGCTGTGTTTAGTGGCCCAGATCTTATTGCTAACCTTTCTGACGGGCTCAAAATATTGGACCCAGGTTTCATCACCTGTGACGACATTGGCAAACTGCTTTTTGTCATATTTTGGAAACATTTGAAGCAGCTTTTTGGCCACTTTAACCCGTTGCCTCTTTTGCTCGTCAGTTAACAGATGTGGCACCCATCTAACAGAAATCTTTCTGACTTTCAAATGCTTCTTCAAAATAAGGTGAACCGTTGATAGTGATATGCCTACCTTTCGTGCAATATCACGAACTGTAAATCTGGCATCTCCTTCAATGATTTCCTTTATTTTGGAAACGATTTCTTTACGAGATGCAGATTTTGGCCTACCTGATTCCGGTGCATTTTTTATGGACTCTACACAAGACTCAAATTTCTTTTTTCCACCGCCGAACTGTGTCATAAGACACACAAGAAGGTCCAGAAGCAGTAGAAATTTCAGTCATCAGCTTCTTCAAAGAACAACCAAGTTTTGAGCGAGCTTTGATGTAAGCCCGTATTTCATCTTTTTTGTCGACGCTTCTACCAACCATTTTTACTGCAGTGGTCAATGACTGCGTGTATTCAAATGGCAAATTTTATGTCTTACACTTAGTCTAACATGTACATTTATACACCACTGTGTAGATATTGAATAGCCCTATACAGGCATGTATTGGTTTTTATCGTGCCCCACGTGGATATCGAGCCAGAGGACAAGAAGCAATTCATTTCGAACATCCCTCGTATGTACAGGAAGTCTTGTAGTTGTTGATGGTGTTGTTGCTGCTGGCATGCTGTTGTTTGTTGATGATGTTGTTGATATTGTTGTTGCTTGCTGATGTTATTGATGTTGTTGCTGTCGCTGGTGTTGTTGTTTTTTTTTGCCGATGTTGATGTTGTTGGTGCTAGTTGATGTTGTTGTTGCTAGCGATTATTATTGGTGCTTGCTGTTGTTGTTGGTGTTTGTGCTTGTTGATCGGTGGCTATGTAACAGTAAAGAAAATTTTGATATCACAATGAGTGACTGTGTAACAATGGGAATGGACTTTTGATTTCACATTGGTTGTCTGTGGTATAGTGAGAATAGACTTTTGATTTCAGTGAGTAATTATGTTATCTCTTAAATTCACTTTGGGCAACTATATTACAGTGGTAATAGATTCTTGATTTTAAAAGAGAAAGAATATCGATATCACATTGTGGGACCATATCATATTGGAGATAGAAACATTAAATTCATAGTGAAATTCTGTGCCATAGAGAGAATTGACTTTTGAATGATGTTGTGTTACTTGCTGTTGTTGTTTTTGATGTTGATTTTGTTTGTTGCTGTTGTTGTTGCTAGCGATTGTTGTTGATGCTTGTTGTTGCTATTATTGTTTGGGTTTGTTGATGGGTGACTATGTTACCATGGTTACAGTAAAGAAGAATTTTGATATCACAATGAATGACTGTTTAACAGTAGGAATGGACTTTTTATTTCACATTGGTTGTCTGTGGCATAGTGGGAATTCACAGTGAGTAATTATGTTATCTCTTGAAATTACTTTGGGCAACTATATTACAGTGGTAATAGATTCTTGATTTTAAAGGAGAAAGAATATCGATGTCACACTGCGAGACCATATCACACCGAAGATAGAGACATTGAGTTAGTGAAATTCTGTGCACAGTTAGAATTAGGGCTGGCTTATCAGAGCTTAAAAGATAATTGACCATCAGTCCTGCCATTATGACCGATAATCGATTAGTAATCACTAAAGATTAGGTTATAATTTAACCTGTCTTTCTGAGCTTGACTCTTAACATATAATATACTTAATTGTATGTATTTGGCCAGACAGGCCTGAGCAAACAGTGTAGACCCAGACGAGACGCCGCAAAATGCCGGACAAACACATTTTAACAAATAATAAAATCATAGGTGACAAGCCGAGTAAGCTGCTCTTTCCCAAACAGATGGCAATCTCGTTTACCTTTACTGAACTAAATACTAGCTAATCTGGCCCAATAAACCAAATGGATACTGCTATTTTTTTAATGCGTTCATGTGTCTACACATATTTGTGTATAAACATTCCGATGCCGGCCTTGGTGGCTCAGCTGGATGCGCCGTCCGACTGGAGACCAGGAGGTCGCAGGTTCAACCCCCGCCGAGGTCGGCAATATTCTTTCATGGAGATTGATCATGAAATATTTTCTACGGTCATTCTCTCCCTTCCGCTGATTCGAGAAGGGCAGTTGTCAGTTTCTGGCGAAAGAATGTGCACAATACTGGTTAACCGCTTAGAGGACTAAGCCTTCCCAGTAAACGTGTGATTAGGTAAACTGACCGCGCTCGACATGACCCCATTGGGTTGACTGGGCCGTAAAACCTCAACACAAACAAATAAACATTCCGATTTCATCTATGAGGCATAGTTTTTGAGTCTGCTAGCGACAGCTAGCAGGCTCTTTGCAATCGCATGGGGTTTTACGAGCGGATTCTCATCACAGCTATTTATGCGTATATTTATACACGCACTACTTCTTAATCAGACGCAAAGCGGCACTATTACGGTGAACTGAATGTGAAGCAGCGGAATTTTGTATAGCTTTTTTATTTCGCTAACATAACTGTAACTAAAATCGATTTAGATAATGCAATTTGAAACATAGACTTCAAAATTCTGTGTAATAATACACGCGCTACCTTTGTCAAAGGGTTAACTCGGCACTGGATCCTACTAAGCACCCCACGGCATCCCAATACACCCCACGACACTAAATTATTTCATTGTATTTATTAACTGAATGCTGAAATTACACCAGGGTATTAGTTTTATGTATCCAAATTTGTTTTTGTGATAGTTTAACCTTACTTCAAGCGATTATCTCGGGGCGCATAAACACCAAGATTCAAACTGAGGCTAAAATATAGAAACTCTCTCTCTCTCTCTCTCTCTCTCTCTCTCTCTCTCTCTCTCTCTCTTCGTTATATGTACATGTATATTGGTTTGAACTCAAATTTGGAAGCATCACTCATAGTTATTTCTTTGTAAATGTCACCGGTTGATTGTAATGTTATGTTATATTGGGAAACAGATTCGTATAAGCCTTTTGGCTTCTTTCTGAATCCCATTACTTATTCTCAATATTGTATGAATATATGTAGAATTTATTGAAATAAATATGTTTAAACCAAAATATAGCAAAGAGACCAATGGTGTAAGTTGATAGTCTATCAAAAATAAGTTTTAACTTAAAATTACATTTTATATTCAAGTTCAAACACAAGTCATCAGTATAAATATTCTGTTTATTTAGATAGATACAAGTATTACAAAACTTTTACTGGCCGTCTTAAACACATATTTTATGGTAAATATACATATATTTTGATGTCATGGGGCGCAAAAAATTACGGGAGTTTTAGACATAATATTTTAAATCAAACACAAGTCATCACCATCAATATAAATCTCTGTTTATTAAGATGAAGACGAGTATTGCAAAAGTATACTTGTCCACCTATTACATATTTTATGATAAATATCCATATAGTTTGATGCCGTGGACTGTCTTGGGGTACCGTGGGGTGCCATGGGGTGATTAGTACGACCGCTCGCCATCTTTGATGTTGTGCTTAGCAACGGAAGCTGAACGAAAAGAAAGGTATCAATATTTACATAATCAGAATCTACTTATTCGATATTGAATATAGCAAGAAATCAGGCACTTAATTCATTCCTTCTACATGAAATAACTTTATTCACACCTCAGTGACACGGAGTTGTTTTACGACTGCTGGCCCATTTATAGGTTTATGACCCTTCTTTTTTAGACATCTGAAAATCTCTTGAAAAGGGTAGGCATAGCTGGTCGGGCTAATCTGTTGATGCTTAGGTGAATCACTAGCAAATGACAATCAGTATTAAAGCTAATCTGGACTGAACATATCCATTTCAAATTTATTTAATCTGCTCTTGTCTTAATAATAAGTTGATAAAGATAGAGTAAATTTATAAAATTGCACTAGAATAATCGTGGAGCTACATCAGGTGTTGAATTTGTATGAACTGGAGCATATCTAGAGTTGAACTTTAATAATTCTAGAAATTGGAAATTGCTGCTGGAGATACACTCATTTGGAATAATCAGGTGATCAACTTCATTGGAAAATAAAGAGGTTCATTACTCCAATCACTGCATTGGCCTATATATGCAGATAATAACATGGATTTTTTTGTGAAGAAAGAAACAAAACAGAAGAGAAATAATCGTATTTAGTTTTTTCAGTACATGATTAGATTATTTATGTATATCTGTTTCACACAGATGCCTCAGTAAAGACCCATTCTTATTTATACATTAAAACAAGTAGAATGCACCTCCTTCTGACTGATTTTGAGAAGTTGGTAGAGAAAGCGTGTTGGTTGTTTTTCAAGGACTAGTAAATGTTCTCACAAAGCCTTGTCTCTGAATGTAAATTTAATATTTGATGAAACCACTGGTTGTAAGCAAGTGTGAAATTATGGATATAGAGCAAAATCCAGGTCCATCAAATCATATAAATCTACAAGAAAATGCATCTGTATTATTGCAAGGAAGTATCCATCAAGGAGATGAGATATTTAGTCCTGATTCAAGAGGGCGTCAATGCCTACCATGTTGTTTAGTATTTTTGGTGAAA
Organism: Anodontia alba; assembly: GCA_964016985.1. NCBI lineage: Eukaryota > Metazoa > Mollusca > Bivalvia > Lucinida > Lucinidae > Anodontia > Anodontia alba. The sequence goes on from OZ024824.1 coordinate 102,488,792, forward strand.
GCTGTACAGAAAAGGATCAGTACCAACCTGTGGAATGTTAACAACATGAATGAAATTCTGTTTGCAGGAGATAAATTATACAAGTATGCAAAAAAGAATTCCAAGACATATCATGACTATTTAGAGCCATGTGATTTGCCATCTTATTTTTCACTTGACAACCAGCATTATCACTGGAAAGTGAAAAAAAAATCATATCCTCAGTGGAGTATCCTTTCCTTGATTTAGAGACAACACTTGCTATGACTTTCTCATTCAACCCGTATGCAGTCTTCGCTTGACGTACATTTAATAGAGTTTTTAAAGAAAGTCTTCTTTTCAGGAAGTACAAAGCCCAGATGCTTGATATATTCCATATAGCTCCATCTTATGGTGTAGTATTGGTAGCATTGGAATGCCACCTATCGTCTTTGCATATATTGTGTTTGCATAGAAGATACACAACACTCCATCAATACTTTACAAGCTAGCAGACTCATAGGACTATCAGTCCTTTGATATTAGTTTTAAGCCGGCTAGGTCATTGCCATATGTTAAAAGGTATGATAAATGACAGACGAAACGACTAGATTGACTATAATGTCGCAAAACCCAAACCACAATCGATTTTCATACTTGAGCTACTCTAGTAAGCAGCGTTACTAAAATACGATGCCGATGCAATTAGCGTTACCTTATATTCGGGACAATCACAGCGTTTTGTTTGTAATACTAAAACTGCGATGATTTCAGGCTAGAATGGAAAACAGAGGTCCACAAATCATAACTGATCTAACATCGCAGTGTCGCAACGGTGCTTTTCTCCAATGATAGGAATATGCAAAGTTTTTGCCAGAACACAGAGTGCCATCATAAAGTTAGGTCTTTTGTGGCTCGTATGGGCTGTACGATATCTCCGATTACAAATAAAAACAACAAAAACAAAGCATGTCATCTCACCCTCTTTCCTAGCCGCAAAATCAACAAGAAATGCCGCAAATGAACGCTACGAAAACCGCCAAAGTAACGGGAAAACGACAAAGAAACGTTACTATGTGCTATAAAAATGACAAAAACAAATTTAACAAGAGAATCGGTGAAATCAAAGGATGCTCCCCGAAGATGCGCAATAGTGGGAGGGTTATGTTAGTGAAAGAGAAAAATACTTTGTTCAAGAGATATGCTACGGACAACCTTATTATTGCAATCAAAGCGCTGCAGGCGCTGGTGGCCTGGGCATCAGAAGGCCCAATGACAAATGACTAAAGATCCATTTGAAAGCCTGTAAAATGTACAAACAGCAACAACAACAACAACAAAAAAAAAAAAAAAAAAATAAAAATAAAAAAAAAATAAAAAAAAAAATAGAAATGTGTCCACAGTACACGGATGCCCAATATAAGGTCATTTGCCTGCAAGGTCAGTAACTCTTAAACCACGAGACTAAGAAACTCAATTTTGTGTTCTCTAGTAAGTGATTTTCAACAAAGAATCAAAAAATAATGGGAAATATAAGGCCCTGTGTCTGCAAGGCCTACAAGTCTTAAACCATAAGACTAAAAAACTCAGTTTTGTGTTCCCTAGTAAGTGATTGTCAACAAAGAATGCAAAAATAAGGAGAAATATAAGGCCCTTTCCCTGCAAGGCCTGAAACTCTTAAACCATAAGACTTAGAAACTCAGTTTTGGTGTTTCCTAGTAAGTGATTTTCATCAAAGAATGTAAAAATCATGAAACAAGAGGCCCACGGGCCACGGCTCGCTCACAACTATTAAACCATAAAACTAAGAAACTCTCTCACCTGAGTGACACAGCCACTGCAGATATGCAGATTTTATGTAACATTTTTCCAATCCTATAATTGCAATTAATGAAAAGATCATCGTTTGAGCAGTTCTCACTTTTGAAGAAGAATATATGGGCAGGACAGTCAATGGAGCATGGTGATTTGAGCAAATTCTCAATTACATTTCATCAGAAGGATCAATGTGAAATTTAGTGGAAATCGGTTACGTGGTTTCTGAAGAGTTGTTCAACAATATTATGATTTTATACATGTAAACAGCACAGGGGCAGGGAAATATATTAAACGTCAAACAGATTGCCTTGAGAAACAACGGATTAGAAAATGGGAGTCTCGGTTTTATTGATTCTTCATAAGTAGTAAGGATATGCAACACAGCTTACTGTGGTTTTAGTGGAGCTATCATTTAAAAATTCGTTTTTTTTTTTTTGTTTTTTTTTTTAAATTTAATGTTGCCATGGCAACCAAACAAAATGGCCAGTGGTCATAATACACATGAACTGGGTAGACAATCATCCAGTGATCATAAATGCCAAATATGGTTCACATCACTTCACTGGTTATGGAGAAAATGCAATTTAACCATTTCCCATTAGAAGTCTACGGGAAATTTCTGTTGCCAAACCAAATGGCAAACCACCATAATTTTAGCTATTTTGAATTGTCCTTACCCAAGAAACATTTGTACAAAATTAGAGTCATACTGCTTCAGTGGTTTTGGAGGAGATGTCATTTTAAAAAAAATCCCTTTTTAAAAGTTAATGTTGCCACAGCAACCAAACAAAATGGCCACTGGTCATAAAACACAGAAAACTGGGTAGACAATCATCCAATGATCATACCTGCTAAATATGGTTTACATCACTTCACTGGTTATGGAAAAAATGCAATTTAACCATTTTCCCATTGTAAGTCTACGGGAGCTTTCTGTTGCCATGGCAACTAAATAAAAAAGCAGATCATCATAATTTTTGCTATTTTAAAGGCCCCTACCCAAGCAACATTCTAACCTAGTTAGGGACAAATCGCTTCAATGGCTTTTGAGGAGTTGTCATTTGAAAGTGTTAACGGATGGACGGACGGACGACGGACAAAAAGTGATCTCTATTGCTCAACCTGAGCATAGCTCAGGTGAGTTAAAAAATAAGGCGTGCATCCAGAGTATAAGAAAGGGAGACAACTCCAGACGGACAGATGGCCGGACAGACGGACGCTCAGGCACCTTTGCCTGCACTCTGCACTTCCTCTGATGGTCATCTACCAATTTATCGAGTTTCATTTAATTCCCTTCTATACTTTCAGAGATATGCTTCGGACAAGCTTTTTATTGCAAACATTAAGAAGGGAAATAACTCCATAAATACCGGTGACAGGGTTATGATTCTTGCATTCTGCAATTTCCTTCCTGGCCCTCTATTAGTGTATCAAGTTTCATTTATTTATCTTCAATATTTTTAAAGATATGCTCCGGACAAGCTTACTATTGCAAAAAATAGAAAGGAAAATAACTTTGTTACTACTTGTGATAGAGTTACGGTTCTTGCACTCTCTTCTTCCTCTGATGGCTGTCTATTAATGTATCAAATTCCATTTAATTCCCTTCTATACTTTTAGATATATGCTCCGGACAAGCTTTTTATTGCAAAAATTAAGCAGGGAAATAACACCGTAAATACTGGTGATAGGATTACGGTTCTTGCATTCTGCAATTCCCCTTATAGCCCTCTATCACTGTATCAAGTTTCTTTTATTTATTTTCAATACTTTTAGAGATATACTCAGGACAAGCTTACTATTGCAAAAATTAAAAAGGGAAATAACTACAATTACTTGTGATAGAGTTACGGTTCTTGCACTATGCACTTCCTCTGATGGCCGTCTATCAATGCATCAATTTTCATTTAATTCCCTACTGTACTTTTAGAGATATGCTTCGGACAAGCGTTTTCAAGCAAAATTTAAGAAGGGGAATACCTCCGTAAATACTGGTGACAGGGTTATAGCTCTTGCATTTTGCAATTCCCCTCATGGCCCTCTATCAGTGTATTAATATTAAGTTTCATCAAATTACCTTCAATACTTTTAGAGATATGGTCCGGACAAAAGTGTGACGGACGGATGGACAAAGCGGTGACTATATGCTCTCCCTTCGGGGAGCATAAAAATTATATCCAAATCACATGCACATTTGCAGACCCTGGAGAAAACATGTGCAAAGTTTCAAAAAGAACAGTATAACATTGTATGAGGAGTTGCAATCACTAGGTACCCACTGTCTATACATCTGAGGTCAGAAAATGATAAAGTTCACAAAGTAGAAAAAAATATTGTGATAATTTAAACCATTATAAAACATCCTCAAATTTGAGCAAATTCATTTTACTACCCACTGAGGTGTCTAAAAGTGCTTGACGGACTGTACCACTGACAAATCTGCCCAAAGGCTTGGACAGGTACTTACGTGGATAACCAGATAGCCAGAGACACACTCTTTCTCCTCGCGAGGAGCAGACCCTGGTCAGATTGTGCTGCTGCGCAGGATGATCCGAGTTTTCGCTGGGCGCAAAGTCGAAACACGTTTTCTAATGTTGTGGTCTTTTGTTTGGTACTGATGTACCTGGTGAAAAATTCCAGGGTGGACAACGTACGTCACAGTCACGTGATTTTTATAATAAGGGACACGGACTTTCGAGAAGAAACGCCCTCGCTTTAAGTAAGAATATTACCTCGTGTGCCGCACATACATTACAGAACTAAAAACGGTAAAAGGCAGTTACCATGCATTGGTTTCTAGTTTTATTTGCATGTTTCATATTTTCATGAACTTCAGCCGTTTACCAGATTATTCAAGAAAACCTTGGGTTTTGTAGTTATTGTAGTAATGCTTTTACGGCGCTAATGAACAATGAGAGAAGCGATTGAAGGAAAGGCCTTCCTGTTTCAGTTCTGTACTTGTTGCATCTAAAGCCCTAACTAACTAACAGACTAACAGAAAATGTATGCAGATATGCTGTCGATTATATAAAAACACGTTTCCTTCAGCGGGAAATTTATACTGTGATTACACATGTCAACAAAGACAACTGGAACTATAAAGCTGTGCGCACATAGCGCCTCTCACAGAAATGACACTTTGAAATGCTTGTCAATTCCCTAACAGTCGAATTTTACCTAAATTCGTGGCAACGTTGAAAATGCAGTCATAAATAATCTCGTGGTAGTCGAATTAATTCACGTGTCTATCATTTAATAACGTTGTCATTCATATTTAATACATTAGCATCATCCATAAGTACTATAAACCAAGTTTTAACCATCTAAATGATTCGACGCAGAGACACTTCATACTTGACTCGATCGGACCAAGGAACACAAAATCCGTTTTATAACAGTACTTAAAATTCCTTGTTAAAACATGGCTGTTAATAGAATTCGGCAGCCGCACTGCTTTTTATGCAAGAACTCTAACTCACCTTCACCTTTGCAGCTGAATATTTACCTCACTTATCAGTAGTAGCAGACGAATTTTGTTACGTGTTGCTTATCGGCCAATTCCTAACATGACCTTGGATTTACCATAGTCGTCAATATTTACGCAAGTAAATTATCAAACTTTATAGGAGTGCAATGTTTGGTATCACTCGTCGGAGCCCAAAAGGTGATCCCAAGCGCGGATTTTTCTTTCCATACCTCACACCCATTAAAGTTTCTTATATTCTTGCATTTTTGTTTTGATGCGAAGCATATTTGTACTTTCTATTTCAATGTACCCTCATGCCTGGTAGGTTGCGTCCGTGTTTTGTTTTCCATATTTATATATTGTGTTCTTTCTTTGTTGTAATAAAACGGACAATGCGCTTCCGCATAGTTACTTTGGCGACAAAGTTTACGCGTCATTCACTTCTGATCTGTATTTTGAATGTGGGAATTGAATATGAGATTAATTTTATGAATTTGAGGACTTTTTTGAGAAATAAACGTCAAAAAGATTGCCTTTGGAAACAAAGAACACGCCACAGATCAGAAAATAGGAGTCTCGGTTTTACTGATACTCTTCATAAGCAGTAATGAAGTTGCAACATTGCTTACGCCCTCTAGCGTATACATGAGCAGAACTCCATCTTCAAATATACCATAATGGGCCCAATGATCCCAAAGGGAATGCTATATAATCTGCACTATGGTAAAGTACGGGGAGACGTTCTACCGCCGCCACACGGCACTAATACCAGCTGCAGTGTAGTAAAATAAACGCCAGAAAGAAAGCCTGCCTTATGCCATATACATGAATATCCTGCAAAGTCTCAGACTTGTAACCACACATAGAGTCTTTGCTGGGAGTTGGGATTTAATAGTCCAATCAATACTATTAAGGCCATGTCAAGCCGGTCAGTAAACACACTTTTCCTTGAGAGGATTAGTACTCTAAGTGGTTAACACAATTTAGGTAACATTCGACTATCAGGAAACTGACAAACATTACAAAGTGTCATTTTTGCGAGAGGCGCTGTATAACTCCAGTTTATAGTCATTGTCTTTCTTGACAGGTGTAATCACAATATGAATTTCCCACTGAAGGAAACGTGTTATTATATAATCGACAGCATATCTGCATACATTTTCTGTTAATCTTAGTTGGTCGATAGGACTTTAGACGCAACAAGTACCGAACCGAAACAGGAAGGCCATTCCTTCAATCGGTTCGCTAGCCGAACTATTCAAACTTCCGATCTGCTTAAATAATCTTGTGTTTCCCTTATCCAAAAACATGGCGATGTGTCCGTTATGAAATTTTCTCTCAATGCTCATTAGTGCCGTAAAAAGCATTGCTATGAAACGTCGTGAATAACGCAGGTCTGGTTGTCTCTGTGACTGAAATCAGACCTATTCCACTGTTTGTGAAAGCCTCTTTAGATCAGTTTTGTCATTTTTTAGTTCCCGACCGAAAGGTTCGGGGGATATAGCGATCGCCCTGGCGTCCGTCTGTCCGTCCGTCTTTAGACGAAACCTTGTGCGGCCCACAACTCCTATACCCTTTGGGCTATTTTCATGAAACTTTATCAGGTTGCAGAGGGCATTGGGTAGGAGTGTCGCGCGCAAGAATGACTAATCGACTTGGTTCAGGAGTTATCTCCCATAGTCTCCCAAAATTGTAAAATTTTGTGCGGACCATAACTCTGAAACCCTTTAAGATATTTTCATAATATCTAATATATATGTAGAGGACATTGAGTAGGTGTGTCGCGTACAAGAAATACAACTCTAGCTGACTCCGTTTTAGAGTTATCTCCCACAGTTGTTAAATCTTGTGCGGCTCATAACTCTAAAACCCTTCAAGGTATTTTCATGATACTTCACCATTAGGTAGAGAACATTGAGTAGGCGTGTCGCGTACAAGAAAGACAACTCTAACTGGCTGCTTTCTTGACTTATCTCCCATTGTTATAAAATCTTGTGCAGGCCATAATTCAATAACCCTTTGAGATATTTTCCTGATACTTGATCAAGTTGTAGAGGACATTGAGTAGGTGTGTCACATACAAGAACAACAACTCTAGCTGACTCCGTTTTGGGAGTTATCTCCCATAGTTGTTAAATTTGCTGACAGTCATAACTTCTCTACCAGCTGAGATTTTTTGGTGATAATTAAAAGGGATGCTTAGAACACTAAGAAGGAGGGTTGCATTTAAAAATTGCAACTATGGGTTACTCGTTACTCCATTTAATTTCAATTATCTCCCCTAGTGGTAAAATCTTGTGCAGGCCATAACTCTTTAACCAGTGGAGACATTTTAATGATAGTTAGTAGAGATGCTAAGAACATAAACTAGGCGTGTCACAATATGAAAAGACAACTCTGACCTATGGAGAATTGGAATTATCTCCCTTACTTATACTGCGGATGCAGATTTATCAGCAATGCATGCAGCAGGCTTTATTTTTCTCATTATTTTTGGATTCTTTGTTGAAAATCACTTACTAGGCAACACAAAATTGAGTTTCTCAGACTAATGGTTGAAGAGTTACAGGCCTTGCAAGCAAAGGGCCTTATATTTCTCATTATTTTTGGATTCTTTGTTGAAAATCACTTACTAGCGAACACAAAATCCAGTTTCCATGACTTACGGTTTGAGAGTTATAATCATTGCAGGCAACGGGCCTTATTTTTCTCATTATTTTCAGGGTTTTTTTTTTTTTTTTTTTGTTGAAAAACACAAAATCCAGTTTCCACAACTTATGGTTTTAGAGTTCTACGTCTGATTCACAGTTGTGGAGTTATCACCCACTGCAGGGTTAAACAAGTGTATCCCTTGATAAAATTACATCTCTGATGCCCTAGATTGAAAAAAGATGGCCATTTGCGGTGCGGTCGGGGGATCTGCCATCTCCTCTAATGGCTATTTTTAGACTCGCTGACGAACGGGTATGTTTCCCATACCACTTCAAAAACCAAGGTTTTCTTGAATAATCTGGTAAACGACTGAAGTTCATGAAAAGACGAAACATGCAAATAAAACAAAACTAGAAACCAATGCGTGGTAACTGCCTTTTACCGGTTTAAGCTTTGTAATGTATGTACGGTACATGAGGTAATATTCTTACCTGAAGCGAGTGGCGGGGGGGGTGGGGGGGGGGGGGGCGGATTTCGAAAAGAAAATCTGTGTCCCTTATCACAAAAATCACGTGACTGTGACGTACGTTGTCCGCCCTGAATTCGTACTAACCCAATGTAGACTGAATGACCTCTCCCACATTATATATTAGAAGATTCTAATTTCAATTTTAAGTATGTCAGGCTATGTGATTTAGATAGGATTCAATTTTTGCAAACAGTGGAGACCATGATCAGGCGCCACGCTCTGCGGTGTCTGATCTGGGTCTTCACTGTTTGCCAATTACCCTTTTAGGGGTCTCCAGAGTATAATGGGCTAATAGATCATCACAACTTCTTACCATACTTATCCTAAAACTTGAAGATATCCATTTGTCTATTTGTACCTGGCATTAAGTCTAAAAATGCTGGCTGAATGGCATACAGTGCAGATCCTGATCAAACGGCACCATTAGTAATCAGTTTGCTCGAATATTTGAAGATAAATACGGTACTCATATAGACTAGTTTACTTACGGATCTGAAAACATTGTGTTCTGTTGTGACTGTGATGTTAGTGTGGACTGACAGACAGCCGCCTGAGAACTTGGTAGGCCTGAATGGTCCATAGTATTGCTGGAAATAAAATCAATCAATAAATTATAATCAATAAGTCACCGATCTATATGAATTGATCTATATGAATTGCACCGATTCAACAACCTGGCATCCCGCCAACCTTTTGAATCATATGAACTGCACCGGTTAAAAAGGCAATAAATATTAGTGTAATATCTCTAAAACTCAAAGGTTAACCATTTCTATTCTTTAAGAAGTCTATCGGAAACCGTTCTCCATGAAAACAACGACAACAACAATGAAAACAAGAGGGCCATGATGGCCCTGTAACGCTCACCTAAGCAACATAGCACTTTGAGAGCCTGATCTAGAACTGATCAAGGCAAACATTCTGATCAAAGTTCAAAATGATTATATTAACAAGTAAGACAATGTAGCATGTCTAATGGACTGTGAAATAAAAGTCAAGGTCAAATATGGATGACTGCACTCAAGAGGCCATGCTAGGATGTATGCATGTACTAAGTATCACTGGCTGTAGGAGCAATAGTTACTGAGAAACTGACCTAAAAACAAACACTTCACAAGTACTAAATATCACTCTGTAGGACCAATAATTACTGAGAAACTGACCTAAATGGAAAAACTTAAGAGAGTCACTGGACAGAAAACTATAGATCACCTTGAAATCATCAAGACAAACATTTTGAGCAAGATTCATGATGATCACTTCAAAAATGTGACCTCCAAAGCATCAACAAGGTTTTCCTTTGATTTGGCCAGGTGAACTAGTTTTTGATATCAAGTGACCCAGTTTTTAACTAGACCTAGAAATCATCAAGACAAACATTTTGAGCAATATTTATGATGATTATTTCAAAAATGTGACCTCTGGAGTGTTAACAGTTTTCTGCTGATTTGGCCAGGTCAGCTAGTTTTTGACCCCATGTAACCCAGTTTCACACTTGACCTAGAAATCATCGACAAACATTTCGAGCAAGATTCATGATGATTGCTTCAAAAATGTGACCGCTAGAGTGTTAACAAGGTTTTCTGCTGATTTGGCCAGGTGACCTAGTTTTTGACCCCAAGTGACCCAGTTTCAAACCTGACTAGAAATCATCAAGTCAAACATGTTGAGCAAGATTCATGATGGTTGCTTGAAAAATGTGACCACTAGAGTGTTAACAAGAGTTTCTGCTGATCTGGCCAGGTGACCTAGTTTTTGACCCCAGGTGACCCAGTTTCGAACCTGACCTAAAAATCATCAAGACAAACATTTTGAGCAAGATTCATGATGATTGCTTAAAAAATGTGACCGCTAGAGAGTTAACAAAGTTTTCTGCTGATCTGCTGATTTGGCCGGTGACCTAATTTTGGACTCCAAGTGACCCAGTTTCGACCTTGACCTAAAACTCATCAAGACAAACATTTTGAGCAAGATTCATGATGATTGCTTGAAAAATGCGACCGCTAGAGTGATAACAAGATTTTACGCTGATTTGGCCAGGTAACCTAGTTTTTTACCCCAGGTGTTCCAGTCTGAACTTGACCTAGAAATCATCAAGACAAACAGTTTGAGCCAGATTCATGATGATTGTTTCAAAAATGTGACCGCTAGAGTGTTAATAAGGTTTTCTGCTGATTTGGTCCGTTGACCTAGTTTTTTACCCCAAGTGACCCAGTTTCAAATATATCCTAGAACTCATCAAGACAAACATTTTGAGCAAGATTCATGATTATTGCTTCAAAAAAGTGACCGCTAGAGTGTTAGCAAGGTTCTCTGCTGGTATGGCCTGGTGACCTAGTTTTTGACACCATGTGACCCAATTTCAAACTTGACCTAGAAATCATCAAGGCAAACATTTTGAGCAAGATTAATGATGATTGCTTAAAAAATGTGACCGCTAGTGTTAACAAGGTTTTCTCCTGATTTGGCCCGGTGACCTACATTTTGACTCCAAGTGACCCAGTTTCGAACTTGACCTAGAAATCATCAAGACAAATATTTTGAGCAAAATTCATGATGATTGCTTCAAAAATGTGACCGCTAGAGTGTTAACAAGGTTTTCTGCTGATTTGGCCCGATGACCTAGTTTTTGACTCCAAGTGACCCAGTTTCACACTTGATCTAGAAATCATCAAGACAAACATTTTGAGCAAGATTCATGATGATTGCTTCAAAAATGTGACCGCTAGAGTGTTAACAAGGTTTTCTGCTGATTTGGCCTGGTGACCTATATTTTGACCCCAAGTGACCCAGTTTCGAACTTGACCTAGAAATCATCAAGACAAACATTTTGAGTAAGATTCATGATGATTGCTTCAAAAATGTGACCGCTAGAGTGTTAACAAGGTTTTCTGCTGATTTGACCCGCTGACCTAGTTTTTGACCCCAAGTGACCCAGTTTCAAATCTGACCTAGATTTAATAGAGGCAAACATTTTGAGCAAGTTTCATCAAGATTGGGTCAAAACTATGACCTCTAGAGTGTTAACAAGTTTTTCCTTTGATTTGACCTGGTGACCTAGTTTTTGACCCCAAGTAACCCAGTATCGAATTTGACCTAAATTTTATAGAGGCAAACATTCTGACCAAGTTTCATCAAGATTGGGTCAAAAATGTGACCTCTAGAGTGTTAACAAACTAATTGTTGACGACGAACGACGAACGACGGACGACGGACACAGGGTGATGACAACAGCTCACCCTGAGCTTTTGCTCAGGTGAGCTAACAAAGAATCTTGGGTAGGTTGTATTAAAAAGATTTTAAATGCACTTCATCTTATTTATCCTTTTTTTTTTCATTTCAGAATCATGGGAAAAAAACAGATTCTCACACACCACGCACAATACAAATGGGTTTTCGACCAAAATTTAGAACTTAACCAGACGATATTTTGACATATTTTTCTTACTTTTCCCAGAAAATAGACTTTACAGTGCATGAAAATTGTCTCACCTTAGGAAACAATGTGCTTGTAATGTCAAAGCGTATTTTCTGGGGGAAAAAGATAATAGCATCAATTTGTTGTCGTCTGCTGAATCTGCTCAGAGACTGCAGGTAGGGATGAAAGACAGATGGGCATTTCATATAACGACAGCAGAAAACAGCATGATCAAGGATTTAAAAGGACCTACTGATTGTGCAAACCCGATCTGAAACTGAATCTATTTAAAATAATGGGCTAGGACAGTCAAACAGAGTCAAACAGGAATGAAAGCTAATTTCAGAATTAGTGCTTATGGTTTTAAGTCTGAGAAAGATAGCTAGTACTTTTTCTGGATTTTGATTGCGTTGAGCTTTAACAACGTCAACCTATTTGGGTCATTTTGAGTCATCTCCCAGAGAAAGGGAGAAGAGAGATAGAAGAGTAAGTAGAGGAGATGAATGAGAGGGACAGAGGAGAAAGAGGGAAATGAATGAAAGTAAAGAAACAGAAGAAATAAAAACATTCCCCCTTTACCCTTATCTGCTGCAAGGACAGGAGGCCTTGTCCAACTGTAGGCCAATCTCAGTTTGACGCCCCGATGACGTAAGATACACGACACTTTTGCCTCAGCAAACCACCCCAACTTCTTCTGGAAGTCCGGATATATATATATATAAGCGAAAATAACAACATCCGTAAATCTAAATTCACGAGTTGCTGGTCTGGGAAAGTTGGTAAGTAAACTGATGGGAATCACGAACCGCCAACAACTGAAGGCGAAGTTGCATAAGACTAGCGCTGCACAGCGGCTATGCAAACCACCCCAACTTCTTCTGGAAGTCCGGATATATATATAAGCGAAAATAACAACATCCGTAAATCTAAATTCACGAGTTGCTGGTCTGGGAAAGTTGGTAAGTAAACTGATGGGAATCACGAACCGCCAACAACTGAAGGCGAAGTTGCATAAGACTAGCGCTGCACAGCGGCTATGCAAAGGTGTGTTGTTAAAAACTGCTTGCTGGCGCTATGCGGTGTATTCTGGAGCTGCCTCACATAAAACGCATTTGAAGCGGACTGTTGCATAGCAGTATTATGTAACCAGCTGGCGACAATACTGGTGACAGTAGGTTTAAACTGATGAATGGAGTGTTTTTTAACTCTTTGATCACCAAGGGCGACGGAAGTGTTTTATGTGGTGGTAAATAGTTAAAATCTGAAATCATAGTTTATAATTATTGAAACTTAGGGACCGAGATAACGGCCATTTTGGAAAGCGCTTTCTTTAAACGAATCGTTGCGTAAGACAGACTGGGCCCAGTTGTTCAAAGCTAACGACGTCATTAGTTAACGATTCGTTAAAATTTACATTGAGTGATACGCAAATACGCTGAAATTTTTTGCTGAAAAAATGTGAGTAGCTTTTTGCAAAAATATCAGAATATTGTATATTGAATCCGCTAAAACAGTTAATGAAATGACCCTTAACAAGCTCGTTAAGCTAACGACGCTTTGAACAACTGGGCCCAGATGATTCAAAAGCCCTACACAAAAACCTAGCCTCATGCAGCCTCTCCTCGGGTGTCCTGAGAAAAGTACCTAACCTTACTAGCCACACCCATAAGCATAGCCATGAAAATTCTAGGACAAAGTGCCCCTGTAATTGCTTCCAATGGAGGCTACTCTTAAAGAAAAGAAATTGCTCCCAGAGGGAGCAAATTCTTTCCTTTGAGAGAAGTCCCTATGATAAAGGAGGTAACTATACTTTATATCAGGCGATCTCTCTTTATTGCAAACAATTTCCGTACGCGCATGCGTAATGTGACTAATGAGCGCTACGCCTATGCATCGTGTTCCCTTAGACATAGCCGGCATGAAAGTTACTGTCCTTTCAGCATTAAAAGCAATCTTTTTGACGTTTATTTTACTGTCCTTTCAGCATCAATTTTTAAGTTTTTTTTTTTGCTTGGTGTTCCATTTTAAATGAAAGTCTTTTGTTCTGGTTGACCATTTCTTATCAGAGACTAGTTTTAATGACAAATTCTATCTCATACTTAGTTGGCACTAGCATTTCGTTGCGAGTGACTTTCACCACCAAAGTGTGTTCCATTTTAAATGAAAGTCTTTTGTTCTGGTTGACCATTTCTTATCAGAGACTAGTTTTAATGACAGATTCTATCTCATTCTTAGTTGGCACTAGCATTTCGTTGCGAGTGACTCTCACCACTAAAGTAGCGCGACTTGCTGAATTGGTGTAATATCTCTAAAACTCAGTATCATGACTTTTGAACATATGTGTTGGTTAAATATTTGAGAATTAATCGAAAAAAAAAATAAATAAAAATAATATAAATTATTTTGCATGAGGTTAACGTAAACAAATGTGATCTTTTTAACATTACATATCAATGCGCCATCGTTGTCGCATTGCTTCTTTCTTCAAAGGAACACTTCTCGTGTTAGGGCATCTGAGTCGCTATTTATAGGTATTAGTACCTCTGAAGTACCTCTGAGTACTTTTCTTTTTATTTCCCTTGCTTTATAAAGTTGACTCTGATGCAATATTGTAGGTATAATTCTGACGATGACCATAATAGCAGGTATTTTTTAATCCACGCTCACCTGTGCAATATATTCAGCCTACGTAGACGTATATTATCTTGAAACGCAGACACTTCAGAAGGAAATACTGTTTCTTCGAAATAACAGTAATAAGGTAAAGTTGATTTATATTTTAATCGATTTACTATATTTGAAAGTAATAATACTTTCTTGTGATGCCGAGTTTAAATTTTGAGAAATGTCAGAGGACATTTTTATTTTATTTTTTAAAATTAGTTTCATACAAGAGCTGTTTTCAGCCAACGTAGACGTATATTATCTTAAATACCTTCCTTGAAACGCAGACATTTCGGAAGAATCATTTGAAGTGGAATATAATCCTCGTCCCCGGTTGAAATTCCTACTCATCGGGTGAGATTTCCCTATCCTGCATGGACTGGCTCAGAAAAAATATTTTTTATTTCTCTTCGAAAACATACGTATGCTGTGGGAACTCATTAGAAGCGGCTCTGCCACAACATATGTTTTTTTGTTTTGTTGTTGTTGTTTTTTTTTTTGTGGAAAAATACGAAAAATATCAATATTTTTTGTTTGAAAAAGTGTTTTTTCTACTGTTGTGTAGAAACTCCCAAATTAATGATAAAGTTTCAAAAGCTTCCCAAATCTTACACAGGAATAGCGTCAAGCAAAATTTTAATTGCCGTGCTCTTTTTTTTTAATGTTAACTCGTGCACCGAAGGTTGAATTGTTATTCTGCTCGTGCATTTTACAAAATCAGTTCCTCTTAGAAATGGTTGTAAGGAGTATCTAATTTATGGACAAGTTAAGAACCGTGTGGATTTTTTAGGCTTTGCGTGCTGGTAAAAAACAACCAGCAGATATTTTGGAACATTTTTCTTACTCTTTCCAGAAAATTGGTTTGACATTTCACAAATTGTCTCATAAAATGTCAAAGCCTACTGCGTGAAATGTCACAAAGCCTATTTTCTGAAAAAAAAAAAAAAAAAAACAAAAAAAAAAAAAATATCGTTAATTTTTCGTCTGCTGAATTAGCCCAAAGAGTGGTAAAGGTTACAAGTATACAAGTAAAATATTGACTGCTATGTCTCAGAAAAATCACACTATTTGTCGTACAAATTGTACACTAAGCAAAAGCGTTACACATGCTTTCCCAATCCCGTTGTTGCGGGACCCAAAGTTTGACCGCTCACAATTTTTGTTCTGCTGCTTCAGAGTTAGTCTTTGTGCAGACTCCATCATTTTTCTTTTATAAAGCTTTGTCTTTTCAAAGTTTACAATCTAGTGTAGCTTAATCTTTACCACTCTCTTGACTAATTCAGCAGACGACAAATTAATGACATGTTCTTATTTTCCCCAGAAAATAGGATTTTATGTTTCATACAAATTGTCTTCAACAGAGACAATTTGCATTAAATGTCAGATCCTGTTTTCCAGGGAAAAAAATCAAAATGTCACTGCTGAAAATTTTATCCAGAGTGCTAAACGTTCAAGTATTCTAATCAATTACGGTAACAATTCGATATTAACTGGGTGACATGGTCGAGTATCTTTTTTGGCCATTTGTTGTCATTTGCTGGAGGAAAATATCATGTCCAAGACAAATCCCAACTAGAAATGTGTCCACAGTACACGGATGACCCCGCCCTGACCCCTAGCCCCGCCCAGGGGCATGACCCTGGGGCAACCGTACCATACATTAAAAGGTCTTGATGTAGGTAAGTGCCATACAAAGTTTCAACTTTCTAGCCCAGAAGGTATAAAAGTTATTAGCTCCAAGAGAAACGCGGACGTAAATTTGCATCTAAACTTGCAGGTAAACTTAAACCTGGTTACGAACGTGACATACGCACGTACGGACGTAACATTACGGCGAAACGTTATATGCCCCACTCCTGCCAAAGGCAGGCGGGGGCATAAAGTTCAGTTTTTTCTTACTATCCAATATCCTGCGGGTCGCATTACAGAAGGCAGGCCTATTTGAGAGCAGCTCAGGACCTCCAGAAACAATGCACATCCTTTAGTTCTAGGTTGTCCGAGAGGGGAGCGAATATATTTTATCACAAATCTTCGTTTGTCCGAATTCAAGGACAATCAGTGAGATAATTCTCCAAAATCACAGTCAAATTTCACCACTTTCAGATTTTCCGTTTTTGTTTAGGTCTCACCACAATCCGGTCAAATAGGCTCCTGTGCCAACCACGAGAATTTCTACTTAAACAACTTCCTGTGATATATGTACACAAATGGTAGACGTATCATCGCACTGAAGTTGTCAGATCTTTCCTGCATTTGCCACATGTGGCGCTATGTTGTTGTTCCAGTTCTTGTCGGATCTACCATGGTCGAGCGGAGCGAATCCATAAGGTGCACCACATGGTAGTCCCAAGTTATTCACCCTTTCCTTGCGCTAGTCTCTTGGAGTTCTTTTTATGTGAAGATACACCGGTGTGTAACGTGATACGCTATCAGGCGATAGTCACGTGATCACGACTATTATGCTAATTGTTAGCCAGTCAATTGGTACATCACATGTGCGGCTGTCAAGTAAATTGATGGAAAAGGAGGAATAGCATAAGCTCAATAAGAGTACCCCTTCCAAAGACCAAGATCAGAAACTTTCGTAGCAGGTTAAGACAACCTCTGGGACTGCCTAAAAGTAGTCTTATTAGTAGGGTGGTCTTAATATAAAATAATAAATAAGAAACCATTTGGGACAGGCAAAAGCTGCTCTTAATTAGGGTTGTCTATTGCAGGCCAGAATGAATATTGCGATACTGTTACTATTGCTAAAAGCACTATTGCAATACTATTACAAATGCAAGTTCCTCAGTTCAGTTCAGTTTTTTAACGCTACCAGGCAACTGAGTCACATAGAGGCAGCGCCATGCAAGTTCCTTGTTGTTGTTGTTGTTGTTGTGCGGATTTTTAACGCTACCAGGCACCCGAGGCACATAGAGGCAGCGGCACAAGTTCCTGTTGCAATGCTATTGTGATAACTATTGGGAATATTATTTAAAAAAGGCCAAATATTTCCATAAAGCTTTACTTTTGATGACATCCAGCGTTGAAATTCTATTTCAAAACCGCACTGTTGCTGTACTATTTGATGAACTGAGCACATACTGACACCAAAAGTGCGTATATTTTAGAGTTCTGGTATGCAAATTCTAATACATGTATTCCTCCTTATGGTTATAAAATGCATATATTTTCTATTTATAGACCTATGATTTCTATTGATACATCTAATATTTCTATCTTTAGAACTACAGTTGACTCTCGTTATCTCGACCTCGCTTATTTCGCATAACCGCTTATCTCGAAGTGAAAATCTGATCCCTGCCTAAAGATGAAAATCTAACAACAGGTAAAATATTGTGGAAAAGAGAAGAAATTGCTCCAAAGGAGTAATGGAGCAATTTCTCCTCTTTTCCACAATATTTTCAATACATCTCGAATTTCAAGAGTCCAATTACATATACATTTGTTAAATGTGGTTGTTTGATTGATTTTTCCTCAATTCCGCAATTCTGATATGTCGAGGTACGGATATCTCTAAGTATTTCATAATGTCCCTTGGAATTCGAGTTAACGAGAGTCGACTGTATTGATAATATTGCAATAATGAAAATACCATTGCCGATACTATTACTATTGCCACTTTACTGTCACGATAGCACTGTTGCCAAGGTCACTATTGCGATGTATTGTTACATCCCTAAACTTAGTGGCGGAGTGGTCTTAATTTCGAGTGGTCTTAAAAGCGGAATATTACTGTACTGGCTTTTCGGGGTGATTCCATTCCACTAACTGACTGTAAGTTCGTGGTTGTTCATTCCAAATACTAGTATTGTGCCGATTAATCGAAATAATCGAAAACTAATCGGATGAGCCCACTATCGGCAAATATCGATATTTTTTCACTATCGATTATTTGAAATTCTATTTTTAGAAACATGGGCCAAAGGTCACATGAGACCTACAAATTAAGAGTATTATGAAATACTCACTGACAAGAAAAATGGCTGCAAGATCTGCTTTGTCTTGAAACAACCTATACCTTAAATTACCCTAGTTATGTTATTACATGCTGTTGCAGTTTAATAATTAAAGAAATATAAAGCGCATATGCTATAATGATTTATTATTTGACGCTGGTTATGGGATATCCGACTGTATAATCGATAATCAATCGGTTTTACTTTCACGATAATCGATTGTGGTTTTTTCCTCTCCGATTCCCAACACTTCCAAATACTCAGCTGACTTGTGTTACGAGTATAAATTACTTACAAACAAAACGTTTGTCCGAATGAAGCGATTTGTTTTACTAGTAATATAATATACATAAAATATAATTTCAGGGCGAAAACTACGCCACGACTGAACCGGTTGGGGTGGAAGAAATAGTTTGATATTGAATTTTACGGCCCCGTAAACACTTGTTAAGATTATGCCAGGCCGGTCACAGTGCTTGCACTAACTGTCAAAATCAGGAAGTCCTAGGACTTCCTAGCTCAAATATCTGGAAGTCCTGGTGATCAAATTTTTTCACTCACTTTCAGAAATTCAACCTCAATATTCTTAAACTCTCATTTATGGAGTAAAACCGCCATTCTTAAGCTAAATAATACATATAAATTCATTCTAATTTTTTGTTATAAATGATTAAATATCTTTAAAACTTGGGAGTCCCAGACTGCCTGGCACTGATTTTTGGAAGTCCCAGGACAATTTTTGGGAGTCTCTGACTCCCAGACGTCCCTTAATGCAAACACTGCGGTCATTACACTTTTCATGGACAGGCTTTGTCATCTAAGCGGTTAACCAGAACTTTCTGCACATACTTTTGAAAGCTGCTCTTATTCAATCAGCGATCGTAGAAATCATTTCATGATCGATCCTCATGAAAGTTAAGCAGCCGAGTTCGGATTCGAACTTGCGACCCCTAGATCTATCAGAAATCAGACGCGCTACCGACTGCGCTATAGATGAAAGAACATGCAGCGGAAACCAATGTGTAGACATACATGTATGTCATTTGCACCCGTATTCGTCAAGGCGACATATAAGCACAGCCGATATAAAGCAGGCATATCATACAAACTTCAACGATTCCTGATGGCTCGTTTAATGTGGCCGGTTCGAACCCATTTTCATGTCATTAAGAAATAATTCCTATAGCTCAAGAAACCAAGTACTTAGGGATATTGTAGGGAAATTTTCTTATCATGAAAATGTGTGTTGTGTGTGTTCATAAGAATCGCTTCATAGATATAAAGGGAAAATAAGCCCCTCACCACCCCCACCCCCCCCCCAACCCGCACACACACCCCTCCACCCCCGGCAGCCATGTTTTGACTAATCATGACGGCTTGAACATCTTGGTAGAGGGTCACCAAAGAACCATTTCTGCCGAATTATACTGAAATCGCTCCAGTGGTTTCTGACAAGAAGTTTTATTTTAAGTTTTCTATATTGATATAAAGGGAAAATAAGCCACGGCCCCTGGCGGCCATGTTTTTGACGAATCACGAAGGCTTGTATAATCTTGGTAGAGTGCCACTAAAGGACATTTCTGCAAAATTATATTCAAATCGGTCCAGTGGCTTCTTACAAGTATATTTCTATGTTGTTTTTTTTCTTTTGGTTGCCATGGTAACCAGATTCCTGCATGGAATCCAAATCTTTGAACAAGAGGACCATGATGGTCCTATATCGCTCACCTGAGCAAACAGATTTGCATACTTACTGTTGAAGTTTCAGCCAAGTTCACTGCTCTAAGATTTTTGTATAAATTTTATAGCCCTGCCCCCATGGGGCCATGTTTTTTAACGCATCATGACGGTTGAACTGAATCTTGAAAGAGGGTCACCAAAGGAACATTTCTGACAAGTTATATTGAAATTGGTCCAGTGGTTTCTTACAAAAAGATTTTAAAGTGTTTTATATCGCTATATAGAGAAAATAAGCCCCACATCCTAACGGCCATATTTTATGACGAATCATGACAGCCTGAACAAACTTGGTAGAGGGTCACCAAAGGAACATTCCTGCCAATTTATACTGAAATCGATTTAGTGGTTTCTGACAAGAAGAATTTTAAAGTTTTCTATTTAGATATATAGAGAATATAAGCCCCACCCCCTAGTAGCCATGTTTTTTGACAAATCATGATTGCTTAAATAATGTTGGTAGAGGATCACCAAAGCAACATTCCTGCCAAGTAATATTGAAATCGGTCCGGTGGTTTCTGACAAGAAGAATTTTAAAGTTTTATATACAGATATATACGGAAAATAAGCACCCCGCCCCCACTCCCCTGGCGGCCATGTTTTTTTGACGTATCATTAGGGCTTGAACAATCTTGGTAGAAGGTCACCAAAGCAACATTCCTGCCAAGTTTGATTGAACTCGGTCCAAGTGTTTCTTACGAGAAAATTTTTTCTATAAAGATATATAGGGAAAATAAGCCCCGCCCACTAGCGGCCATGTTTTTTGACGAATCATGACAGCTTGAACAACCTTGGTAGAGGATTACCAAAGAAAAATTCTCGCCAAATTATATTAAAATCGGTCCATTGGTTTCTGAAAAGAAGATTTTTAAAGTTTTCTATATAGATATTATATAGGGAAAATAAGCCCTGCCCCCTAGCGGCCATGTTTTTGACGAATCACGATTACTTGAACAACGTTGGTAGAGGGTTACCAAGGAAACATTTCTGCCAAGTTATAATGAAATCGATCCAGTGGTTTCTGACAAGAAGAAGATTTGTAAAGTTTTCTATACAGATTATATAGGGAAAATAAGCATCCGCCCCCTGGCGGCCATGTTTTTTTTGACGAATCACGATTACTTGAACAATCTTGATAGAGGTCACCAAGGAAACTATTCTGCCAAGTTATAATGAAATCGGTCCAGTGGTTTCGGATAAGATGATTTTTAAAATTTTCCATATAGTTATATTGTGAAAATAAGCCCCGCCCCCAGGCGGCCATGTTTCTGACGAATCAAGACGGCTTGAACAATCTTTTTAGAGGGTTACAAAAGAAACATTCCTGCAATGTTATATTGAAATCGGTCCAGTGGTTTCTGACAAGAAGATCATTAAAGCTTTCTATGTAGATATGTAGGGAAAATAATCCCCCCCCCCCACCCCCATCCCTAGCGGTCATATTTCTGACAAATCATGGCGGCTTGAATAATCTTGGCAGAGGATCACCAAAGAAACACTTCTGCCAAGTTATATTGAAATCGGTCCAGTGGTTTCTGACAAGAAGTTTTTTAAAGTTTTTTATATAGATATATAGGGAAAATAAGCCCCGCCCACTGGCGGCCATGTTTTTTGACGAATCATGACGGCTTGAACAATGTTGGTAGAGGGTTACAAAAGAAACACTCCTGCCGTGTTATATTGAAATTGGTCCAGTGATTTCTGACAAGAAGAGTTTTAATTTTTTATATAGATATATAGGGAAAATAAGCCCCGCCCCTTGGCGGCCATGTTTTTTGACGAATCCAAAAGGCTTGAACAATCTTGGTAGAGAATCACCAAAGGGACATTTCTGCAAAATTATATTGAAATCGGTCCAGTGGTTTCTGACAAGAAGATTTTTTAAGTTTTTAGTTAAAAAATCTATTTTTAGCTCCTGTGACCTAGATATGCAATGGACCGGAACCATTTGAACAACTTTGAAAGAGGACCATCCAAGGATCATTCCTGTGAAGTTTGGTCAAAATCCAATCAGTGGTATAGGGGGAGATGTTCTTTAAAGATTGTGGACGGACGGACAGACGGACGGCGCCGACGATGACGACGACGGACGGTGGGTGATCACAACAGCTCACCTTGAGCCTTCGGCTCAGGTGAGGTAAAAACATTCAGTGAGTATCACCCAAAGATCATACCTTTAAAATTTGGTTAAAATTGGCTTAGTGGTTAAAGATATCATTTAAAGAAATTATGGACGGGCGGATTGACAGACGGACGACGACAAACGGTGAGTGATCAAAATAGCTCCCCTCGAGCCTTTGGCTCAGGTGAGCTAAAACTCATCAAAATATTCCGGGCCGTTCAACTATTTTGGCCATTTTCTCATTTTACATTTTTATATTAGGCAAAGCCTTGGTCTATGAAATCTAGCACTCGGGAAGTCTAGTATTGGCTAGATCAGTGTGCCAAAAATTATCAAAATATTCCTTACGGTATAAGCGACATGGCCATTTTCGCCAACTAGCCAAACATTTTCGCTAACTAAATACTGACGAAAACACATGGTGATTTAGGGCACCCCTTCGTGGGGTCGTGCAATTATGTTCATCGGTACGCTAGATACTAGTCTGATAATAAGAGTCTAATCGTTAAAAGATTGTCAACCTCTTAATGATGGCAAGTCTATTTGGTAGACTCTCCAATAAATATACTGGCTTAAAATTGAGAAAGGAGATTAAAAATTATACTTTTCATTTAAATGCAAATAGATGACTTTGTTGCCATATTATTCATTTTAACGCCTAGTGGCTAGACCCGGGGGCTAGGCTAGTTCATCACCGGATACTGTCAAAACGATTAAAAGCGAGACGTCTAAGGCCTGGCTGAGCAGGAGTACTTGGTAATAATTATAATATTTTATTATTTATTTTTTTTTTTCATATAAGAATTGCTCCTTAACAAGTCCTCTGAATTGTAATTCAAAAGGTAATTATGGAAGGGTGTCAATCTTTTAAGTGACCACTACCTCTATGTATGAAATATTAGTGTAAAATGCCAAAATATTTAAGGTATTTTGGAGTTACGGTAGAATAAGGATACTTAACAAGCGAAAAAATAAAATACGTGTATGTCATTGTTATTGACAAGCCAAGAAAAAACGATAAAAAAAAAAAAAAACTCGCGGCACTGAAATATTGCCCAATTTTCGAGAGTTAGGGAGCTATGAAAAGGGAACAAAGTATTAAGTGAAATCACCCAGTACATAAAAATTAACATTTAACCTAAAATAATTTAATTTTGAGATCGTAGGAAATGGTTAACTCGGCAGAGCGTGGGGGGGGGGGGGGGGGATAACTTGGGGGTCATTGTGGCACCCTAGCCCATTCATATACCTGGCCTTTGAAAAAAACAGACCCATTCGTATACTTGATCGTCTGAAATGCTGACCTATTCATATACTGACCTTTGATTTTTTTTATACACATTCATATAGAATCTACTTTTCGCTGTTTGCATACATGTTTACAAATAAAAATACAATTGTATTTCACAAATAAATGCGATTCATCTATCATTTTGTACACTGGCACGCATTTATACTAACTCAGCTGCTTAAGCCAGTAATTCCTAGAGGATTCATCGAGATCTATCCTTATCACTTGGACAAGTCTATTCTTTGAAAAGTGGGCCTTTGAAGGCTTTCATACACCAATCAAGAAAAATCGGGTCAGTCATATTCTTTTTGTTGAAAAAAGGAGGCTATTCATATACTTGACAGCGCTGAAAAGGGCAGCCATTCTAAGAATCTAGGAAAGATGATACGTTTACTTAAAATATAGGCAAGAGTTATCATCCTTGTATGTGACAAATAATGTCAATATAATAAGCAAAACGATCAAGTTCGAAAAAGAGATCAAGGTCAAGTAGGTCACCGAGCCTAATCAAATCCTTGGTCCCTCCGAATGATATGCCATGCAACTGGTGGAACAATCTGCAAGTTGGTTCACGAGACCGAGTACAGACAGCTACATCTGGCAAATATGTCAATCTAAATCCTGCGCTGAGGTCAAGGTCACAAAAAGTCTAATCAACTTTTCTAATCATCCCAATAACTGCCCATGCAAATATGGCAAGAAACCTCTTCTCAGAATCTCTAGTTAAAAGGTGAAAACAGCCAACGCAGATGCCGTTATCCGCACCAGAAACATTATGTACCAACCACATCAACGGGAGAGGGGAAATACTAGCCTAGTAGAACAAACTATTCAAGTTGCATTGTACTGCGCTATATATTCATTTATTTTATTTCTTATTTTTGTTTT
Organism: Anodontia alba; assembly: GCA_964016985.1. NCBI lineage: Eukaryota > Metazoa > Mollusca > Bivalvia > Lucinida > Lucinidae > Anodontia > Anodontia alba. The sequence continues at coordinate 102,513,297 of OZ024824.1, forward strand.
CATTTCTGTTTTAAATGCATTGTCAGTGTTGACCATCAAACTTTATAACCGTTGTGCGTTTGAGACATTAAAATTTTCGGCCAATTCTGTGCACAAAATCCCCTCATTTTATAATCAAGTTATGATTTGGTTCTTCATAGATATGTTTAAGAGGACCACGGCAGTTTATGAAATGCGAATAATAAAGAGTTAATATTTTCTTGCAACAGTCCTGTTTTCAACTGTGTGTGTGTGTGTGTGTGTGTGGCCGTGTGTTATTTTTCGTATATATATATATATATATATATATATATGTTTTTGTTGAGGTTTTACGGCCCAGTCAACCCAATGGGGTCATGTCAAGCGCGGTCAGTTTACCTAACCACACGTTTACTGGGCAGGCTTGGTCCTCTAAGCGGTTAACCAGTATTGTGCACATTCTTTCGCCAGAAAATATATATATATATATATATATATATATATATATATTGTTGTTGTTTTTTTTTCATAATTTTTATTGAAAATATTTTTTGTCGTATGGAATTGATTTTTATACTTCCTTCCGATCAGTTTATCCAAATGATATGCCAAAATGGGCAAGATTAACCGAATGCGCAGAATTAGCCTACATGGCTCTGTTGTCCGAATCTAGGCACAGTGCGAATTGACATTCATGTAGATACCTAAAAAGACAGTACGGTATTTTACTACCTAGGGGAATAAAACGAAAAAATATATGACAATCCTTGAAGTAGTAAACGAGAAAAAATACATACTTGCCTAGTTAATTACATTTCTTAACACCCGTAGTATAGAAAACATATAACGCAAAATTCAAAACACATCGAATGTAAACATTCAATATTCAATCAAAATGGCGACTAACGGAGCTGCGTGCGCAGCATCTATGACCCACAATAGAATAGTGCGATCCAAGCGGCGACCTTTGGCGCACGCGCAGTATCTACGTCACAGAATTATGTGTATTTATAATATAGGTCAACCCGTTATTTTTACACAGCGTTTGTAATGTACACAGGGCGCTATTTTGACAAAGAAGAATGTTTACATTGGATTTTATGTGTGTGATTCTCTGAAAGCACACAGAGCATGACTTGGTTATAAAAACAAAATATGGAAATCCTAGCTCTGTAATGTTTATAAATAACGAATGAAAAAAAATACGCATGCGCCGAAGAGGTAGATAAACCACGGTATAGGAACGGAACAGAACATTAAAAGGTCGCTGGTGTGTTTGTTTTCGTGTCATCGTTGAATTTTCAATATATACCACCGTGCCACAGAACAAGCGGGCATTTAAGTTTAACACGTATCTGTGCATATTTTCTAATACGCCTATGAGGACGGACGGAGGGTGGAGGCGAAGGGGAAGGGCGTGGATACTCTGCTTGTTCTGCTACATAGCCTCGGTTTATTTAATTACGCTTGGGGAAGTAGACTCTGGGCCAGACAGTGATCACCTCCCCAATCCCAGGGAATTTGCAGACATGTCCAATTTTAAAGAGCAATGTTTACTGTATAAAATAACAAGAAACAGTTATCTCAATCAAATGTAATAAATATGCATATGTTCTGAAAGCTTAGAATGTTAGCTAAAACAGATTGTCTTTGGATTGCAAAACTCGGTCTCCTAGAATGTAACGCACGTTACCAAATTAAGATTTTCTAAAGAAAATGCAATATTACTCGACATCATCATGTTTTAAGCCCTCCCTGGACAGCATTTAAAATTAATGTAATTGCAGTTTACAGATTTTCAGTATTTTAACGTTCATTTAGATAAATTAAATTTTATGATCCTATTTGCTTTAGTATGGCCGTAATATTCTGTTAATGAAGTTAAATCTCTGTTAAAACAGCAAAAAGAAGAGGATGTTTTCATAACAGAATTGCTTGTAAATCTATCATAGCCATCTTGTTTTACGTTTAGTTATGGCTACACCTGTAACCTGATCGGAATGAAAATAAAAATGCTTCAAATATTGTCTGTGCATTTCCAAAACATCTGACACGAGGTAATGAATGTAATACAATAAAACAATCGGCTATAGGCATATGTGTCCAAGGAAAATCTGAACACGCATGCAATTTCAAATAAAACTATTGTTCTTGCCTACAATTTCAAACATTTTTTATTATTTATTTATTTCGGTAGCGTATCAGTGATACATTGTAACATCCATAGAAAATATAGCAAACAACCTGGAAATGGATAACTTTGCAATGCACATATATACAACCGTTAAAAACACAAACAAAAGAAAGAAAGAAAACAAAACGATTTTGTTTATAACCTTTTGGAAAGAGTTAATTATTGAACAGTTTAAATCATCCTGAATTATCTTTGCAACATGTAATATATGTAACACATGTAAGGCATGTTGAGTGATTTTCCTTTATTGGCATATTGCTAAGTAAAAAAAAAAAAAAATGTTTAGGTCAGTCATCACTTATAAGAAAACATTTCAGCAACAACAAAAACAACCATGTGTGGAACAGTGTTAACTGCGTGACACACATGACTAACCATACTTCCATAAACAATCTTTAAGTATTGAAATGCTGATTATTACATCCAGAGAAACGGCTTGGTCAGCAGTAGTGCAGTCATTTTGAAACGCCTGCAAGATAAGAAACATAAAGTGGGAAACTTAGAAATATGTGTTTTATAATCAGTGATGTCGAAATCCGTTCTTTATGATGACGTCCTGGAAAAGTAAAGTAAAATGTCACACTGGTTACAGGAGAGCAATCTCTTGTTGCATAAATACACCAACAAATACACAGTGATAGGCAAGCGATTACTATAGGGTATGTTAGTGATATTTTCAGGTTAAGCATCTAGAAAACTTCTTGATATTTTTTTTTCTTATTGTCAACTCAACAGTCCTACCAAATTTCTTTAAAACCCATTTTATTACGTTTGTTGCTCCGAATAAATAAGCCAACAAATCCTACAAATATTATTTGCTCATAGTTCTATATAATTAAACAATTATACGTACGCATGATTGCGACTAGACAGACAGGTATATATGAACTTATATGTTCTCTTTCCAGCAAAACTGCTCCTTTAATGTGCATTTTAACCATTTTTATTATGTGTGTTACCTAAAACTGTTCAGATAAACGAAAAGTAACCCGATTACTTTTGGTGCATCGTTTAGTTCAGATATGATATCTAATGGTTGAAAATAGCTTTACTGAGTAAGTTAGCACAGTGTTTAAGCAAATAAACAGAAAAACCCCCCATAAAACTGGTGACAAATAACGTACTTAACAAGCTGTTACTGCGTTACGCCACCAAGTACAAAGTGCAAACAACTCTTATTCAGTCCAGAAAAGACTGATCTTTGAGACAGCCTGTGTCTGCAAAATTCTTTAGGGGTGGGAGTGTAAGGCCAAATTTGGCAAGAAGTCATTCCTGGCCGGATAGCGATCACCTCCCCAACCCTAACATGCAGACATGTCCTATCTTTAAGAGTAGTGTTTACTGTGTAAAAATACAAGTTGTTTGCCTCCTGTATCTGGTAAACTGTGTGTGTAACAGTCTGTTATGTACATTAGCCTCTCTAAATTCAATGAAAAAAAGCGCCAAAGTTTCCGACCTAAGAAGAAGCATTTATCCTTCTGAAATGTAATAAATATGCATTTGTTCTGAAAGCTTAGTATGTCAGCTTAAACAGGCAATCTTTAGATGGCAAAACTTTGTCTTCCAGAATGTAACGCACGTTACCGAATAAAGATTTTCCCCCAAAATTGCACAATTACTCGACAGTTTCAGTTTTAGCCTTCCCTAGACAACATTTAAAATTTAATGTAATTGCAGTATATAGAGTTTTAAATGTTTTATTTGAAAACATTCTTTCGTGTACGCTCAACTATCAGCGCTTACAATTTCCACTCCGTTTCAATTACGCGCTGAATTTTCACCCCATTAATTACGATATTTGAACTCTATAAATGACCTTTATAATTCAGTATTTCACCAATAGTCTCTTTGTATCCTCTCAGCCGAACGTTCCGTAACACGACTAGGTATTGGCTGATGTTCTCACAAACCAAACGCTGTTGTTAAATTTAACCTGGGGGCTGGGGGTGCTCTTTTGTGTGTGTCTTGAAATCTGATATTTACAATCTGTCTGCAGTTTGTTCTGCGAAATAAAACAGTAAGTAGCCTATTCAGGTTCTGAAGAAGCCAACTGATCTGGATCTACACTGTTAGCAGTCAGGGCATATCCGGGTTCAGCAGGACTAGGGTTAATGTAAGAACATTATATCAACACAGTATCAGAGAAACAGATAAAGCGATTTTTTGTGTGATAGTTTAGGGACAATTCTGTCTGTTTCGCCTTAAGACTATCTATTTCGCCATTCATTGCCTCGTTTCTAATGAATACCTACATATGTTTTTATAGAGAACTTATGAAAATTATCCCTAAATTATCATCAGATACCTACCTGATCTGTTGCTCTACGTAACATAAATAAACTGATAGCAGTTGATGCGTGTTTGTATCACATGGTAGCTAAGTGGTTTGGTTATAACAGGTGCTCTGATTGGCTCTTCAGCTGAAGTGGACTCCTCTGATTATAAATAACTGAGGGGTAAGCAATTATCAATGAAATGGTGGAAGATAAAACAGAGGTCTGTCTACGAAAAAAATGAGTTAGTAAATCTCTGTGCAAGAGAGTATCTTTCGTGGAGATGATCATGAAATATATTCTACGGTGATTCTCTCCCTTCAGCTGATTCAAGAGAGACAGTTGTCAGTTTCTTGCGAAAGGATGTGCACACGTACCGGTTAAGTAAGGGTAAACTGACCGGCTCGATATGACCGTAACAGTGTTGTATGGGCCGTTAAACTCTAAACCAACCAAATCTTTCAGATAAATTTTGTAATGGTATTTGCTTTAGTATGGCCGTAGTATTCCGTTACTCAAATTAATACCCAGTTATGAACAACAAAGAGAAGAAGATATTTTTATAACAGTGTTGCCTATATACCCATCATAGCTACTTTGTTTTGTGTTTAAGTTTGTCTGCACCTGTAAATGTGACCGGAATGTGAAACAACATGTTTCAAATATTGTTTGCACATATTACAAAACGTCCAACACAAGGTAACGTAAGTATACACTCATAAACAATCTCTAAGTACTGAAAAACTAATTATTACATTCAGGGAAAGTACTGGTTGGTTAGCAGTACTGCAGTAATTCTGATAAGATGCCAAGAAACGGGAAATGGAAACTTAAAAATAGGTGTCAATCATTTGAAGCACATTTGATAATTAGTTGTTTTTTTTTTTTTTTTTTCCGAAATCCGTACATTATGATGAAAAAAAGGTAAGAGAAAAGTCCAGGGAGTGCCACAATCACAAACCGCAGCCCTTCCCAGACCCCAAGAGGAAGAGGAAACCGACAAATCTAAACAAGCACAAACCGAACAAACGTACGAAAAGCACTAAGATTATCTCTCTCTTCCCCAAGCGAAGTCCTAGAAAAAATAAAGTAAAATGCCACATTGGTTGAAGGACGGAAATTCAATCTCCTGTTACAGTGTTACATCAACAACTATATATTAATAGTTCATCTTATTTGATGCGTTAATGTAAACGTTTAATAAAGGGAACATTAATCATATTTCCAGGTTAAACATCATGAAAAATTCTTAATACGTTTTCCTTATTGGCAGATTAACAGTCCTACCAAGTTAATTTGAAACCCATATTTGTTACGTATGTTACCCAGATTAGTTCAAATGCACCAGCGAACCCTACAACAACTATTTTCTCATATTTGTATATAATTATGCATGTTTTCGTTTTAGACAGACAGATATATATTGAGATCTCTATTATGCAACACTGCTCCTTTATTGTGCATTTTTAACCCTCTTGTCATGTATTTTACCTAAAACGGTTCAGATAATCTAAAAGTAAAAAAAGGTAAGAGAAAAGTCCAGGGAGTGCCACAATCACAAAACGCAGCCCTTCCCAGACACCAAGAGGAAGAGGAAACAAACAAAACCAAACAAGCGCAAATCGAACAAACGTACGAAAAGCACTAAGATTAGCTCTCTCTTCCCCAAGCGAGGTAATCGCAATGATAAAAGGACTGAAAAACACAAGAACAAAATAGCACAAGGTAAGACACAAAACAAATCGCCTCGTAGAATAAACCACAAATCAACAAAGAGTAAGACTAACACCAGGACTTTTGGTCCATCATTTGGTTCAGATAGGATATATAATGGTTGAAAAATATCTTTGTTGAATAAATTAGCGTATTATTTTAGCAAATAAATAGAATTACGTAAAACGGTGACAGGTTATGTATTTAACACGTCGTTACTATGTTATGCCACCAGGTACAAAGTGCAAACAACTCTTATTAAATGCAGAAAAGACTGATCTTTGATCTTTGAGATAGACTTTGTCTGCAAAATTCCTTAGGGTTGGGGAGCAGGGTCAAATTTGGCCAGAAGTCTATGGGATGTGGTACAAATTTCAAGTAAGTGACAAAATCAAGCTTTTTTTGTTCTTTTTTTTCTTCAAATTTTTATTTCACATAGTCATAAGTTGTAATTTCAAAGTTTTTGGCCGCTAGGCGTTTTTCTTTTAACGAATTTCACTTTTCATTCTACATTCATAGCTACTGCGTTCGTAATCTCTAGTATAAACAATCAAATATTCTCACTTAATTCCGACCTTTATCGTTAACATATCGTTCAAGGCCCTTCTTGTAGCTGTGGAGAATTTGAAAGTGCCAAACATTTCCTTTTCAAGTGTGTTAACTACTCAGTTGCCAGGGAAAGATACCTACCACGCGATCTACACAGTTATATAATTAATGATCTGTTGCAGGGGAAAAAACAACCTTTCATTGCGTGAGAATGAAATACTCATCTTACAAGTTCAAGACTTCATTATGAAATCGGAAAGATTTGTTAAGGTTACCTAGCATATAATGTAAATTGCTCTGATACATGTCTACCCTCTTATTTGTCTGTATAAATGATGTGTAGGGGTCAGTCAAATCTCTCTCTTTCTCTCTCTCTCTTTCTCTCTCTCACTCTCCCTCCCTGTCTCTCTCTCTCTCTCTCTCTCTCTGTATGTTTTCTCGTTTGCACGTTAAGTCAATATTTCAGTCATGCTACTCAATTCTCTCTCTCTCTCTCTCTCTCTCTCTCGCTCCCTCTCTCTCTCTCGTTTGTTTTCTTATATTCAATTCATCTCAATAGTTTGAGTCACGCTACTCAATAATGTTGTACACTACGTTGTTTTAGGAGATGACGTTTATAGGCCAAGTGGCTTACTGTCAGATCCTTATGCCGGATCTTATTTATATGTTGTAAATGTATACTAGCTTGAAATAAAATATTGTTTAAACCAATCAAATATTCCAAGGTATTGTTGTTTTCCTTTATTTATGTTTTGGGGTGGGGGCGGGGTATGAAGGCGGGGTAGGTGGATAAGCTTGAGAACAGTTATTTTGTATACTTTGAAGACTGGATATGGTAATACATAATTATTTTTGTTCTTGTTTTCGTTTTAGTGTAGGCTCACTTCTTACTGGAATGAAGTGCTTACATCAGTGTGCGTGAGTTTTGTTTTGTTTTCTGTCTGAAATTAGAATAAATATTAAGATTTTTTTTTGTATACGAAACACTTTTCATTTATATCGTCATTTTAATAGTAAGAATGCTATTCTCATGAAATTATTAGCTAAATATATCAGATCTCTGGTTGAAAGTCGTGAAAATTTGATTTAAATTGTACTTTATTCCCATGCAGAGAAGCGCATGAGCTTGGTGATTGGTAACGGTTTGGATATTTCTCCATAGGGGCATGTTTTGTGAACGTTTACTAAGTTTGCCTCCCTAGAAATATCCTAGATAATACCTTGATTCAATTGAAAGCACTTTCAAACGGAAGGGTTCTCGGAATTGTGTTCTCAATATTTGTTTCTCATCTCTTCTTGTAGCGTTGTCTTGGGACGGTTGTGTACTGTGCCTTTGGCCTTCACTGGGTAATTTCATTCCTCTTTCCATTAAAGTGAAAAAAATACGGACCTGTCAAAAGTAAGGATCATGTCTTATTTGTTACTAAATGATATAGTAATAGTGTAGCTATTCAGATGGATATTTATTGTGGACCTCTTGTTACTGATTTGTTTCTGTTTAGTTATCAGAGGAAAACAGCAGCTTTGCAGGTGTTTACATGCGGCTTTTCTATTGCAGTTCTCCTTCGTTTCGGTTGATTGTTCTGTTGTCGATGAAGTTGTGCTTTGAATTATCGTTTCATGGAATCAAGCCATTATCTGATGATGGTTTCTGATGTCTATGTACCGCAGTTTTGGCTTTTCTATGTATCGCTATATTATTTTTTCATGCTGTATATCTCTTTATAAAAAACCAAGCCGATGCTGCTGAAGCACTTGCCTCAGTTTATGAGTACTTATACAGCACTGTCACATAAGCCGATTAGAGATAAACTTCTTGATTTAATTGAATGAATCTTCTCAAGACAAATTTCATTTTACCTAGCTTGTAATGAGAAATATGTTTTTTTTTTTTTTTTCACTTCTGAGGATCATAAACATTATACTTTGTGGTCTTGTCAAAATGTTTATGTAAGCGGTTTCATTTCTTCTTGATAATAACTTTATTCAGTTTGGTACTAAATTATACCAACAAAAATAGTTGGTATACCTATGGGTACAAATTGCCCCCCCCCCCCACCCCCTCCCCAAAAACTGCAAAACTGTTTCTGTTTTGTAATGAAATAGTTGCAGTTCTTCTTTGTATGTGCAAAAAAATGTAAGAGAAAAGTCCAGGGAGTGCCACAACCACAAACCGCAGCCCTTCCCAGACACCAAGAGGAAGAGGAAACCGACAAAACCAAACAAGCACAAATCGAACAAACGTACGAAAAGCACCAAGATTAGTTCTCTCTTCCCCAAGCGAGGTAATCGCAATGCTAAAAGGATGCGTCTGTGATTTCATATGTGTAGTGTCCATATTTGTTCCTCACCTCTCCTTTCTTTTGTGCCATAAGAGGGCAATGCTTCGTGATTGTAGCATTTTCTAATTATCTTCACTTGTATTTTATACTGACCATTTCTTATGAAAATTAGGCCAATAGTATTGAAGCATTCATTTCAACGTCTCGATATTTGGATGACTTACTGAATCCACTTATTTACTTTACTAAATATTGATATTGAATATTTTAAACAAGTGCTTGATAGAATTTATATGAAAAAAAAAAATCAAAGTTAAATAAAACTGATACCTCTGACACCGAAGCATCGCTTCTAGATTTAAGTTTATCAATATCTATGAGTCTGAGGTCAACATACCAAAATCGAATTTCGGAAAATCATAAAGACGATATACACAAAGAAAAAATTAGGAATGTTCAGACAGACAAATATGGACCCAGAATAAATGGGGTTTAGACAGGTATCCATGGAAATTAAGCAAATTGAGCTGAACAGAGATTTAGGGTAATGTCCGGGATTTAGAAATTCTGTTTTTTGGCTTGATTGTGGCAAAAAACATCAGACATAAGTCATGTAATAGCCACATTGTAGAGCTTGATACGGCCATGGTGCATTCTATGGAACTTCTTAAGTATTGACACCAGTTTAGTTGTTTGATATCCCTGAGTCAACAGTCTGGGTCTGATTGTATCACTTCCTGAGTTCACTTATTTACTTTTAGTTAGCAGTATTCCTCGTTCGATAAAGTACTGATACACAGAGCAGGCTCTAGCATGAGGATTAACTGTAAAACGTTAACACCGTATGCTCGTGCAGAAAGAATACTACTGCTCAGAAACGGAACATCAACGATGAGAAAGTTGAAGTTACCCTGTTTGTCATAAAGTCTAGTGGTGAGATTTCTATTGTCCATATAGAGGTATAAATCCAAGTATGAGGAAAAGGTTATCGTCTCAGATGTTTCTATAATTTAAAGTTCACGTTGGTAAATGAATTCGAGGTACTCTGAAAACTTCAATTATTCAGAGAATATACATCATCTATGTATCTGTAGGTGTAATTGTTCGGCAAGGCTTTTTGCCTGCTTTCGTGAGACCCTGTATATAATCTGCCTCATACAAGTATATAGCATTCAGTTCTTTTAGCATTGCGATAACCTCGCTTGGGGAAGAGAGAGCATTGCGATTAGCTCGCTTGGGGATCTTAGTACTTTTCGTTCTTTTGTTCGATTTGTGCTTGTTTGGTTTTGTCTGTTTCCTCTTCTTCCTCTTGGTGTCCAGGAAGGGCTGCGGCTTGTGATTGTGGCACTCCCTGGACTTTTCTCTTACCTTTTTTTAACAATGTATGAGTCTGCATAGCCAAAGCTGGCTTATGCACGCCCCAACGTTCCACCCCGTTTCCTCTGCTGCAGTTCTTCTTTCTTTGTGAGCCGGTGGTTTCTCTTACCGTTTTTTCATATGTGGCATTTCTTTTGTCATTATTTGCCCCTCACTTTCCTTCTTTTGGTGCCTCAAGAAGGCTGTTCTTCGTAATTGTGGCATTTCATGGGAAATTTCACTTAATATTTTTACTATGATGTTTCACTGATGAGGTACGGCAGCCCTCAACAGATCGAACATATATTATTGGTAATCTGGAGCTGCATCAGATTTACGGGCGATGTTCTGCAAAAGTAAACTAGAAGAAGCCCCACCGCAGTAGCTGTGCTGTTTGCCGTTCAAAGGCGGATATTCCGATGTGGACCCTCTTTATTGTAGCTTTAGCCTTATAGTCAGCCGCTAAAAAGCCGTCCACTTTACTTTTTGTTTGGTTGTATGTCTTGCCTTGTGCCATTTTGTTCTTGTGTTTTTCAGTCCCTTTTAGCATTGCGATTACCTCGCTTGGGGAAAAGAGAGATAATCTTAGTGCTTTTCGTATGTTTGGTCGATTTGTGATTGTTTGGATTTGTCGGTTTCATCTTCCTCTTGAAGTCTGGGAAGGGCTGCGGTTTCTGATTGTGGCACTCCCTGGACTTTTCTCATGTTCTGATGGCGGGACTGAGATCACCCCTTCGATAGCTACCTAATTTACTTTCTTTTTTATTTCTGTTTGTGCTTTCATGTGTTTTTTATGCCCATTGTGTTAACTAATGTCTGGAGCTGTTAAAGGAGATAAGGACGAGTTTCGCGCTACCCCTTGTAGTTTTTCTGCTGACAGTTCCAAGGTGGTTTCTCTGTTGCCGTTCTTCTTTTTTCATACGTCGGTTATAGCAAATGTTCTATTTTGTTTTTCCTTTTCTCTCGTTTTCCTATTCTGCTCTTCCTTCACTGCTTGGTGTAACGTGCGTTATTGTAACAATGCTCACTATTGCAGTACTGAAACAAAGAACGTTGCTTCAATAGCGCATGGTAATACTATTTAGCCAATATATTTTTCTTTTATATCTTCTGAAATATGATCACAGCAACACACCAAACATATAAATCTCTTACTAACTTTCCATAAACTCAATATATTCGCGTCATTTCTCTCCCCTTTAGAATTTTAAAGCCATATACAAAATGAGGCCAAAAGTTGTACCACTCACTTATGATTTAGTTGCCCCTACTTAGGCACTGTGCACGGTAGATCGAAGGTATGTCATAAAGAGGCGATTGTGATATATCAGAAGTGGCAATAAAGAGGCCTCCTGTAGGAATAAATATACAAAAAAAAAATTGAGGGGATAACAGATAGTTTTGAAAATTGACTTGTTTGGAGAGTAGATTTGAATGGTTTGTTTATTTATTATTTTTTTCCCTCTTATTTTTTTTTTTTCATTTATTTAAGAGGATTTTGAAGGATAATGAATATTTTGAAGGAATAAAACATAATCTGAAAATTGATTTATATGGAGGGTAGATTGTAATGTTTTTCATTTGCTTTTTTTTTCATTTATAAATTCATCTCTTTTCATTGTTTTTTTTTTTTTTTTTTTTTTTTTTTTTTTTTTATTTGATGGCCTTTAAAGGGTGAGATAAATGTTTTTTGTTTTTCTTTTCTTTAAATATTTCCTTATATTTTGTTAATTCATTATATTTTGTTTTCATTTATTTGTTTCTATGTATTTATTTATCATTTTTACTATTTATTTTAGGTTTTTTTTTTGTTGTTTTTTTTTGTGTTTTTTTTTTTTTTTTTTTTTTTTTTTTTTGTAATTTAGTATTAATTCATTCATTCATTCATTGAAATACTGTTGACTAAGCCGAAAAAAAATCTGATCAGCGTGTGCATGTCAAGTGACAATCACCACTTTTTATTTCATCATGACCGAAATATTGTTGACCGGCCATAAAAACTACAGTATGATCAGTGTGCATTTCTAATTATAGAATCTTTACTTTTATTCCGTTATACTCATAATTAAAATTATGCCAATACTAAATTTTCGAATATCATATTCCCATTATTGAGCCTCCACCTGTCTACAGAGTGTTAGAGTATACCAAGTTTTATTGCACCCAGTCCCTTATCATGGGTAAGGGTGAGTTTAATGATCCAGACTCATCTTATTTTTATGTCTTTAAAGAAAAGACTGATTGAGCTGTTGATAGAATGGTGACGGTATTGTATCAAAAACATGCATCGAATACGGATTTTCATTGTACTCAAAATTACCATTTCAAAAGGGTTATGATATCATAAGATCTTAATCAAACATGGTATACATGTTAACGAACGTTGATACAATAGCGCACGCTATCGATGATGTATATTGTATCAATATAGTTTTTTTTTTTTTATATCTTTTGAAATACTATTCACAGAGATACACCAAGCATATTTATCTTCGTACTGACGGTTAGTGGTGACCTTGGATGCCAGTCTCAATAAGTTTCGCAAAACTAAAGCGTTTTGTCCCTAGAATACGCAGAGTGCCGTGCCGTAATAAATGTAAGTATTGGGACAGACAGGCCTGAGCAAACAATTTAGACCAGATCAGATGCTACAGGATGCGGATTTGGTCATTTTTAAAACAAGAATGGTAAGAATTATGTTATCCAAATATTTAATGTAAATACGGTAGAGTTGCAGGCCCGACTAAGAGGTTTTGAAAATTGTAAACCAGATGTGAATATGGCAGCCCATTTCAGATATCGGTTCCCGATAATAATCTCAAACCTGAGAATCCTTGCCTCGAGAATGTTGTGCAACAATCTGCACAATGCTACTGGCATTTCCTGGGTATCGTATCTTCAATTCTGTTTTATCTACTTGGTAACGGAATAGCATACAATCTGCTTCTTAATAAGATGGAAACAAATCTAATACTATAGTTTATAATCAAGCAGACAGGGAAAGAGACTCACCAACGTCTTCTTGAAAGCACAACAAAAACAACAAATGGTCAGTTGTCATACTCTGTACATTCCAGTGTCCTAAACAGTAGATTTATTTTCCTTGATTAATGAGCCCTTTTTGGAAATATTCGAACATCAAGTTTCGCTTTAGCCGATGCTGGGTGGCGAATGCAGCCCTGCAAATCACACTGCTGTCATATGGAGAGTCTAAAGAAAACCGACATTGTGCGATTTTCATCAGCTCTCTCTCTCTCTCTCTCTCTCTCTCTCTCTCTCTCTCTCTCTCTCTTACCAAAGACGACCTTTATAGATGTTCTTGAACATGAAGAACTCTTTAACGGTTTTGAAAGCATCTGCATATTTAACTTTGTAGTTTAAACAAAACGCCATGTGTGCCTGAACACGTGATAAGCTGCTCTTTTTTTTTTGCGCAAACCGTTCCCATCCTGTGAATTTTGTGTACCGCGGCGAACACGCGTCTGTGTAAAGTCACTGCGTATTTGACCGGAGTATTCGGCGAGACTGTGTAGGTTTAGATTATCGGCGTTTCTTCTGCGTTTGATGATAAATAATAATGAATAACTTGATGATATTGTCCGAAAAAAAAAAAAAAAAAAGAATTTTATATATGAAGTACTACACACACAAACAAATCAATAAACAAAACCACGACTTCACATTAAAACTGTGCCGCACCATGCGAAAACAGGTCTTCGGGCAAAGATCTATGCGGACACTGAGTGCGGACAGACCAGACCAGCCTGCACATGTTTCGCTGTCCGCTACCAGAATCAGTGAATAGATCTATTTAAGAATGTATCACTGGAGAGCTAATGCCCGGAAGATACTATGCATTTACATGGGATGAATCTGCATATGCGTTAAATGCTCAAAGGCCTTTTCGCTATACACGGCCCATATGGATCCATATGAGCGTTCAGCGGTAAATCAATCCCGCACAGATTTTCCCAATACACCGAGTACAACATGACTAACTGGATTAACGACCAATCTAGACTTCATCTATGATCCAATGTGTATTTACTCCCAAGTTGAATAAAAAGAATGTACCACTATTCTAAAAGTGACTCATACAAGATAAGTTTTTTTTTGTTTTTTGTTTTTTTTTCCGCGGTAACTCTGGCAATCTGTATGGCAAGCCGTTAAAATACTGTTTATTCTATAAATCTGTCAGTTAAGTATGGCAAGCCGTTTTACTATTTATTCTATAAATCAGATATCTAATTTAATATATCAGATATCTTATATAATATATGATATCTGATATATTTATCAGATATCTTATATAAATAAGATATCTTATATGTCAATTAAGATACCTTATATGCTATATAAGATATGTGATATGCTATATAAGATATCTTAATTGGCATATAAGATATCTTATTTGCTATATAAGATATCTTATATAGGATATTAGATATCTTATTTACTAAATAAGATATCTCATTTATTCAATTAAATAAGATATCTCATTTAGTATATCAGATATCTTATTTAGTATATCAGATATCTATATTAATATATTAGATATCTTATTTAACAAAAATTATATCTTATATGGTAAATAAGGTATCTTATATTTGGAATTAAGATATCTAGTATGATATATCAGATATCTTATATAAGATATCTTATATAGGATATAAGATATATACTAATTCAGATATCATATATCCTATATTAGATATCTTATATCCTGTATACGATATCTGATATAATGCATAACAAATAGTAAAACGGCTTGCCAGCAAGCCGTTTTACTATTTATTCTATAAATCAGATATCTGATTTAATATATTAGTTATCTTATATAATATCAGATATCTTATGTAAAATAGATATCTTATATGTCAATTAAGATATCTAATATGCTATATAAGATATCTAAATTGACATATAAGATATCTAATATGCTATTTAAGATATCTGATATGCTATATTAGATATTTCATATAGGAAATAAGATATCTTATTTACTAAAGAAGATATCTCATTTATTCAATCAAATAAGATATCCTATTTAGTATATCAGTATATCTTATTTAGTATAGTAGATATCTATATTGATAAATAAGATATCTTAGTTAACAAATCAGATATCTTATATGGTAAATTAGATATCTTATATGCGGAATTAAGGTATCTCATTTATTATATCAGATATCTTATATAGGATATAAGGTATCTAATATAGGATATAAGATATCTGAGTATATCAGATATCTTATATCCTATATTAGATGTCTTATATCCTATATAAGATCTGATATAATATATGATATCTATTTTGCTTAATAAATAGTAAAACGGCTTGCCATAGTTAAGATATATATTATTTGAGTTATCTTATATGCTATATAAGATATTTTATATGCTATATAATATATCTTACATACTCTATAAGATATCTGATATGCTATATTAGATATCTCATATAGGATATTTGTTATCTGAATTAATACATAAGATAACTGATTTATTCAAACAGATCAGATATCAAATATAGTAGATTCTTTATTAGATATCTTATATACTATATTAGCTATTTTGTATAACATATAAGATATCGAATATAGGAAATAAGATGTCCTATATACCCATATAAGATATCTGATATATTTGACTAAATCAGCTATCTTATCTATTGATAAAGATATCTGATATACTATTTTTAATATCTTATATAATGTATCAGATTTTTATGATTATAAGAAAGCTCATATAACAAATAAGATATCTTATTTGTATTTGCATATAAGATATCTTATTCTCTAAATCATTAATTGTTTAACATATGAGATATCTGATATCTGATATACTACGTAAGATATAAGATATCGTATATAGAATATATCTCCCTCAGTTTCCTATATATCTAATACATCATATAAGATATCTAATATGTTTATCAAACTGAATTAAATTAAGCCTCCTTAGCTTGAGGTAAACGAAAAGGCCCGAACAAACCCGACTGGTAGCCAATTGCCCTCGAATTATCATTGTGTGCTGTTTCTCTGTCAGCATGGTCACCATGTTTTTACGGTCAGCTCTAATCATGGTCATTTCGACCTTAGTCAACTCGTACCTATTCATAAGTCAATTCGATCCTTTTGCACCTCTGCCGAGCCCGTCAACTCGTTCCACGGAATTTATCGCTTAGCTATTGTCGCATGTTTTCATGTGAAAAGAGAAAGTAGTCGAACTGTTACGAAGGCTAATTTTGGTCAACACAAACATCGCCTCTGAATGATAAGTTTACAGTACGCCATGAATGCATAAAACGAATAAATCTCACTTTTAGACATGAGTGCCAAGAACGGCCTTGTTTTTTTGCTGATGATTTTAATGGCATTTTATGAATTCAAGCTTTACAATTTCAGGATTTTTAATGTTTTATACATTCTCATCTAGGTATAAGAAAGACCAAGAAATACAAATGCATTGATAGTAGTTTGATAATATCGGATGAGCAACAAACAATTCAGTGTGATTCATGTGGCCTGTGACATTAATTCGAATCATGTAAAACAACGTTTTGAAGATGTTTTGATATTTCTGAGTCGGCCTTTTCGGCGAAATTTTCGCCCTGAGGGAGCGACAATTTTTATGTGTATTTGTTTTCCCTCCTATTTATATAAGATATCTGAATTGCTAAAACATATTAGATACATAATATGACATTTAAGATATCTTCTTTAGTAAATATGATATCTTATATAGGAAATAAGATATCTTATATAGTGTTATATATTAGATATCTTATTTAGCATGTAAAATATATAATTTGACGAATTAGATATCTTATTTGATGAATAATATAGCTGAAATAGGGTATATATAGCTTATTTACTTAAGAAGATTTATTCCATTAAATAAGATATCTCATTAAGCATATTAGATATCTTATTTAGCATATCAGACATCTATATTTATATATTAGATATCTTAGTAAACAGATAAGGTATCATATATGATAAGTAAGATATCCTATATGTTGTATTAAATAAGATATCATGTATTTTATTTCCTATATTAGATATCTTATATCCTATATAAGATGTCTGATAATATATAAAATATCTATTTTGCGTATTAAATAGTAAAACGGCTTACTATAAATCTTCCTAGTATTGTGGGTTGTCCCAGCTTGCATGACTTGTTACATACCATTGTATTTGGTATTTTAAGAAGATACATATTCTGTAATGAAGCAGAAGTAGCCATATTGCAAATATTTCTCTTAGAGAAGCCACATTTGATTTATTTAGGAGGCAGGGGTAACATATATAAAATTGATCAAGATTAACAATTGTTCAAGTTTTGTTTTTTTTTGTTTTGTTTTTTTTTCAAAGTGAATATGCATAGTTTATGCATAGCTTTATCAACTAGACCTGTGTGCGAAACACACTCGTGTCCCCACCCTCCCAGGCACCATTTTTAACAAAGGCTTGATTAATGAATTCCATAATATGCTTAAAATGGGAATTTGCGTGAAACATGTTTATCACAAAAAGAACTGGAATTAAGCAGGTCTGACCTACTAAGCATCATGTGCAGCATATCAAAAACAATGGCTACATCACAGCACTGATTTTCCATAAAGTGTCAGCGTATATCCCCTGTTTGAGATAACATCAGAAGCAAAATAAAAATAGGCTTTCTACTAGTATGCAGTGCCGGGCTTGCATACCGCAATCTAGTGATACTCACAGACATTTACAGGCCAGGTCATATCACTAGATGGAGAAATTCCTACTATAACATGCTTATGATGACAAGAAGCGGTTCCTAATACTGCACTGCGCATCACCTCACTACAGCATTAAGTTGGCCTAATGACACCTCCATACTCCTTGCAGTCTCGTGTCCAGTGCCAAGTTCCAGACACTGACCTTTTGCCCCGCCTCCATTATCTTATAGTATGCATGTGTTCCAAAGCAAACACATATCAACCATTTAATAGCTATATAAGGCAAAGTTACTAATTTGCCGTCTTTTTTTAATTAAAAAGGCGACATACCCCATGCAAAATTCATAAAATAATTAGGTAACGTTTTCTATGAGGTCTCTATAATGTAAGAGCCTAGTGTTTTAAGTTTCAAATCAATCCTACAATGACATCAGAAGTTTTTAATCAAAATATCTCTCAATTGGACAATTTCTAATTCAGCAAGGGGCCATAATTCATGCAAAATGCACAGAAGAGTAGTGTTACATGTATACAATTTCTTTGTAAGATAATAGGCTAGTATTTTAAGTTTCAAATCAATTCCCCAAAGATGATATAAATCAAAATGCATCTAAATGGGACAATGTCAAAGTCAGAAAGGGGCCACAATCCATGAAAAAGTGTAACAGAGTGATGGTACTTGTTCTATGATTCTCAGATAAATAATATTCTGGGCTATTATTTCAAATCTTAAGTCAATCCGCAATAATGTCAAAACCGATGAGTCAAAATGCATCTGAAAAAGACTATCTAAGCCAGAAAGGGGCCATAATCCATGCAAAAGTAAAAACAGAATGATGTTACTTGTTCTACAAGTTTTCTGCAAGATAAATGGCTAGTATTTAAAGTTCCAAATCAACCCTTCAAAGATAGCAAGATTTATGAATCAATAAAAAATATGCATCTAAATCGGACATTTCCTGTCAGAAGGGCCATAATCCATGTAAAATGCATAATAGACTAATGGCACTTGTTCTACAAAATCTCTGCAAGGTAATAGGCTAGTATTTTAAGTTTCAAATCAATCCTTCAATGAAACCAGAAGTTATTAATCAAAATGCATCTAAATGAGATACTTTGTAAGTCAGAAAAGGGACATAATCCATGCAAAATGCATAACAGAGTGATGGTACTTATTCTACATAGTGTTTGTAAGGGATCAGGCTGGTATTATTTCAAGTTTCAAATCGATCCCCCAAAGATAACAAGAGTTACGAATCAAAATATATCCAAATGGGACATTTTTAAATCAGAAAAAGTGCTATAATCCATGCAAAATGCATAATAGAGTAATGGTACGTGTTCTACAAATTTTCTGTAAGATAACAGGCTAGTGTTTCAAGTTTCAAATCAATCGGCCAAAGATAACAAGAGTTATGAATCAAAATGCATCTGAATGGGCCAATTTCTAAGTCAGAAAGGGGCCATAATCCATGCAAAATGCCTACTGGTATTATCTAAGTTATTCCCTCATTGTATCTTGCTACAATGTGTATCTGTTCCAAACTATAAAGCAATCCACCAAAGATAACCAAAGTTATAAGCAATATTCAAATGCGACGGACGGGACGGGACGCGACGACCAAAGTGAATCCAGTATAGCCCCCACCAAACATAAATGTTCAGTTATATTTGGGTATACAACCAATTATTTGACAAAAATTGATGGTTTGAATCTACGTTTTCCTCAGATTTTAAAATGTAAACCAAACATTTGACATATCCAACAGCTATCATTTATTATACAGTGATCCAGTTTATAACCAGGTAAATTTGCTATCATACAGGAATATATCAGTATTTTTTGTTACCATTTTTACAAATTTTAACCCTTAAACCGCCAATCACAACAATTGTAGTCTGTTTTGTCATCTGCTTGTGATTTTAAAAGTCATTTTTGCAAACAGTGTGGACCCAGAGGAGCAGTCTGATCTGGGTCCACTCTGTTTGCCGGTATGCAAAAATAGGTTTGAAAAGTTTTCAAGAATATTCAGCAGACGACATAAACAGACGACATTTTCAGATGCAGTTTTTCTTGGCGCTTTAAGGGTTAATAAGTTTTGGAATCTCATTAGATCTCCAAGGCACTAAGGCACTATAAATAAAGAATCCAGCTCATTTTGTCCCAGTAAAATCATCTGGCTTATTAACCCTGAAAAACTGCATCTGAAAATGTCGTCTGTTTATGTCGTCTGCTGAATATTCTTGCAGACTTTTCAAACCTATTTTTGCATACAGGCAAACAGTGTGGACCCTGATCAGACTGCTCCTAAAGGAACAGTCTGATCTGGGCCCACACTGTTTGCAAAAATGACTTTTAAAATCACAAGCAGACGACAAAGCAGACAACAAAAGTTGTGACTGGCGCTTTAAGGGTTAACCGCAGCCCTAGTGTATCCTTCATGGATCTATCTGTGGTTTGAACTTCATTGGCTGTTTTTCAAATATGCGCAGGTGTCTTGTGTTGTAGTATTAGACTCCAAATGCTTATTACTGAATCAGACTTTATATCTGGCAGTTTTTTGTTTGTTGTTTTTTTTTGTGTGTCTCAAGGGTATCATTCCCTTATTGCCTCAGGTAGCCACTTACATCTCAGACTTACATATATTGTGTATATATGCATACAAATGCCTGCAAAGGGATTAGCTGAGGCATGGTGTGTGTGTGTGTGTGTGTGTGTGTGTGTGTGTGTGTGTGTGGTATGGGGTGGGGTGATGGGGTGAGTGGACACTACTTTATAAAAAAATATTTTCATGCTTTTCACCAAAAAAAAAAAAAAAAAAATGGACAGGTTTACCAAAATTTAGTGTGCGATTATATTTCATTTATAAAAGTTGTTTTCATGACAGTAATGATACGTCATTAGCGGCCCACTGCAATGGAATTATGCGTTTTACTCAAATTTCATTTTCCGTCATTTTGTAGGCATTTACACTGCAGAGGTCATTTATCTGTCTATGTCAGACCGTGTATGTCCTTCCGATCGACTGACCATTCGTCTATTCTGCCTTATATCTATCTATCTATCTATATATCTGTCTGTCTGTCTGCCCATCTATCTATCTATCTATCTATCTATCTATACGTCTGTCTGTCTGCCTGCTGCCTGCCTGACTGCCTGACTGCCTGCCTGCCTGCCTGCATATCTGTCTATATATCTATCTATCTATCTATCTATCTATCTATCTATCTATCTATCTTTGTTTGTGTTGAGGTTTTACGGCCCAGTCAACCCAATGGGGTCATGTCGAGCGCGGTCAGTTTACCTAACCACACGTTTACTGGGCAGGCTTAGTCCTCTAAGCGGTTAACCAGTATTGTGCACATTCTTTCGCCAGAAACTGACAACTGCCCTTCTTGAATCAGCGGAAGGGAGAGAATGACCGTAGAAAATATTTCATGATCAATCTCCACGAAAGAATGTTGCCGGCCTCGGCGGGGGTTGAACCCGCGACCTCCTGGTCTCCTGTCGGACGGCGCATCCAACTGAGCCACCGAGGCCGACTATCTATCTATCTATTTATCTATCTATCTATCTATCTATCTATCTATCTATCTGTCTGTCTGTCTGTCTGTCTATCTATCTATCTATCTCGATCTATCTATCTATCTATCTCGATCGATCTCTGGCTGTCTGTCTCAGTATTACCCTGCGAGTAAATATGTGGAGTATAAATATAGAATGATGTTGCAGAAATATACTCATTATGTGGGTCATAGACAAAACGATCACAATAATTACAGTACATATAACAATGTGGGGAATCCATGTGACCAAATGACTAGGTGCATGCAGTGTTACTATTTTTAGCTCCACATCAGGTAGTTTTTTTTTTTGTTTTTTTTTTCAGAATATCTCGCTTTATATGTGATGGAATTTGTTCAAATAAAGCGCAGAGTACGCGGAAATTCAAGCTCTTTCTGGTGAAGTAAGCGCTATTCTGCAATCTGGTCTGATTCTCGAGAACATTCGGAGAATTTTTTTTTCGTCAAAATTCATGCACATTATCCCGGTATCCCAGATTGACAGCAAAAACATTCGAATGTTTTCGAGATTTTTTCCGCGTACTCTGCGCTTTATTTGAACAAATTCCTTTTGGTATGAATAGAGATATTCTAAAAAGCTTACCTTATGCGGAGCTAAAAACAAGAACAAATTCCGCCATTTGGTGGATTCCCCACACTGTATAAGTAGAAGAAAATATATAGCCCTGTCCGGCGGTCCGAGGCTTCAGGTATACGTGCTGGTGTAAGGTAAAGAGTGATAGAGCGTGTTAGCTGGTGCAAGGTAAAGAAAAGATTGGGAATGTTGGTTGGTGCAAGGTAAAGAGAAGAAAGAGTATACATGTATGTAGTTACAACACACGACACACAATGCATTTTTCCCGACGTAGGGTACCTTTTTACTTACATAGGTCCATTTTGCCTTACATTACGTATTACGCAATTCTTGTGTCAAACAAATAGGACACTTAGGTATAATGACAGGTTACCCGTGCACTATACGTATAAGATAATGGCTACCTGGACATATATAAATATTGCACTGTGAATGATTCCGACAAAGGCGAACTTGCAGGCCAACACTGCGCGCCAGAGGGCCGCAGTCCTTTCGGTGAGTGATATTTTCGTAATTGTCATCAACTTGTAGGTTTTCTGTGCAAGATCTGAAAGGCCAGAAATGTGTCGAGTCTGAATTAAAACCTATAGATTGTTGATTGCTGATTGCTGCGTCTTTATAGTGGACGCAGGGTGATCCAGTTCTGCATTTTGTTACACAGGATTTCATGTATACTAAACCGGCTGCGCTTAAGTTTTCAGTCCAGTGGGAATTTTCCCAGCTGCGTGTATGAGGTGGAGGAAGGACGCCGAGCAGACAGTGCAGTATGTTCAGTCTGATCAGGGCCTCTTTCAAGCAAGCGCAAATTCGGTCTGGTAGGTATCTCCGGTTTGCGTGAAAGGAATGTCTATGAAAGACGCTGAGCGGACTGCAGTATGTTCAGTCTGATCAGGCTGTCTTTGTATCTCTTAGTCCGGTCCTGCTCTGTTCTTCTACCCCCTTTCAACCTAAGTCGGGAGCGGAGGTATTGGTATACTTTGGTTTAAGAAGACGAACCTTAGTCTTGAGCGGAGGTATTGCTATACTTTTGGTTAAGAGGGCCAACGAAAGTCAGGAGGTGGTGTATTGGTATACTTTTGTTTGACAAGAAGGACAGCCTAAGTTGGGAGCGAAGGTGTTGATATACTTTGATTTAAGAAGGCCAGTCTAAGTCGGACACTGAGGTATACTTTGGTTTAAAGAGGCATCAAAGTCGGGATATACTTTTGTTAAAGAAGGCAAGTCTTAGTCGGGAGCGGAAGTACTGGTATACATTGGTTTAAGAAGGCCAGTCTATGTTGGGAGTTGAGGTATTGGTATTGTTTGGTTTAAGAAGCCCTGTCTAAGTCGGGAGCGGAGGTACTGGTATATTTCGGTTTTAGAAGGCCAACCTAATTCTCGAGCGGAGGTAATGTATTTGTTTTTGTATACTTTGGTTTTGTATACTTTGATTTAAGAAGGCTAGTCTAAGTTAGGAGCGAAGATATTGGTATTCTTTTGTTTAGGAAGGGAAACCTAATTCGGGAGCGGAGGTATTGCTATAACTTGGTTTAGGAAGGCCAACCTACGTCGGAAGCGCAGGTTTTAGTATACTTTGGTTTAAGAAGTCGGGAGCGGAGGTATTGTATAATTTGGTTTAAGAAGGCCAGCCTAAGTCGGGGGCAGAGGTATTGGTATACTTTGTTTAAGAAGACGAACCTTAGTCGGGAGCGGAGGTATTGCTATACATTGGACAAAGAGGGCCGACGAAAGTCAGTAGCTGAGGTATTGGTATACTTTGGTATAAGAAGACCAAACTAATTCGGGAGAGAAAGTATTGGTATGCTTTAGTTTAAGAAGGTCAATCTACGTCGGGAGAGGAGATTTTGGTATACTTTGGGTTAAGAGGGCCAACGAAAGTCAGGAGGTGAGATAACTGTATAATTTCGTTTAAGAAGGCAAGCGTACGTCGGGAGCGGAGGTGTGATAGACTTTGATTTAGAAGGCAGAAAGGATGGTATAATTTGATTTAATAATGCACGCCTGTCGGGAGTGGGGGTATTGGTATACTTAAGTTTAAGAAGGCCAGTCTAAGTCGGAAATGGAGGAACTGGTATACTTAGGTTTAAGAAGGGTAACCTAATTCGTGAGCACAGGTATTGGAATACTTTGGTTTATGAAGGCCAACCTATGTCGGGAGCAGAGGTATTGGTCTACTTTGGTTTAAGAAGGCACGTCTAAGCTGGGACGAGATGTTGGTATACTTTGGTTAGTGCAGGTTAATTTTTTATTACAGTGCTGCATATGAAGAGACTCAATCAAACCGAGTCTCCGATTTTCGTGATTTTGTGTGTTCTTTGTTTCCAAAGGCAATATTTTTTTGACTTTTATTAGGAAGGCCAACCTAATTCGGGAGTGGAGGTATTGCTATAAGTTGGTTTAAGAAGACCAACGTTAGTCGGGAGCGGAGGTATTGGTATACTTTGGTTTAAAAAGTCCAGCCTAAGTCGGGAGCTGAAGTGTTGATATACTTTGATTTAAGAAGGACAGCCTTAGTCGGAAGCGGAGGTATACTTTGGCTCAAAAAGGCAAGCCTAAGTTGGAAGCGGAGGTATTGGTATTCTTTTGTCTATTGGTATACTTTGGTTTAAGAAGGCCAGTCTAATTTGGGAAAAAGAGGTATTAGTATACTTTGGTTTAGAGGTCATTCTACGTCGGGAATGGAGGTATTGCTATACTTTGGTTTAAGACTAACCTAAGTCGGGAGCGGTGATATTGGTACACTTTGGTTTTTGAAGGCTAAACTTATTTGGGAACGGAGGTATTGGTATACTTTGGTTTAAGAAGGCCAGTCTAAATCGGGAGCGGAGATATTGGTATACTTTGGCTTAAGAAGGCCAACCAACATCGGGAGCGGAGGTTTTGGTATACTTTGGGTTAAGAGGGCCAACCTAAGTCGGGAGCGGAGGTATTGGTATAATTTGATTTAAGAAGGCCAGCCTAAGTCGGGGGCGGAGGTTTTGGTATACTTTGGTTTAAGAAGACGAACCTTAGTCGGGAGTGGAGGTATTGCTACACACTGGGTTAAAGAGACCAACGAAAGTCAGGAAGTGAGGTATTGGTATAGTTTGGTTTAAAAAAAACCAGCTTAAGTCGGAAGCGTTGTTGGAATTCTTTGGTTTTAGAATGCAAGTCTAAGTTGGGAGCAGAGGTATTGGTATTCTTTGGTTTAAGACCAGTCTGAGTCGGGAGCGGATGTATTGGTATACTTTGGGTTAAGAAGGCTAACTTAGTCGAGAGCGGAAGTACTGGTATACTTTTGGTTAAGAGGGCCAACCTTAGTCGGGAGCAGAGGTGTTGGTATACTTTGATTTAAGAAGGCCAGCCTGTCAGAGGGTATTGGTATACTTTGGTTTAAGAAAGCCAGCTTAAGTCGGGAGTGGATGTGTTAATATACTTCGATCTAAGAAGGCTACCTAAGTTGGAAGCGGAGGTATACTATAAAAAGGCCAGCCTATGTCGGGAGCAGAGGTATTGGTATACTGTTGTTTAAGAAGGCGTCTGAGTCAGGTGCGGCGGCACTGGTATACACTGGTTTAAGAAGGCAAGTCTAATTTGGGAGCGGAGGTATTGGTCTAAGTCGGAAGCGGCAGTATTGGTATACTGTAGTTTGAGAAGGCTAACCGTAGTCGAAAGCGGAGGTATTGGTATACCTTAGTTTAAGGCCAACCTTCGTCGAGAGCGGAGGTATTCGTATTTTTGGGGTTAAGAATGGCAGCCTAATTCGGGAGTGGAGCTATTGGTATGCTTTGTTTTAAAAAGGCTAGCATGTCTAGTGCGCAGGCGTTGGTATACTTGGTTTTAAGAAGGTTAGCCTAAGTCGGAAGCGGAGGTATACTTTGGTTTGAAAAGGCCAGCATAAGTCAGGAGTGGAGGTATTGGCATAACTTTGTTTAAGAAAGCTTAAGTCTTAATCAGGAACAGAGTATTGGTATACATTGGTTTAGAAGGTCAGTCTGTTGGTAGCGGACGTAAACTTTGGTTTAGAAAGGTTAGCCTAAGTCGGCAGTGGAAGTATTGGTATATTTTTATTAAAGGAGGCACGTCTAAGTCGGGAGCAGAGGTATTTTTATACATTGGTTTAAGAAGGTCACTCTAATTTCGGAGTGGAGGTATTGGTATACTTTGTTTCAAGAAGGCCAACCTTAGGCGGGAGCAGATGCATTGGTATACTTTAGGTTAAGAAGCCAGTCTTAATCTGAAGCGGAAATATTGGCATTCTTTGGTTTAAGAAGGCCAGTCTAAGTCGGGAGGGGAGGTATTGGCTTTGTTTAAGAAGGCCAACCTAATTCGGCAGTGGAGGTATTAGTATACCTTGGTTTAAGAAGGCAAACATTAGTCGGGAGCGGAGATTTAGGTATACTTTGGGATAAGAGGGCCAACTTTAGTCAGGAGCAGAGGTATTGGTATAATTTGGTTCAAGAAAGCCAGCCTAAGCAGGATGGGGAGGTACTGCTATACCTTAGTCGTGAGCGGAGGTATTGCTATACTTTGGGTGAAGAGGGGCCAACCTAATTCAGAAGTGAGGTATTGGTATACTTTGGTTTAAGAAGGCCAACCTTAGTCGAGAGCGGAGGTGTTGGTATAATTTGATGTAAAAAGGCCAGCCTAACTCGGAAGTGGATGAATACTTTGGTTTAAAAAGGCCAGCCTATGTCGGGAACGGAGGTATTGGTATATTATTAAGAACGCCAATATACCTCAGGAGCGGAGGTATTGCAATACATTGGTTTAAGAAGACCAGTCTAAGTTGGGGGTAGAGGTATTGGTAAACTCTGGTTTAAGAAGTTCAGTCTGTCGGGAACGGATGAATACTTTGTTTTAAAAAGGCCAGTCTATGTCGGCAACGGATGTATTGGTTTATTTTTGTTTAAGAATGCCAGTCTTAGTCAGGATCGGAGATATTGGTACACATTGGTTTAAGAAGACCAGTCTAAGTTTAGAGTGGAGGTATTCGTATACTTTGATTCAGAAGGCCATCCTAGGTCGGGAACGGAGGTGTTGGTATACTTTGAATTAAGAAGGCCAGGCTAAGTTGGAAGCAGAGGTATACTTTGTTATAAAAAGTCCAGCCTAACTCGGGAGCGGAGGTATACTTTTGTTTAAGAGGGCAAGTCTAGACCGGGAGCGGAGGTCTGGTATATATTGTTTTACGAAGGCCAGTCTTAGTTGGTAGTTGAGGTATTGATATACTTTGGTTTAAGATGGCCAGACTAAGTCGGGGCGGAGATATTGGTTTAGCGGAGGTATACTTTGGTTTAAAAAGGCCAGCCTATGACGGACGCAGAAGCATGGTTTTGTTTAAAACGGCAAGTATAAACCGGGAGCGGAGGTGCTTGTATACTTCTTTTTAAGAAGGCCAGTCTAAGTCGGGAGCGGAGGAATTGGTATCTTTTGGTTTAAGAAGGCTAAGTTTAGTCGGAATCAGAAGTATTGGTATACTTTTGTTGAAAAAGGACAGTCTAAGTCGGGAGGGGAGGCATTTGTATACTTTGGTTTAAGAAGACCATCCTAATACAGGAGCGGAGGTATTGGTATACTTTGTCTTATGCTACGGCTAATCTTAGTAGGGAGCGGAGGAATTGGTATACTTTAGGTTAAGATGGCCAACCTATGTCGGGAGTGGAGGTATCGGTATACTTTTGGTTAAGAAAGCCAGCCTAAGTCAGCAGGGGAAGTATTGGTATACTGTGGTTGAAGAAGGGCAGCCCAAGTCGGGAGCGGAGGTTTTGGTATACTTTGATTTAAGATGGCTAGCTTAAGTCGGAAGCGGAGGTATTCTTAATATTAAAAAGGCCAGCCTAAGTCTGGAGCGTAGGTATTGGTATACTTTTGTGTAAGAAGGCCAAGTCTAAGTCGTGAGTGAAGGAACTGGTATACATTGGTTTAAGAAGGCCAGTCTAAGTTGGGAGCAGCGGTATTGGTATACTTAAGTTTAATAAGGCCAGTCCAAGTCGGGAGCGGAGTTACTGGTATACTTTGGTTTGAGAAGGACAACCTAATTCGGTAGCGGATGTATTGGTATACTTAGGTTTTAGAAGGCCAACCTAATTCGAGAGTGGGAGCATTGGTATACTTTGGTGGGTTTTAGAAGGCCAGCCTACGTCGGGAGCGGAGTTATCGGTATGCTTTTGTTTAAGAAGGCCAGCCTAAGGCGGACGGTATTGTAATAGTTTTAAGAAGGTCAGCCTAAGTCAGGGGAGGTATTGGTACAATTTGGTTTAAGAAGGGCAGTCGAAGTCATAAGCGGAGGTGTTGGAAACCATTGATTTTAGAAGGCAAGCCTATTTCGGAAGCGAAGGTATACTTAAGTTCAAAAAGACCAGCCTAAGTCGGGGGCGGAGGTATTTGTATACTTTTGTGTAAAAAAAGAACGCGTCGGTCGTCTAAGTCGGGAGCGGAGGTACTGGTGTACGTTTTAGAAAACCAGTCTAAGTTCGGAGCGGAGGTATTGGTATACTTTGGTTTAAGAAGGCCAGTCCAAGTCGTGAGCAGAGGAAATGTTATACTTTGTTTGAGAAGGACAACCCGGTTCGGTAGCGGAGGTATTGGTATGCTTTGGTCTAAGAAGGCCAACCTAGTTTGGGAGCGGAAGCATTTGTATACTTTGGTCCAAGAAGGCACGCCTAAGTCGGGAGCGCAGGTATTGGTATATTTTTTTTCAAGAAGGCCAGCCTCAGGCGGGAGGTATTGGTATACTTTAAAAAAAAAAAAAAAAAAAAAAAAGGCCAGCCTAGGTCAGGAGCGGAGGTATTGGTATACTTTGGTTTAAGAGGGCTAACCTTAGTTGGGAGCGAAAGTGCCGGTATACTTTGGTTTAAGAAGGTCAACCATAGTCGGGGGCGGAGGTATTGGTATACTTTGGTTAAAGAAGACTAACCGTATCGGGGAGCGGACGTATTGGTATAATTTCGTTTAAGAAGGCTAACCTTAGTCGGGAATATAAGTATACATTTGTGTAAGAAGACTAACCTAAGTCGGGAGCGGAGATATTGGTATATTTTGGTTTAAGAATACCAATTTTAGTCGGGTACGGAGTTATTGGTATAATTTAGATTAAGAAGGCTAATCTTATTCAGGAGCGGAGGTATTTGTATTCGTTGGTTTAAGAAAGCTAATCGTAGTCGGGGGCAGAGGTATTGGTATATTTTGGTTTAAGAAGGCCTGTCTAAGTCGGAAGCGGAGGTATTGGTATACTTTAGTTAAAGAAGACTAACCTCAGTCGGGAGCGGATGTATTGGTATACTTTGGTTTAAGAAGGCTAACCTAAGTCAGGAGCGGAGGTATTGGTATACTTTGGTTTAAGAAGTCCAGCCTGAGTCGGTAGCGGAGGTATTGGTATACTTTGATTGAGAAGGCTAACCTTAGTCAGGAGCGGAGGTATTGGCATACTTTGCCTTAGGAAGGCCCTGCGAGGTTTGGAGTGAAGGTTAACTTTAGTCGGAAGCTGAGTTAATGGCATACTTTGGTCTAAGAAGGTCAGCCTTAGTCGGGAGTCGGGAGCGGAGGTATTGGTATACTTTGGTTTAAGAAGGCTAACCTAAGTCAGGAGCGGAGGATACTTTGGTTTAAGAAGTCCAGCCTGAGTCGGTAGCGGAGGTATTGGTATACTTTGGTTAAGAAGGCTCAGTCTTAGTTGGGAGCGGAGTTATTAGTATACTTTGGTTTAAGAAGATTTACCTTAGTCGGGAGCTGAGGTATTGGTATATTTTGGTTTAAGAAGACTAACTGTAGTCGGGAGCGGAGATAATGGTATACTTTGGCTTAAGAAGGCCAGTCTAAGTCGGGAGCGGAGTATTGGTATACCTGGTTTCAGAAGATTAAACTTAGTCGGGAGCTGATGCATTGTTTACTTTGGTTTAAGAAGGCCAGTCTCAGTCGGGAGCGGAGGTATTGGTATTCTTTGGTTTAAGAAGGTTAACCTTATTCGGGAGCGGAGGTATTGGTATACTATGGTGAAAGAAGTCCAATCTAAGTCGGGGCCGGCGGTATTGGCGTTCTTTGGTGTAAGAAGGCTAACCTTAGTCGGGAGCGGGGTATTGGTATTCTTTGGTTTAAGATAACTAATCTTAATCAGGAGCGAAAGTATTAATATACTTTGATTTTAGTCGGGAGCGAAGATATTGGTATACTTTGGGTTAAGAACGGTAACCTTAGTCGGAAGCGGAATTATTCGTATACTTTGGTTTAAGAAGGCTAACCTAAGTCGGTAGCGGAGGCATTGGTATACTTTTGTTTAAGAAAGCCAGCCTAAGTCGTGGGCGAGGTTATTGGTATAGTTATCCCCGCGCTTTTCGAAGAAGAATCGGGGATATTGTGATACGCCCGTCCGTCCGTCCGCCCGTTCGTCCGTCTGTAATGTCACACCATTGCTCCTAGACCATTTTTGCTAGAATCTCGAAAATTTCACTGGCGATAGCCCTATGGATGAGGACTGGAGGAACACCTTCCGAATTTTGATGTAACCCCTGGAGGCAGGGCCAGGGGGGTGTGGCCTCGAAGGGTGCAAACTCCATCTTGTACAAACATAGTCATGTTGCATATGAAATCAAAGGTAATGAAGAGTACAGTGATGCAAA
This sequence comes from Anodontia alba, assembly GCA_964016985.1. Lineage (NCBI taxonomy): Eukaryota > Metazoa > Mollusca > Bivalvia > Lucinida > Lucinidae > Anodontia > Anodontia alba. The sequence continues at coordinate 102,544,095 of OZ024824.1, forward strand.
CTTTTGCCCCCGGGGCATGTCTGGGGGTCACCAGAGGTCAAAAAGAAGGATTTTGGGTCCTTTTTTTATTGACACACAACTCCTCCTAGGCTTTTTGGTAATAGCCCTATGTATGAGGACTGGAGATTTGATGTGCGCTTGGATATGCGTTGGCTCTGGCGCGGGGATATGCGATGGCGAGCCATCGACTTGCTCTAGTTTGGTTTAAGAAGGCCAGTCTAAGTATGGAGCGGAGGTATTCGTGTACTTTGGTTTAAGAATGCCAACCTTAGTCGGGAGCAGAGTTATTAGTAAACTAGGGTTTAAGAAGGCTACTCTAAGTTGCGGGGCGGAGATATTGGCATTCTTTGGCTTAAGAAAGCTAACCTAAATTGGAAGCGGAGGTATTGGTATAGTTTTGTTTATGAAGGCCAGTCTAAGTCAGAGGCGGAGGTATTAGTATACTTAGGTTTAAGAAGACTAACCTTGGCGGGAGCGGAGGTATTTGTATACTTTGGTTTAAGAAGGCTAACCTTAGTCGGGAGTGAAGATATTGGTATACCTTGGATTAAGAAGGCTAAACTTAGTCGAGAGCGGAGATATTGGTGTACTTTGGTTTAAGAAGGCTAACCTTGGTATCGGAGGCATTGGTATACTTTGGTTTAAGAAGGCCAGTCTTAGTCAGGAGGTTTTGGCATACTTTGGTTTAAGAAGGCTAACCTTAGTATTGAGCGAAAGTATCGGTATACTTTGGTTTAAGAAGGCCAGCCTAAGGCAGGAAGTAGTGGTATACTTTGTTTTAAGAAGACCAGTCTATATCGGGAGCGGAGGTATTGGTACCGTAACATAATAGACTTGCATGCCTTTTGGTTTCAGTCTTCGGACTGCTGATCAGTGCATCTTTGGTACAGATTATTGTGGACTTATTTATTGGTCGTCCAGGTTATTATATGAAATGAAACAAGCTTTGACATTGATCATTGGGCTCTAAAAATTAATCTTCATCTTCCATTGTGCTGTTTTGTTCCTTATGGCTATGATTGACCAGCATTATCTTTCGGCTTTTGTTGAGTGTTTTTTAAGCTTAACCGTGACAGCGTTTGAAATTCTGAATCTGCAAATATGTTTGCATATATTATTCGTGACGTTGGTGTTGGGTGGGATTGGCATAATTAATCTCTTCTATTCCCGTGTTCATGGCACGATATGTTTTATTGGCTAAAAGTGCTATGGAAGCAAAATACATTTGCAAGGATCATCATAATTCTGAAATTATGAGTAGTCTGTAACTTTGACTTCAAGGGGAGAAGACGTCTTTCTTGGTTTCTCCTGACGGCGGTCTTGTTGCGTGTTGAGGAATGGACGACAGGATGTTACCAGCGTTCAAGGCATTAATTTTGGGACTTGATTTTAATGTAGTATTTGGAACTTTAAATGCTGAGAGATCTGCAATTTAGACTCATGCAGTATTATATCAGAACTAATTCTATTTTATGTACTTATGTCTGTTTATGATTGGTAAGGCCAAGTGTTGAAATCTGCATTGTTTTGGACAAGAACTATATCTGTCATTAATTGATTAATAATGTCTGGCTGAATAAAACTGGTTAAATTCTTGGTATTATTCCAGGTGTTATATCCACTATACGATCCCATGTGCCACTATATAAATTTGGGGCGGTTATGGGAGGCATATTTTGGTTAAAGACTAACCTTAGTCGGGAGCGGAGGTATTGGTATATACTATAGTTTCAGGGGAAGAGATACACTTTCAAGGATAGCAACTCTTTCAAGATATTGGTCTCTATTTTTATTTCGCGAGTCGAAGCAAGTGAAGTGGCTTGGCAGGGGCTGCTTGTATTCAACTCTTGCGGAAACTTCTTGTTTGATGGCCGCGGTGCGTGAATTTGGCAGATCATTATATTTGATGTATGTTCGGTGGTGGTAGCCCAGTTTTTGCGAAAATCTGCACTTCAGTACAGTTGAACTTCAAATCACTCGATCACCGATGGCTCGTTTACCATGGCTGATTCAAACTCGTCCCTATTATTCTGATAGCGCAAATTTCCCTGAACAAATATTTAGGGAAATGTTCTAAAATGTATGTCGCTTGCAGTGATTATACGAGTCGCCATTTGCCCCATTATCCCAATTTTGCCTCCTGACCTAGAGCTATGGTTAACCCTCATTGGCTCGAACTACCCATGTCTAGAACAAATTTCCACGGTCCCAAACATGTTCGAGCCGTACGACTGTATTGTGCTTTCAACCTTTGAAATTTAGTTCCACTGACTTATAAATTCAGGTATGTACGCATTAGATTCGGTTTGGTTACGTTTATTTTACAACCACTGGATTCATGCCGCTGCTCTGATGGACCCAGGTACTTCACACCAGCTGGGGTGGGGGTGGAGGTGGGGGAGTTGATGCTTCAGCCAGTTTTACTCGCGGGAGATCTCGTTCCAAGTCAGTTGTACGGTGGTGGCCCTAGTGCTGTTTTTTTTTTTTTTTTTTTTCTTCGTTGTAGGACCTTGTTGCTGCTCACTGCAGGGCTTTGTTTCCTGCTTTGTCCTGTTTTACTGAGCCGGCCTCGGTGGCTCAGTCGGATGGGGTCCGACTGATGATGAGGAGGTCGCGGATTCGATCCCCGCCAGGTCCGGCAACATTCTGTCGTGTAGGTTGATCATGAATTATTTTCTCTCCCCTCCGCTGATTCAAGAAACCCAGCCAACACACAACGTTGCAACAACGTCGTTACAACGTCGTGACGTTGCAGCGACGTTGTACCGACGTTTTTGTGACGTTGTGTGTTTGCTGGGAAGGCAGTTGTCAGTTTCTTGCGAAAGAATGGGCACAATATTACTTGACCGCTTAGAGGACTAAACCTTCCTAAGTAAAGTGAGGTTAAGTAAGCTCACCAGCTCAACATGACTTTAATGGTGTTCATTGGGTCGTAAGGAAACTCCAAACAAAACAAATTTGTTTCATGGTTGTCTTGTGTTTACTGGTTTTGAGCACGTAATTGCTTTTCTGTGTTCTGGGATAACAGTGTAAGGGAGATAACTCAAACAGGCGAAAAGCGTCCATGTTACCGAGCGGCCAGCAATACGAGGTTCTGGGTCCAACCTCGGTGGAGATGAATTCATCTCCCCAGCGGGCACATGACGTAAATATAACGTCGCCTCAACGTCGATGCAACGTCATGACGTTGCATCGACGTTGAGGCGACGTTGTATTTACGTCATGTGCCTGCCGGGTCATGACTGTATGGCGCTTCATTGCACAGAGCCTTTCAATTATCGTCCTTCTATCACCTCGATGTAACTGAAATAATGTTTGAAGAGACGTAAACCCCAAACTCATCATCATCTTCTTCTTCAAGTCGAGTCAAGTCGAGTAATATGTATTTAAAGCTTCCAGGGGCTTTTTCTTCCTCCTAACATAATTTAAAATATCACAATCTGTACAAAGTTATAACAAGACATGCAGCAGAAAATAACGAACTGGAATAAAACATGCAAACGAGACATTTAGATATGCAACTTAAAATCACAGAGGGGAATCTATCACAGACCTTGCTCTGTCAGCCCAGTCGGGACAGGAGGAGTGACCTGGAGGTGACCCTGCCTACTGATCCTGTACCGCCAAAGCCACAGAGCTACTCTCTACCACCTCCACAGTTAGCCTTAGGTCGAAAGCGGAAAAGGCCTCGCCTGTCAATGACGCCTGGTGACATGTGGCACTAGGGGTACTTGAAACGAAACGAAGCGAAACGAAAATGAACCAAAGGCAGGTTGCGCAGATGGATACTCTTGAGACTAAGCATTTTAAAGCAAAGTAAACTGAAATAAACGAAAGTAAAATAAAACAAGGAACAGTAACCATTTACTCTTACCAGGGGTCCAAGAGCACAGTGTTACAGCATTACCTGCCCATTGTGCACTTTAACTCGACACCGTCCCATCCATTACGAAAACACGCCTGTTCAAATATATATAAATTTTTTCTTATAAAAAACTGATAATTTTTCTTATAAAAAAACTGATAATTTTCATATTTCTGCTCAAAACATAGATTGTGGGTACTCGTTAGAACCGCCTCGCCGAGGCGGTTCTAACGAGTACCCACAATCTATGTTTTGAACAGAAATAAGAAAAATAATGTATACCCCTGTAAACCCCAGTTTTACTGTATAAAAGTGGGGTTTAAGGGGATCAAAATTATATAGGCGTGTTTTCGTGATGCCTTGACAAAAGCTCTCAATGAGTCGGTGATTTGCCTAGCATTATCAGGCAGTGCTTCCCAGAGCGTCGCCGCCTGATACACCATACCTTGTGCTCCTAACCTTGGAAGCTCTAGTAGATTTGTACACCTGAAATTATAAAATGAAATCATTTTTAACAACAGAGTCTTGCAAATATATTGGTGAATCACCGTATACAATTTAAAAGTTTGCAAGGCTAGATTTCTCATTCTAGATAAGTGAAGTGGTACTAGCCTTTTATAGTAAGGTATCATAAGATGACTTACAATCTTGACATACAAACTTAAGAGCTCTAAAATGAACCTTTTCTAGTTTATCAGAATCTGTCTTGGAGCAAAAGTGCCGTATTAAAAGACAAAAGTTAAAATCTGACATCGTAAAAGCATGATATATGAGCCAGCACGCGACAAAACCAACAAAATGGCGTGTGCGCCCAGCGAAGACTCAGATCAGCCTGGACATCCATTCAGTCTGATCGGTCTTTGCTGTGCGCTCAATGGGTAGCTAAGGACCCAAGCATTCTTCATGCGGACAACGAAGAGTCTTCGCTGTCCGCCTGAAGAAAGCTGGAGTCCTTAGCTACCCATTGAGTGCAAGCAAATACTCTAATCAGACTAGGCGAATGTGCAGGCTGATCTGAGTCTTCGCTTGGTGACATGCCATTTTGTTGGTTTTTCGCGTTCGCTGGCTTATACTGTTTTCCTAGCTGCAAAATTTTAAACTTTTCCGATGCGCTTTAAAACATTTCTTTGTTGTGAGGCTTTCCTACATACGTTTGATATTTTTACATCAAACTTAAGAGATAACCTATTTCTATACCTCGTTATTTGAAGTCGCCTCACATTCAATCTGTGCCTCCCCAATCCGGAAGATGGGTCTCTTATCAAAAAAACTCTCTCCAATTGCCAATTAAGGCCTGTAATTTATCCGGATTTGCCTTCATTTGATTTCGAGCGAACAGGAACCAGACTACTATTGACGGCATATTGTTTTGGTACCCTGAAAAATAGTTCCATCTGAAAATAGAGTGTACAGAGTAGATGTTGTATACAGTGCAGGGTAAAAAAGACTGCATTGTTCTATTTATTTCAGGCCATAGGAGGTTTCTGGAGGGGCAAATTCCAGATAGTAAAAGATTTTGTAGGGAACTATTTGGCTGAGTGGAGTGCTACAACGAGGTGGTCGGTCATTCCAGTTTGTGACCCTGAACAGGAGGAATTTTTAGGATATGGCGGACAATGTCGTGTTTTCGAAGTGGTGAAGAGGACATGAAAATCCCAGGATCTGTTGCTGACTCAAGTGGCTGTCACATCCCACTAAAACCTGGATCTGATTTAGGCCCATGGAACTGTAGCAGGTGAGACACTTTTGATTTCTTAGCATTGTAGCCTATGGAGAAATTAATAGGAGTGTGTAACCAACAGCTCGACAAGAGATCCACTCTCGTACTCAAGGATAGCTATCAGGGTGGCGAAGACCGGATGTGATTAAGACAAGGTATCGTTCGTAATATCAGACTGGGACTGGCCATCTCATGTAATATATGTTAACTTATTTTAGACGTATCTTATTGACCGTACCAAGGTGGTTCCTCTGTTGCAGTTCTTCTTTCTTTGTGCGTATGTGGTTTAATATACAGTTGAACCTCTATAATTCAAAGTCCAAGGGACCAAACAGTTTTGTTTGAATTATTGAGACTTTGAATAATTGAGGGTTAAAATGCATACATATATTTAAGTCGGGACTTCAAAATGATTTTGAATTATTGAGAATTTTGAATTATTGGAGTTTGAATTATCGAGGTTCTACTGTATGTGGTTTGTTCTGTCCTTATTTGTTCCTCATCTCTCCTTCTTTTGGTGCCTCGGGAGTGTTGTGCTTCGTGATTGTGACATTTCCTCGGTATCTTCATTTATATTTTTGTGGGTTTTTATGTCTTGAAATAATCATGCTAGTCCTTCCAGAATGGAACGTGGGAAAAGGTCATTGTGTGTTTCACTGATTTGATTTCATTGGTCATACGGCCTTTTCGAAAATGAAGTAAGCCTTATCAGTAGTTACCTTTCAAGACCAAATTGGAGATAGTCGTAGCACCTTTAAAGCTATAAACAAAGGTGTTCCGCAGGGATCCATCCTTGGTTCCCTCTTATTCAGCATTTTTAAATGATATTTTCTATTCTATTAAAGAGACTGAACTTTTTAACTATATGTTCATTTATGTTTGTTTACCCCAGTCGTATGCAGCCCTGCAAACTACACTGCTGCATATGAAGGTCAAGTCTCAATGAAACCGGGACACCGAATTTCTTTATTTTATGTTTTTGGTGTTTCAAATGGCAAGTGTTTAGATTTCCTTGAACAACCAGAATGTCATTTAGGGGTGCCTGGTCAACGACAGATTCATCACGAAAACATACCTATATAACTTTGATCCCCTTAAACCCCACTTTTATATAGTAAACCTGGGGTTTACAGGGGTATAGATATCTACATTATTGTTCTTATTTCTGCTCAAAAACAAAGATTGTGGGTACTTGTTAGAACCGCCTCTGCGAGGCGGTTCTAACGAGTACCCATAATCTATGTTTTGAGCAGAAATATGAAAAAAATGTCAGAATTTTAATCTGAAAAAAAATCAGTTTTTTGGTGGTGAAATTTTCAATATATTTGAATAGGCGTGTTTTCGTAATGGCAGTTCCTCATAGACCTCCTCCATTACGTTATCACCATGACTCGACGTTGGTGCATATAACTAAATAATAGTGATTTCTAACACCCCTACTCGTGTTGTTCCTTATTTGTCTTTACATTTCTAACCGTGATTTATCTAAGGTATTTGAGCATAAGAATTTCGTCGCGCGCTACCCAGTGTTATTACTGTTGCGAGAGTTGCGCCCTTGGTACATATGGACGCCAGCTAAAAATACTGGCCGCTTAGTTGATTATATTAGTAAGACAGAAACTGATCTATGAACATTGCAGTTCTTTGACTTGTTTTATCTGAGTTCCTCTGCAGGTTATACCATTCAAACACATTCGTTTTTTCTCCTTGTTTCCATTTTGTATTGCAGATGTTCGAAAACAAAAGTAAGTCAGTTAACGTTCATATTTTGCTGTTTTATATCTGTCCATCGCGGCACTCCAATTCCATGCATTTTGCAATTCCTTCATGAACACTGGATATATATATATATATATATATATATATATATATATATATATATATATATATATATATATATATATATATATATATATATATATATATATATATATATATATATGTTTTTATATTTTACATCATCAGCTGATTCGCATGAGTAATCCGCCATCTTAAATATTGGTCATCGAACCTTGTTACAACGTATTTGTATGAAGCAATACTTAAAAGGAATAGCCAGCAACCAAAGGGGAAATCAGGTGATAATAAATAATAATAATAAAGCTCATTGATGCAAAAACATTCGTTCAGTAAGGGGTGTTAGAAAAAGAAATGAATTATTCCGAACTGTGCTCAAATGCCCCAGATAAAGCACAGTTGAGTTTTGGTTGTACCCATCTGAGCACTCGTTCGCTGCGCTCGCTCATGCTCAATGGGTACAACCCAAATTCAACTATGCTTTTTCTGGGGCATTTGAACACGGTTCGGAATAATTTGTTTCTTGAATAGAAGGGGCTCCCCTGAAGCGAATGTTTATAAATGTCGGATTAATGTCGATGCATCGATGTAAATGCGGCCATTACGAAAACACACCTATTCAAATATACTGAAAATTTTACCACCAAAAAATGAAAATTTTCAGATAAAAAAATCTGATATTTTTCATATTTCTGCTCAAAACATAGATTGTGGATACTCGTTAGAACCGACTCGACGAGGCGGTTCTAACGAGTATCCACAATCTATGTTTTTGAGCAGACATAAGAAAAATAATTTATACCTCTGTAAACCTCAGTTGTACTATATAAAAGTGGGGTTTAAGGGGGTCAAAATTATATAGGCATGTTTTCGTGGTGCGATGTATAAACGGCATGTGCCCTTCGGGGAGCATCCTTACATTCCCGGTGCCGACAACGATGTCACTTTTCCCCAAATCTTAGAGGCATTGGTTGCACCAGTAGCATCCGTTTCGCCGCCGTCCCGCTGTCCAACGGAAGGCGCGGTCCTTTTTTTAACCAGGATGACGGCCGTTCCCGTATAAATTAACGTTTTTAAACCCCGCATTTAAAACATACAGACAATTTCAAAGTATTTCATTTACATATAAACAATCAAACACCAAAAAAGGTTTTGCAAAGACGACAGCATGTGTCATTTGCAATATCTTTCATGGTGTTTGATTGTTCATATGTAAATGGACTATTTTGAAACTGGTTTGTCTCAAATCTGCATGTTTTTACATATGGGACATTCTAGTAATGGCTAATGTTCCCATAGGGATAGTCAGGCCTTGTAATCAGATACCAGACAGTTGGATTTCTTGTCCCCGTAAGGGTTAATGCTCCTGTAAGGGATAATCGGCCTCGTAAGTAATATTCGGCACAAATTTAAGTCCCCGGAACAAATGCTTGGGAAATTTAGCATCTTATGTTTTTCAATGTAAACGTAGGTTGCAGTACGTCTTATTTGATATGTTAAATAAGTATTTCATAGCCCAGACAGCTGAAAACACCTTCATTTAAAGTCAAAACAGGAATATCGGACTACCCTTCTCCGGGTGAAATTAAATTAAAATTAGCAGCTTGGTTTTTTTTCAAACCCATGCCTATCTTTTCCGACTCAGAAATGAAAGTTGTTGGGAACAGCATTGTCGGATTTTTCAAAATATGCCTATGAAATTGACTAAAAATCAATTAATCTCGAAACCTTACCCATTTGTTGACATTTGGATGTCTCGCAAGTAATGGCCGGAAGCTCGCATAAAGATTTTGAGTGCATAATCACCGGCTACCCTTTACGAGATTACCAGGTGTAAGATAATAGGATTTGAAGTGTTCCTCTCCTAGGTGGATTGCCTACCATGACTTGGAGCACTCCCAATCCGTAAAGGATAGCCAGATAGTTTGTTCCTTCGAAACCATGGTCCTTTTGGAATCAACCTACAGTGGACTAGAGGTCCAGGGTTTACCAGTTCGGTTATCTGGCTATCCGTGCAGTAGGGTAATCTTAATAAGGTTAAGTAGTATGATTGACCGGCGCGCGAATCTCTTAATATAGCTTTGGATTTTACATATGGTAGACTATTCGATTAGCTCACTTAGGACGTTTTAGATTTGCCGGGACGTCGGTTTGTGACGATCCCGGTAAATATAAAAAATCTTAACTTGAAACAAACTATGTTATAAGCAGATTAATGTCTACTTTATTTTCATTTCAGTCAAGAAATTTCATAAAGCATAAGAAAAGCAACCATTAAAGAATCAAATTGTTGTTCTTTTTTACCTATTACACTGAACAGTTATTAAACTTTAGTATACCCTTGTCCCATACCTCTATGTAAAAACGAACAAAATTTGCGCCGGTACTTAGACGTTTACATCTAAATATTTTGTCTTGTAATGTTGATAAAATCGATCACTTTTCACTTCTTCAAACTTCTACTGCATGTCTTTACAATTAACATACACTGTTAAAAGATCCGGTAGATTTTACAGTAAATACTGGCAACCTTCTACCAGTACATGTACCGTAAACTTTACGGGCGCCTGTAGATTATTTACAGTAATAATAACGCATGGTAGGGCAAGGTAGGTAACGTACAGGACACAGTAGGGATGTGAGCTAACGCACCGTATCTTAAACTTACACATCTTTACCCCATCCTACGAGGTAATTCCTGCAAAAGTTCTATAGGCCCCCGTATGGTAAAGGCGTTGGCAGCAGTTGCCAGGATGTACTATGACATCTACGGGAATTTTTACAGTGTACTTGGATCTGCTGGACAGCGAAACCTGTCGACAATGCCCGCGAGGGCGTACAAAGAAAGAAAGAACGAAAGAAAGAAAGAATTTAAGTTCAGTTTGAGTTTTACTGCCCAGTCAACACTATTAAGGTCGTGTTGAGCGGTCTCTTAACCTACTAACCGCTGAAAGAAACGCAATGAATTTATATGTAAGTCGTATAAGCTTACATGAGCACTGAACAGTTAACAACAATCATGTGAAGTTAAACACACTTGAACCGGTACACAGCATTTCCTACAAGATTGCATGTGCGTCCAGCGAAGACTAAAATCAGCTTATGCATCCATGCATGTTGATCAGTCTTTGCTGCGCGGTCTGAAGACATTTTGGATCCTCGGCTACCCACAGACTGCCTGCCCACCCTGTGAAAGACTGTTCAGACTGTGCGGATGTGCATGCTGTTCTACGTCTTCGCTGGGTGCACATTCGACCATGTAGCAAATACTGTTCCCCGGTTCACTTAATATTCCCTTGCTCCGCCATATTCAGTATACACTATGACTGCCTGGTCGGCACACGAAAAAAATTAAGGACCTTGCGGTTTTCCGGCTTGTGGTGCTTCAAATGCGTATGGACAGTCTCTTATTTGTGCTACAGACACGCGTTTTTGCCCGAAGCTTTCTCAAGGTCTCTACTACATGTTTGTGAACAGCAAAGGCTCGCCTGAACCTTTGCTGGTCGCCTTTGTGATAAGTACATATGAAGTGTACAAAACTGAGCAAGGTCTACAGAGCTGATAAGGGTCTACAGAACTGATCAGGGCTTAACAGATGATCACAGTGTCAACAAAACTGGTCAGGCTTGCCGTAGCTGTTCAGGATCTACAAAACAGAGCGGGTCTACAGAGTTGACCAGGGTCTACAGACTTGACCAGGATTTGATAGGTGATTAGTGTCTGCAGAACTGACCAAGTTTGTCGTAGATGATCAGAATCTACGGAGTATACACTGTAAAAAATTCCCGTAGATTTTAAGGTTAATACTGGCATGGCTGCCAACGCCTTTACCATAATGTTTTACGGGAGCCCAGAGAACTTTTGCAGGAATTTCTTCTTCGGATGGGATAAGGATGTGTAAGCTTAAAATACGGTGCGGTAGCTCACATCCCTACTATGCCCTACACTGCCCTAACATGCGTAATTATTACTATAAATAATCTACTGGCGCCCGTAGTGTGTCTTTCGGCAACAAGCCAACAACGATACATTACTTTAAAATTTCAATATTTAGCCTAAGCTACGTTGACAAATATCAAGTTATAACATGGTGCGTGATCATAGTCTGCACTGTTTGTCATTCAGCCAATATCTCTTTAGATACATGTACGTCACCAGGTAGTCAAAGGGACTTGTTCAATTTTAGGATAAGTAAGGTAAGGAGGTATACTTTGCTTTCGACAACTTTTAGACCGTCAATTTTGCGCATTACACAGAAGTAAAATTGCAAACTTCTGTCATGATCTAATGCAAAACATTTTGTAACTATCTATGCACAAACCCAGCTAGCATTCTTTATAAATCTACAGCGGGCCACTATCGGCCCGTCAGGGTAGCTGACGGGCCGATAGCGGCCCGCTGTAGATTTATAGAATGCTTACAGAGAAATGTTTTATATTCATTAGTTTTAAAAAATCGAATATTTTCATATTCCCCATAGTCATAGTAAAAATGGTTGCAAGTTATGCAAAAATAGGTTGGATAGGTAATTTGGAGGCAGGTTTTCAATAAGTTCTCTTGTTCAATTTTTCTGAAATTTTGACAATATTGTCATGAAACATCAATCATTCAAACTCAGCAAAAAAATATAAAGAAAATATTTTCTTAGATAAATTTTCCAAACATTTCCTTAGATAAAATTTCAAAACAGTCATTTTACTAAAGAAAGTGCATAGGTCAGACCAGTTTTGGCCGCAATAAATTTGGGGTAAATATTTGAGAACAAAATACAGAAACAGAAAAGACAAATGGTTTCTGATAAGATATGGTCAACCAGAACAAAAGATTCAGAATAAAACGTCAACCAAAAAAAGGTCTTTCAGTGTGATGTCGAAGGAACAGCAGGTGGTGGATTATTTAGGATAAAATAGGCAATTGATTTGTTAAAAAGTTTAACATAAGAGCGGCAAAGAGTTGTGGTGCTTAACTGTTTATTGTAACGTGACTTTTATTTATTTTAGCATGGAAAGATAAAAAACAAAAAAGAAAAGAAAAGAAAAACAAACAAACAAAAAAATTTGCTCTTAAAGCGTCGAACAAAATTTGTAGCAGACATTCTATTCATTTATTTTTTTTTCTTATTCATTTTTCATAGAAAATAAGTCTTAACACTTCATGTGAACCACCTGCTTGGCAGGCGATTAACATGAAATGTCAATACTTATTTACTGTAAAACATATTTCAAAAGTGTTGTCTGTTGAAGTTGTAATTGGCGCTTTAATGATTAATCAGAATCCGTGACTTGTTTTATAGGCTGCTGGTATAGGCCTATAGATTTCCAGGCTATTTGTATAGGCAATAAGCAACGTACTTGAGCCGTAACATCAGAAAACGTACCTTCAGACCATGTGCGTCCAGCAACCTACGCATTCCATTACGCAAAACACGCCTATTCAAATATATTGAAAATTTTACCACCAAACAATAAAAACTTTCAGATGAAAAATTCCGGGTAGTTTTCATATTTCTGCTCAAAACATAGATTGTGGTACCCGTAAGAACCGCCTCGGCGAGGCGGTTCTAACGAGTACCCACAATCTATGCTTTGGGAAGAAATAAGAAAAATCAATGTATACCCCTGTAAACCCCAGTTTTACTGTATAAAAGTAGGGTTTAAGGGGGTCAAAACTATATAGGCGTGTTTTCGTGATGCGCACTGGGTGCATTTTGGGTGAGTAAATGTGCAAAGTATCTTCATATGGACAACGAATACTGAACAAACAGCGCGAATGCGAAGGCTGATTCTTGCATAAAATCCTATGAACATAGCTGTTTGAAGCTATTCTTGAATGGACCAGAAGCCGTGTTAAAACAACGAAACCCATGTTCAAATCATGAAATTCACGTGCTGTTTGAACATGGATTTTGAACTTTTTATATCACATGATGGGCCTTGCTTTGTTTACGTTACGTTGAGCGACGTAACGTTATCGCCCTGAACGTAGCATTTTAGAATTTTTATGATGACGTCAGAGGGTCACTGCGCAACTGGCGTCATTGTAAACAACATTCTGAACTAGCCGCCATGTTGGTTTGCCGTCGCATTTGAAGAGTCTATATAGAGTTTATATGGAGCTTTAGGGCGTTTTCGTCACAATTTGCCGTTGGTATCGTAAGTTATGCAAGAACAATGATCATTCATGGTTATTTCATTGCAATAACATTTGCCTGGAAAAACCATGGATGATCCCTATATTCGAGTCTTCGTTTGGTTCACATGTCGGGTACGTTTTCCTGCGATAATTATAGATAATAGATACCCACACTCATAACACTATGCGCATTCGCGCAGTCTGATCAGAATCGTCATTGGGCGCATTGTGGATAAGCAAGGGTGAAAGCATCTTCATATGGATAACGAATATTGATCAGGCAGCGCGAGTCTTCCCAAGTGGGCACACAACGTGAAAATGAAGTCGTATCAACGTCGATGCGACGTGATCACGTCGCATCGACGTTGATACGACGTCCTTTTAATGTTATGTGCCAGCTGGGCCGTTTGGTTCACATGTGAGAAGGTACGATTTCTCGCGATCTTTATAAAAACCCACACCCATAACACTTTACAGTACAATGATTTCAGCGGCACGTATTTTTAACGCTTATTCGATCGAGACACTCAAGCATTTGATATTTTAGGTCTAATATTTGAATTTGAACTCATTCACATATTTCATAGAGTGCAAAAGCCTTGAAATTATCTCTTGCAACAAAGAGAATCAATAAAAATATTATCTTACCTTTCCGTGTCTACAGATAGTGTTAACCTACGCTCTGAGTACCAATAGTAGGCAGGAATATTTCATTCTCGTTCTGTGTTTTCAATGCTCAGCGTCGTAACGTCATGTTGACGTCGCCGCTACATCACTGAAATGACGTTGTTATAAAGTTTTATATGACGTTGCGGTGACGACGTTTTTACCATAGGAGCCTGAAGATATATTTGAGCCACCTCAGGAGAAGTCCAACAAAATGGCATGTGCGACCAGCAGCTCAGATCAGACTGCGCATATGCGCAGTATGATCAGAGCCTTTGCTGATCGCTTGGACCCTCTTTTTGTTGTAAGCTACTCTTATAAAAATAAACTAAGCCTCTGAGCCAAAAGGACTGCTGCATAGGCTGATCTCTGTCTATACTAATCAGAATGCCATATTGTTGAAATCTCATGCAGTGGCTCATTTTCCTTTTCTTGCTAACCCATTTACATTTGATTTATGCCGAGTGGAACTCTTTGGACCGATGCATTTCCAATAAAAGGGGTGTCTGGTTCTTATAGATATTCCTGTATTTATTGCATACAGTGCACACCCTGATCAGACATCGCATTCTGTGGCATCTGATCTGGGTCTACATTGTTTTCCAATGTCCCTTTTTTTTTGAGGGGGGGGGGGGGGGGGCGCAAGGCGTAAGTAGGTTCGAGAAAGGACGGACACTTAATTCATAAAATAGGCATCTAGGGCCTCTATGATAAAAGTAATAATTCAAATACCTGTGCTTATTAAATTACGACCTGGGCAGTGGGTCTCAGATTGACGACACCATTTCCTACAAGCTTGCATGTGCGCCCAGCAAAACTCAGATTAGCCTGCTTAGCCTGATCAGTCTTCGTTGTCCGCCTGAAGATGCTTTGGATCCTTGGTTACCCACAGAGCGCTCTGCGGAGGCTGATCAGACTGAGAGAATGCGCGGGTTAATCTGAGTTCGCTGGGCGCACATGCAATTCTGAAGAAAAGGTTGTGGCCCGGCTCATGTCTAAATGAGCCACAAAATAGGACACGGACCCTTCAAGGTATATACTTAAAACACAGATCGGTTTGGTTGCCTGTCAGAACGTTCGTTTTTCCTCGGGATAGAGTGCCGATTTCAGATTCTGTGCGGCAGCGAAACACCTGTGTACCGATACATGCCCAACCTGAATCTCTTTAGTGACGCCATGGTTCGAGTGGTCTAATCAGCACCTTCACCCACTCGGAAAATCGTTACGTCGAGAAAGATTAGTCTGCGCGGATGAACTATTCCTTTTTGCGCTTAACATGGTTGGTAAAAGTTTCAGCAGACGATGATTTTTAAATATTTTGTTTTTCTTATTTTCCCCAGAAAATAGGCTTTGGCCTTTCATGCAAATTGTCTCTTTTATATTTTTATACTTTTTATACTTTTTATACTTTTATGTGTAAAAATATATCTGGCATGAAGCCAGATATATTTTTACACTTAAAAGTATACTATAAGTTTTCTTATTTCTCCATGACGACGTATGCAAATATGTTTTCTGCGCTATCTTATCTTATACGGAGTGGCTATTACCAGTCGACTGCCATTATACGTTAAAAAGGCTATTACCAGTCGACTATTACCGGTAATAGCGATTATACATTAGAATTACAGTCGAATGTAAATAGATATCGTTATTGCCAGTCTGAAAAACTACTGCGTATCTTTTATGTTCTGTGTAAAGGGAGTCTAAATAAATAAAAAAAAAAAAAAAAAAAAAAACGTATTCTGGAAACATTTGTGAGTTTCATAATCACACTACCTCAAGCGGCGAGTTAAAGCACTATAACACATTTAGGAGACTTGGCAACTGAAAAAGAAGAGATAAAGGCCCTACTCGACCTAAACGTTGAAACCAAAAATATCGAATATTTTGCCAGGGAGAAAAAACAGGAAAGGCCATTCAAACTACAGATATCCAACAAAAATAAACTGCAACTAAAACAAGATGAGGGACCACTTTTGCATTGCCTCACCGCTAAGGAATTTTCGAGTTTTCTTTCAGCATAAATGAAAACTGGAAAAAGGAAAAAGACAGTCACTCTAAGAGACTAAGAGAGGACGTTTTCTGCTCTGGCAGGGGACTTTATGATAGCGAGATGGCCAAATGCGTATCGTGTAATGAATGGTTTCATCTACGATGTATGAGCACTGCTACAGCAAAACGCGTGAAAATGACCAATACCAATACAAATTCCTAAGGTGTTCTAACAGTCACTGAACGCCCCATCACAAAAACATGCCTATATAATTTTAATCCCCTTAAACCCCACTCTTATATAATAAAACTGGGGTTTACAGGGGTATACATTATTTTTCTTATTTCTGCTCAAAAACATAGATTGTGGGTACTCGTTAGAACCACCTCGCCGAGGCGGTTCTAACGAGTACCCACAATCTATGTTTTGACCAGAAATATGAAAAATATCAGATATTTTTATCCGAAAATTTTCAGTTTTTGGAGGTGAAACTTTCTATATATTTGAATAGGCGTGTTTTCGTAATGCAGTCGGTTTATCATTCATCACACTACAAGCAGTTCCCTGTCGTTAAAGCTAACTGAGATATATATATTTTTTTCTCATTTATGCTGCGAACACAGATTTTTGGGACTCATTAGAACCGCCTCATTAATGCGGGTCTAATGAGCCACATAAATCTATGTTCGATTCATAAATAAAGAAAAATGTTTACCCCTGTAAACCCAACTTTTCTCTACATAAAGTGGGGTTTACCGGGGTGCTCAGTGAATGGACTTGTTAACGTAACGCAAGTTACTCAGCTGGAGTGGGTGTGTTGTCTTACTTGTTTTAATTTCTTGTTTTTTCTGAATTTATATCAGTGCACGGCATGCAGTCATGAAACGGCAAAACGACCAGCTTCCTCTTCTCTACAAGAAGTGATCTTAAAGCATTATCAAAGTTAAACATTACGAAAACACGCATATTCAAATATATTGAAAATTTTACAACCAAAAAAAAAAAAAAAAAAATCAGATAAAAAAAATGGATATTTTCATATTTTTGCTCAATACATAGATTGTGGGTACTCGTTAGAACCGCCTCATCGAGGCGGTTCTAACGAGTACCCTAAATCTATGTATTGAGCAAAATAAGAAAACTAATGTATACCCCTGTAAACCCCAGTTTAACTATATAAAAGTGGGGTTTAAGGGGGTCAAAATTATATAGGTATGTTTTCTTGATGGTCTCGAATAACGACTAACAAGTAAAATATCTATCTGACGGATAATAGCGAGTTTTCAGTTAATTAGCTATTACCAGTCGACTGGTAATTGCAATTTGGTTGTAAAATTGCTATTGCCAGTCGACTGGTAATTGCCATTTTATCGTAAAAGCGCCATTACTAGTCGACTGGTAATAGCCGTTTCAAGTTAACGTAAAATGGTTACAACCAGTCGACGGGTAATAGACCTTTCCTTTCTGTTATGTCTTTCCCTATTGGTTTGTTTTCTGAATCCATGTTGAGGTGCTTGTTATAATCTCCGTTTTGTGATGTTATTTTTAAAATTGTTTTACTTCTTTGAAAATTGAAATGCAGGCAACCATTGCGTAAGAATAAATTAAAAAAAAAAAAAAAAAAAATACCAAAGAGCCGTGTCATGAGAAGAGATCCCGTCTTGTAACCTCAAAATCCAGAGTATATCTGTACACCCGTGCAGTTCTTTTTTTTCCGTCAAAGCCTCACATGTCCGGTACAAATATTGTATCTCAGGACCAGAAAAGGCTCTGATCAGACTGCGGAGATAAACATGCTGATCTGGACATTCGGTTTTCATAAACGACATAATGGCCATTTCTCATGCTGCGAAATAATTATGCATAAAATGTTGAATGTATAAGTCAGTAAAAAAAAATGTTTCTTATGTCCTTGTCTAAATATTAGAGGAATGGATTTTATTTTTGTGGACTTTATCAATGTGTCAACTCCAGCGAATCACTCATAAACTGAATAAGCTCTTTATTTTAAAACACATTATGTTTTAATGTTGCGTTCCCCTTTAACCCTTGCCATGCTGAATAAATTAAGATGCCACGCCCACTTCTAATTTCCAGCCAATCAGATTACTTGATCCTGGTTTTTGATAGAAATTCACATATTTAATGACAAACAGTGCAGATACAGATCAGTTGGCTTCTTCAGAAGCCAACTGATCTGGATCTACACTGTTTGCCAAGACAGTGCATGTCGTGTTTAGCAAGAGAAGGGTTAAGTTTGTGGGTGATCCACCGGAGTAATTTATTGTAAGTGATTCGCCTGAATAGCACTAATCAGCACTTACATCACAGAGTAGGACAAACAAAACCATGTCCATATATCGTCACTATTAATTCTTTCTTTTTCATGTTTTTTCTTTGATCATTACTGTTACAGGTGAGTAATTCATCCACAAGCAATCATGTGATTGCTATAGTGATTGCTATAGTGTAAAGCTTTGTTTGTCCTACTATTGTATGTTATTAATCTTTTTATAGCCATTTTATAGATATGTCGATGAGGGCTATATCGATAAAAACCATCAAAATAATAATACATTCCTTATAATTCCAACTTTGCCATCAAAATGTTACAAATGTTGCCGAAATGTCAATTTTTTTGAGACGACTGAAGGAAAATACATACGATGGAGTCCTGCTCTGGACTTAATTGAAGCATAAAAGTGTTCATTCAACCAATCAAAATGCGTGCCCTGTATATAAACTTTACTCGTAAAAGCATTACAAAAAACACACCTATTCAAAAATATAGAAAATTTCACCTCCAAAAACTGAAAATTTTCAGATAAAAATCTCTGATCTTTTTCATATTTCTGCTCAAAACATAGACTGTGGGTACTCGTTAGAACAGCCTCGTTGAGGCAGTTCTAACGAGTACCCACAATCTATGTTTTTGAGGAGAAATAAGAAAAATAATGTATATCCCTGTAAACTCCAGTTTTACTATATAAAAGTGGGGTTTAAGAGGGTCAAAATTATATAGGCATGTTTTCGTGATGGTTGGAATTATTTGAGTAAGGACATTGCAATGTTTTCTTTTCTTTCTTTTTTTTTTTTTATCGCATATTAGGTTTCAAAACAGACGGTTTTACGGTATAATCAAACACTGGATTTAAATTATGCATTGTTGTGAAACTAAATATGTCAAAATTGTTTATATTATTCTTATTGTATAACGACTGTACCACCTTACTAAATAAAGTATCTTGGGTCACACATCTGAGAGATTTTTAGGTAGTCTGGCTTTCGTGGAAGCCTGAAGGCAACAAAATATAGTAGACAAAGATTTGTTTCTTAGTTTGGTTAACATTTACAAATCTCAGGGCTAATTCAGCAAGACAAATTGATGATATTTTCTTTTATTTTTCCCAGAAAACGAGATTTGACATTTCATGCAAATTGTCTCCATTGCAGGTAACTTGTATGAGCTGTCAAATCCAGTTTTCTGAAAAAAAAAAAAAAAAAAAAATAAATAAATAAATAAATAAATAAAAATAATAAGAAAAAATATTTCAGTATGTCGTCTGCTGAAAAGTGTACCCACGATGCTAAGCGCTAAGCAACGGCTGTCAGATCTGGAATGCAAGATTGGAAATTTCTTCACGGGCATTATTTTACAGAAAATTTTCTGCTTTTGTATACAAACGAATTTAGATAATATACTGAGTTACAAAAGATTAATTTAGATTCACGCTTTTTAGATTTAGGTTATCTTTTCATAGACTTGAAATTGAAACTGGGTGGCGAGCTAAACCAAATGCAATTTCTTTAGTAGGAAGGATCTATAGTATATGCTATAAGTTATAAGACGAGTATAAGAATGTGTTAGATTTAATGAAATGAAGTATTTATTTATTCCAAAACACTAACATAGAAGACCCAACATGTTTAAATTAATTTGTTATTCATGTAAATTTAACTTTTCTCATCCGATGTTTAAAACCAATATTATCCTTGTATGTATTAAGCGCTTTCAAAATAGGGAACAATACATTTTTGTGTTAGTTTTGAAAAGTATCTCTTCCTAGTTGCAAAAGTGTGTTTCATTTTCTTATAACATTACTTGAGTATTATTACTAGTATTACTAGTATATTATAGATTTTATTTGACTTTCCTGCAGCTAGTGTTAGTCCTATGTTAGGCTGCGGGGTGGGGTGGGATCTGGGGATTACTATGTTGGCATGTGAGGACTAAAAGTGCACCCGAACTTCATCACAGTGCATTTTATTTTCTATTTACTTTTGGGCGCATGTAGTCCTACAAACCACATTGCTGCCTTTTAAAGAGTCACAATGGCACCGATTCTCTGATTTTCATTCTTATATTCCAAGAGCAACCTTTATAAATCTTATTATACACATATTAGATATATATTTAAAACATATGATACTGCTCCTACGTATATGGTTCAGTATGTCACATAAATTATTCATACATTTATATTCATGTTATAACAGATGGATAAGTTGACCTGGCACATGTATTTGCAAATAAAATAAACTACGAAACTAAATATCTTACAACCGACCCAGTCAGTACTCTCAGTGCTTTGGTTGATGCATATAGATCGAACAAACTGACCTGTCGCTTTGACCTTTACACTGACAGTCAGAAAATCCTGTATTCGACGTAGCATCACGAAAACATGCCTATATAATTTTGACCTCCATAAACCCCACTTTTATATAGTAGAACTGGGGTTTACACGGGTATACATTATTTTTCTTATTTCTGCTCAAAAACATAGATTGTGGGTACTCGTTAGAACCGCCTGGCCGAGGTTTTCAGCAGAAATATGGAAAAAATATCAGATTTTTTTATGAGAAAATGTTCAGCTTTTGGAGGTGAAATTGTCTATATTTGAATAGGGTTTTCGTAATAAACAGCAAGTTGCACGCCTGTACACGTAACACCTGTTATCGCAGTAAAGAATCAAAAGGTAAATGCCATCACGAAAACATGCCTATATAATTTGGACCCCCTTAAACCCCACTTTTATATAGTAAAACTGGGGTTTGCAGGGGTATAAGTTATTTTTCTTATTTCTGCTCAAAAGAGATTGTGGGTACTCATTAGAACCGCCTCGCCGAGGCGGTTCTAACGAGTACCCACAATCTATGTTTTGAGCAGAAATATGAAAAATATCACAGTTTTTTATCTGAAAATTTTAAATTTTTGGAGGAGAAATTTTCTATATATTTGAATAGGTGTGTTTTCGTAATGGACAGGTCAGTTTCAGGGGTCGGCCTATCAGTTTGACCATTACGTTGTCATGCGCACCATAAACTTAGAATTAGGCATGTGTGTCCGAACGTCATACATTTTTATGTGAGACTTTTACACCTAATATAATTGTATACCTATTTACCACGTTTGCAGAGTAAATATGCCATGATGCACTGCGACATAAGGATCCTTATATTATAATCTTACAATAAAGGCCCGAATGGTGCGATCTGATCAGGGACTTCTCTGTTCGTCGATATATAGTAGCCCTTGCGTTTATAAATATGCAACGAAGGTCCTGATCAGACTCTGCAAATGCGCAGGCTGTTCTCGGTCTTTGTTTTCTGCATACGTATGTACCATTTCCTCGCGTCACGTACAATAAATCAGACAATTGAAAGGTCAAACTAAGTCAGTTTAGTGAGTCTTTAATCTTTACTACTCTTTGGGCAAATTCAGCAGACGACATTTAAAACATTTTTCTTATTTTATTTTATTTATTTATTTATTCAGAAAAAAACAGGCTTTGACATTTCATGCAAATTGGCTCATAAGGAGACAATTTGTATGAAATCACCAAAGCTTCTGGGAAAATGTTTTAAAGTGTCGTCTGCTGATTTTTCTTTTCCCAGCATGCTAAGCAATAACTGAATAACACAGAACTATGTCCAGTTTACTATATGTACCCTAAGTATTTAAACAGACAGGCCTGAGCAAAAAGTGTAGACCCAGATCACTGGCGTCTGATCAGGGTCTACACTGGTTGCCACTTATGCAGCAAATTTTAGACACATCAACGTATATTAAAATGAAGCTGTTTAAGTTTAAAGGAGTTCAGGTTTCCCAAAAGAGTAAAAAGGGGACCCGACAATGTATTCTGAGATTGGGATCATTTAGAAATACAGAATAAATCAAAACTTGAAAATAGCAGACTCAGGTTGATTAAGACTGTTTGTGAAGGATAATAAAATAAAAGGGCCATAATGGCCCTGTATCGCTAACCTGTGTAATTAATGACCCAGTAAGCATTCTACATAAATCTATAGCGGGCCATCAGGGTAGCTGACGGACCGATAACGGCCCGCTATAGATTTATGAAGAATGCTAGCTGGAGGTATTGCACAATCACTGGCGGCCATTTCTTTGACCGATCCATATGAGCTGATGGAATCTGTTAGAGAGTCACTAAACAAATACCCTATAAATATTAATCTTAATCCAAAGGGCAGATTCTAAGGTTTTTATGTTTGTACTATAGCCGTATATCGGCAAAAATGCCCCACCCACATTTTTGATGGAACAACAGTCGTAGGAATCTGATAAAAAGTCACCTAAGACAGCCTTGTAAAATTTCATTGAATCCCTTGAAAAGATTCAAGGCAAAAAATGCCCCCTGGCGGCGATGTTTTTCGACCAATGAACATGGGTCGAAAAATCTGATAAAGTCATCCAAAGAACATTCCTGTAAAAGTTCATTGAAATCCCTTGAATAGATTCTAAGATGAATATTTTTTTAAGTTCGGTCTATAAGGCAAAATATGCCGCCCACTGGGGGCCATTATTTAACAACGAATCAACATGAGTTGAAGGAATCTGATAGTCACCCAAAGAACATCCCTGTAAAATTTCGTTGAAATCCCTTGAGCAGAATCTAAGGAGAAGGTTTTAAAGTTTTTCTTTCCAGTGTCATGGCAACCAGAGTTTCGCATGGGGAGGGTGTTGAGAGGATGCTTTCTGTGAAGTTTCAGCTAGATCGGCCCGACTGTTTTAGACGAGATGTTTAAGTGAAATTGTGGATGGACGACAAATATGAGGCGATCACAATAGCTCACCATAAGCACTTCGTGCTCATGTGAGCTAAAAAGCGATATCTCTCACGCACCCCAGAAGCTTTAACCCTTTCGGTGCCAAATTTCAGACGACATTTGTCGTCTGCTTTTTTTAAAAAAAAAAAACTATCGCTTGAAAAGTTTATACTTAAAATTGAAAGACTGAATGTTAAACAGCGTAGATCCAGATGAGACGGCTCATTGAGCCGTCTCATCTGGATTTATGCTGTTTGCAGTGAAAGAGTTAAGGCTTTCATTGAATCTCTATTTTCACATATAATGCACGAACCCATATGAGCCAATTTGCATGAAATATCCAAACGGACTGGAAAAATCAATCATGTCAGGACTGTATTGCAGTAGTGGGCGATGTTTTACGGAAAATGGTCTGTCCGAACCTGAATTTTATAGCGACTTAGTCTATAAATTTAGAAAGATTGTTGACAACATTGCTTTTTCGAATTGTCACTCGCTACAAAAAGATAGGTTACATTATGGATATTTTGCGATAAACTACATGCATGTTTGTCAACCCAATTATCCCAGTAAGCATTCTTTATAAATCTATAGCGGGCCGTTATCGGCCCGTCAGCTACCCTGACGGGCCGATAACGGCCCGCTATAAATTTATAAAGAATGCTAGCTGGGATGTTTGATAATTTTGCTTCCTTCTTTTATTGCACGGCGGTGGATTGGTCCTCACACTAAATGACAGCTCCTTCTCAATGTGCTTTGGATGCTTAGCGCCTGACATTCAATGTCTGTGGTCGGGCCTACAATTGTCCTGTTTATGGCTTTCCTGTGTTCTGACTGGATTAAGCCCTTTGCTAGTGTTTCATCACAGTGTTTTTATTATTATTATTATTATTATTATTATTATTATTATTATTATTATTATTATTATTATTATTATATGTGTTTCACTGACGTTTCACAGATGATGTAGTCGACCCCTGTGCGGACTGGACATATATTTGAGCCAGCTCACGACAAAACCCTACAATAAGACTCGCGCGGCCAGCGAAGACTCCGATCAACCTGTGCATCCGCGTAGTCTGATCAGTTTTCGCTGATCATATGTGCCTTCTACAGCCTCCGGGCTATCCAAAGAGGGATAAACGAGAACCCTTGATATACTGAGTGAATATATAGGCTGATTTTTGCTGGTCACACAGGTCATATTGTAGGTTTTGTCGTGCGCTGGCTCAAATTTTGTGTTTAGGGAAGCAGAAACTGCATCACGGAAACTGGCCCACACCACCATGCGCAACCTCTAACAGGAGCAATTGAGCTGGTTTCGTGTACTGTTTATTATTATCATTATTATTATTATTATTATTATTATTATTATTATTATTATTTTGCTAAGGTATGTCCGATATTTACAATTAACACACTATGCGAACGTCAAATGTTCTGGCAAAATTGGATTTCCAAAATCAGTTTGGGCATTCACTGTATGCTTGTTCTTATTTAACATACGGGGACTTGAAAACCGCCATTTTAACTCTTTTCATGCTGAATAAAGTAAAGTGCCACGCCCACTCCTAATTGTCAGCTAGTCAGATAACTTGAACCAGATTGTTGATATAAATTAAAATACATAGTGACAAACAGTGCAGATCCAGATCAGTTGGCTTCTTCAGAAGCCAACTGATCTGGATCTACACTGTTTGCAAAGGCATCAGCAGGACCAGGGTTAACAAGATAGACAGTTTTTGTAACTTCCTGTTTGCTTTCCTATAAAAGAAGCTCTTTCTGAGAATTGGTCCACTCTCAAAGGTAAGAATATGTCTCCATGTGGAACAAACTCTTTTCTTTTAGAGTAGGCTCCTTTTCAGAAAGGAAGCAAAACCATTTTGGAAAGACTCAGCTCCCTTGAAAGTGTATCTTTTCCCCTTAAATGCCTGGGCAAACCATTAGACCCATTTCAGACGCCATACTCTAATCAGGTTCCGCACTGTTTGCCACTCATCTATAGTTTTAGACACATCAACAAGTAATCAAATGTACTTCTTGAAAAAGCACAAGTACTGTATAAGTACTGTATATATAAGGAGTTATAGACATATAATTTTGATCTTTTTTTTTTTTTTTTTTTTTTTTTTTTTTGTATCAATGACAACTGAATTACCCCTTCCTGGTGTCTCTGCGGTAAGCGATAATGAGGAATTCGTTTGTGAAATACATAAAATTTTGAGAATAAATACTAATTGATACAACACAAAAAATACCTTTCAGTAATTACCATGTTGCTGTTGTGATTGTGGCCGTTGTTGTTGTTGTTGTTGTTGTTGATGATGATGATGATGATGATTAAGACGACGGCGACGAAGACGACGACGATGATGATATTAGCAAAAAATGATGGTTTAATTTAAACATTACTCTGTTTCTTGTACAAAGATTATTTTATATATTATATTGTTCATGTAGTCCGTTTGGTACACGATCTAAATTAAAGCATCTTTATCCCCCTACTCTTTCCCCTTCTTGACCCCTATCTGTAAAACTAGCTGCTATTTTTTCTCTTTAAAATGTTATCAGTGCTGAGCATCCAAATACAGTCGAACTTCGATGGCTCGAACATCTTTGGGACCATAGAAAATTGTTCGAGACATGGATGGTTCGAGCCACTGAGGGTTAATTATGGTGCCAAGTCAGGAAGCAAATGGCGATAATTTAGGGATTTTTTTTGCTACACAATAATTATATGTTGAGTGTACTTATTAGAATCGCCTCGAAGAGGCGATTCTAATGAGTACACACAACATACAATTTCACGATAAAATAAGAAAATTTCCCTAAATATTTGTTTTCTTGAGCTAACGGAAGAACTTCGTAGGGTCTCAAAAACGAGTTCAAATTAGCCATGGTAAACGAACCATCGGTGTTCAAGCTATTGAGTTCGACCGTATATGTTTACTTCGTTGGGATAAATATGGTATAAATATTATGGGCATATACTGTAGACGGTTCTTGTGAATAAATACAATGTAAGCCAAAATGAATACATCATTCACACTGTCGTACCATATAGTGGGAGTAAGAAAACCGTTGTGGAATAATTATACTAAATTAATACTTACTTGTATCCCCATTCAGCATTCTGCTTAAATCTATATCGGACCGTTATCGGCCCGACAGGAATCCTGTCGGGCCGATAACGGCCCGCTATAGATTTAAGCAGAATGCTAGCTGGGGTCGATCTTTACATACGTGAAATAATTTCTTGGATTAAGAGCAGGAACTTATTTGGATTATATGTTTTCCTTAAGGTACCGCTTTTTATATTTTTAACCTTTTTCCACTCGGTGGGCAAGCTCAGGAGATGAAAAATTGATATTTTTTTTTCGTATTTTTCCAGAAAATAGACTTTGAGAATTTCATGAATTGTCAATTTTAGGAAAACAATTAAACTGTCGTCTGCTGAATTTTTTACCCAACATGCTTAGTTTGTTATATTGAAGGTCTGTGTGAACGATGTAATATATCAGAATATTTTTTTTTCATTTGTCTATTTATTTTGTGATAAGAATGAGGATGTACTCAGTGAGGAAGTTAACTAACAGTCATTTACGTAAAAAGAAAGCGTTATTCGACATTTGGCTCAACACAACTCGTTTTCTAATGGAAAGATTTCTTGTCATGCCGTTGTGTTTTCTTAATAATAATAATAATAATAGTAATAATAATAATAATAATAATATTATTATTATTATTATAATAATTATTATTATTATTATTATTATTATTATTATTATTATTATTATTATTATTATTATTATTATCTGTCTATTGAAACTTAATAATTAGGGGTCTGGATATACTTGGTAGATTTTCCGCATTGTTTACAAGGGAGACAACTTTTATGACATCTTGGTTGCTTTCCTGTTCACGAATCCCCTTCTGACACGTATCAACTCTACAAGGAAAAAACTTTGCTCCCACAAATACTTTCCTTTTCCCTTCTGACACGTATCAACTCTACAAGGAAAACATTTTGCTCCTACAAATACTTTCCTTTTAGAGTAGACCCCTTTTTCAGAAGTGAAGTAAACAAATAAATAAAATAAAAAAAATGGACAGACCTGCCTGTCCAAAAAAGTTTTCACTATATAATGGAAGAGTCGAATTTCAATTTTAGATATGCCAGGCTATATGATTTAGATATTCCTAGAGAAAAATGGCTGAACTATTTACAAACAGTGGAGATTCTAATCAGACACCGCATTCTGCTGCATCTGATCTGGGTCTGCACTGTTTGCCAGTGACACTTTTGGGGGTTTCTCGACAACAATCGGATAAAAGGAATAATATCGGAATGTCAAACAGACAGCCAAACAAACTCCCAATGTTGCTGCAAATTCATATCAACGTTACCACAAAACACATTATAACATCGCAACAATGTCGATACGACATTTTGGGACGAGGTATGTTTGCTAGGCTAATCGATCTACACAAACATTTAACAGCATTAGCAAAACAAACAAACAATCAACATTTGGCTATACTGCACGACCCGCATTTAATGACAACTTTAAGTAAAAACACTTATTGCTCGATAAAGCCCCGGTCAATGAAATCTGGCACTCGGGAAGTCCATTTGCTAGATCTTATTGGTGTCTATCTATGCCTTAAATTATCAAAATGTTGCCAACGGCTTTAGCGTCATGGCCTTTTCGCTAACTGACCTCACAGTTTCTCTAACTGACTACGGATAGACGGACACACAAGGCGATTTTAGGGCATCCCTTCGAGTTAAGTCAAATGTTCATTTCTGTGTAGCAACAGTCCATCTGCACCAGCAGTCGGAATTTAAGTTTTCTTTATGCTAGAACCCTTTCTAGATGTCAGGCCTTCGTTGATAAATGGACCCAACAGGCAAGCAACGTTTATACAACGTCGCACTAACGTCGATGCAACATCATAATTCCCACTCCACACCTTTACACACATTTAAAGCAATGTATTTGGCTGAAGGAAAAATTATACATTTAAATAAAGTTCAGAGCAGGAATCCGTCAGCTCTATTTTCCTTCCGCCGTCTCAAAAAGACTGCCATTTTTGGCAACAACTGTAAGATTTTTATGAAGGAATTGTTATTATAGGGAATTAATTATAATTTTTAATAGATTGATTCGATATGTTCTCGATAACCCCTTATTAAAAAGCATTATTTTAAGTTTTTGAGTGATTCGCCGGAGCTTACAAATTAATAAAATTTACAAAACTAATAATTCCTGCCTATAATGACGTTGCATCGACGTTGATGAGACGTTGTATAAACGTCATGTGTCCGCTAGGGGAGCTTGCCCAGCAAATTAGTGTTGGGAATCGGCCAGAATTTCATAGTCGATCATCGGTTTTATAAAACCGACTGATCATCGATTAATAATCGACTTGTTGAAAATTTATTCACTCTTAATTTAGTCCTTTTCCAGGTACTTATTCATTGCTCCAGATCAATAAGAGGGGTATCAGGATAATATTTTTGCTATTTCTCCATGAAAACACATGTTGTGGGTACTCATTAGAAGCGCCTCCGCGAGGCGCTTCTAATGAGTACAACAGCATATGTTTTCATGGAGAAAAAAGAAAATAATCAGAACTTTTGGGTTTACTTATTTAAGGCTATTTTATCATTATTATTATTATTATTATTATTATTATACATCTTATTGACCACCATCAGTCTAA
Source organism: Anodontia alba (assembly GCA_964016985.1). Classification (NCBI taxonomy): domain Eukaryota; kingdom Metazoa; phylum Mollusca; class Bivalvia; order Lucinida; family Lucinidae; genus Anodontia; species Anodontia alba. Next base: position 102,573,069 of record OZ024824.1, read on the forward strand.
AATGACACAAATAGACAGCTTTGAATTTCATTTCTTTATAGTTTGCCTATAAAAATAAAACGTGAGAAAAAACATGTTCCTAAAAATAGAATTTTCCGATGTCGACTATAATTTTTTTTCCGATCATCAGTCACAAGAGGCAAAAGTGACTGAGGATCGATTATAATCGATCATCAGTTGCAACGCTAGTCGGGGCGTCGAAATGACGTTGCGACGTTATATGTTTAATGTGGTTGCCCACTACCAAACTGTTGCCAAAGGACACGTATTGTCCCAATGGTCTGAAAATGACCTGACCGGAGTGATGATTCGAACCTGCAATTCCCGGTTTCCGAGTCGGGTGTGCTAACCCTTAAGCTAGCGAGGCTACTTGGACTACCTGTTGCAGGTTTTCTATATATTTATTTTCATTGCAGCTGGTGTTGAGTCCTGTATGGCAGTCGTGAAACATCTCCCTTGACACCACTTTAATGCAATGTGCGTAATTTTTGGTTTGTTTGAAAAAAGAAGATCGCTCAGTCCGGGTCTATGAGGATTAACGTCACGAAAACACGCTTATGTAATTTTGACCCCATTTAACCCCACTTTTATATAGTAAAACTAGGGTTTACAGGGGTATACATTATTTCTCATCGAGGCGGTTCTAACGAGTACCCACAATCTATATTTTGAGCAGAAGGATGAAAAATATCAGATTTTTTATCTGAAAATTTTCATTTTTTGTTGGTAAAAATTTTCAGTATATTTGAATAGGCATGTTTTCGTAATGGCAGTGATGCGTGCTACATATCGGTTCATGAATAGACTCAATACAACTGACTCTGCTTTTTTTTTTTTTTTTTTTTTTTCATTTAGCTGAGGTGTTTCTTGCTTCCTAGGAATCTTTCATCTTAGACTCTATTTGTCAATGGCATTTTAATCTAAGGACTAAATAAAAGCACCGCAAGCATAATACCCCGCCATAGCAATTATTTGTTTATGTATTAAAGTTATCGTTGCGAAAATGTCTGGAAATAAAATAACGGAGTGACAGATAACAATCCTAAAGCAGATCTTAATAATATCAATGGACAGATAACAATCCTAAAGCAGATCTTGATAATATCAATGCATATAGCAAATTTGGTTAAAAGGCCTTGTTATTTACTCAAGGTGTCATCCAGAAATGAATATATGGACGTGTCTCGGGCAGATAACTCCGTAAAAATTTGACGAAATTTGCCCATTAGCAATTCCAAACCTGATCTCCTTACTATCAATACATATAGAAAGTTTGGTTAAAATCCCTTGTTACGTACTAAAGTTATCATCCGGAAACGAAAATATGGGCGTGTCTCGGGCAGATAACGCCGTAAAAATTTGACGAAATTTGCCCATTAGCAATCCCAAACCAGATCTCCTTAATGTCAATGCATATAGCAAGTTTGGTGAAAATCCCTTGTTATTTACTCAAGTTATAGCCCGGAAACGAAAATATGGGCATGTCTCGGGCAGATAACTCCGTCAAAAATTGACGAAATTGCCCATTAGCAATCCCAAACCAGATCTCCACAATATCAATGCACATACCAAGTTTGGTGAAAATCCATTGATGTTTACTCAAGTCATCATCCGGAAATGAAAAACGGACGGACGGTCAGACGTACGACGGACGGACGGACTCACGGACAACCAACGTGAAACCATAATACCCCGCCACTATTGTGTGGCGGGGTATAAAAATGACAAGCAATATTTATAAGGTCTCTCTGTGCTGTTTCCTTTATCATATTATAACTTGATCAACCCGAAATGACAACTTATTGCCGCTGAGCCATTAAACATTAATCCATTTTTGTCTGAGACCCGCAAAAGGGTAATTGTCAAACTGTGCAGATCCAGATCAGACGCCACACAACGCGGCGTCTGATCAGGGTCTCCACTATTTGCCAATAGTTCAGCCATTTTTTTTTCTAGAAATATCGAAATCACATAGCCTGACATACCTAAAATTAACATTCGGCTCTTCCAGTCTATAGAGTGAAGGGAGTTTATTCAGTCAAAAGTAAAACATAATCACATTTCAGTTTAGTCGTGCTGTATTGATGGATTTTGCATGTTACAAAAACATGCAAAACATTCTTAATCCAGCGGAATGGAAACAACCAAAACTGAAACGCCTTAGAGACATATTTCAATTTGTCAACAAAGACTGTTTACTTTGATACGAACTATAGATAAGAACTGAATTTTTAAGTAAACATCGGAATGATTATACAATAATCAATATCCTAATAGTATATAAAATCAACAGTGCAATAGATATAAACTAATTGGCTGTGGGTAAAACATTGAACCGTACTTACCCTAAATATTCAGACACCTTAACCCCTAATTATTGCATAAAAAGCAGTGTCGCACGTTATTAATAGCCGTGCATTAACCGGCGAAAACAGTGTATTAACAAGGCAATTCACGCGCTGTTGATGCACGGCTACGCAACTTTCAATATGCTCGTACCGGAGCCACAGATATGCTGCCGTTACGAGATTTGCATTGCCCAGCCCTAGAACGAGCATAGTCCATGGAAATTGCGTTCGCGAGACATCGGTGAAAAGGCGAAACAAAATAGTGCAAAAAAAAAAAAAAAAAAAAAAAAAATAATAATAAAATAAAATAACGCGAAATGTAACAAATGTTTTCAGTTTTTATGCAATAATAGCGATCAAACATGTCTTTTCAATGCATTAACATTGGCCAGGTCCCTTGGGAGGTGTTGAAAACCGCGGCCTTCGGCCTCGGTTTTCAACACCTCCCACGGGACCTGGCCAATGTTAATGCATGCAAAATCATGTCTGATCCCTATAGTACCGTACTTCTAACATTTGAACAAGTCTGTTTCATAGCCTGGTTATGTCTGTTGATTGATTGTGTTGGGGGTTAACGACACGTCAACCCTTGTGGGTCATTTTGTGTCGTCTCCCAGAGAAGAGAGATTGAAGAAACAGTAGAGGAGATGAAAGAGAGGGACAGGGGAGAAAGACGAACAGGAATGAAAGAGAAGAAACAGAAGAAATAAAAACATTCTCCCTCTACCCAATACCTGCTACAAGGATAGCAGGCCTTGTCCAACTGTAAGCCAATATCAATTGGACGCCCCGGTGACGTAAGATGTACGACACCTTCGCCACACCCGACCACCCCCTAGGTTATGTGTCTAACAGGTACCGGTTGATTGAAAAACAGTGAAAACTCCGGATTAGTTTGTTTGTGTTGAGGTTTTACAGTCCAGTCAACCCAATGGGATCATGTCGAGCGCGGTCAGTTTACCTAACCACACTTTTACTGGGCAGGTTTAGTCCTGTAAGGGGTTAACCAGTATTGTGCACATTCTTTCGCCAGAAACTGACAACTGCCCTTATAGAATCAGCGGAAGGGAGAGAATGACCGTAGAAAATATTTCATGATCGATCTCCACGAAGGAGGTTGCCGACCCGGCAGGATCGAACCTGCAACCTCCTGATCTCCAGTCAGACGCGCATCCAACTGAGCACCGAGGCCGGGTCCCGATTAGTTAAGGGGTTGGGGGGGGGGGGTATTCAGTGGTAAATATTATATAATAGTTTTTGTTATTTCTCTATCGCCGATGCGATTTTAACGAGTGCCCACAATGTATGTGTTATGGAGAACTGACGAAAACTATCCCAGCATTTATATCACTAAATATTCCTCAAGTCTTCTGGTATTCGAATATTTATTTACGTTAAAAACGACATGTTTCATACATAATCTTGGTATTTGCTATTCCTAAATCCTGTTTAAATTATCATAATGTAACAAAGATGTTCTTACGTGAGCTGACACCGGGTCAGTTTGCATACTTATTGAAAAGTGATTTTTCTACCCTAATAGGGTGAAAATGAGCGGGAACGTCAGAAAACGTACCTTTTGACATGTACCCCCAACGAAGACTCATATCAGCCTGCGCATCCACGCAGTCTGATCAGAGTCTTCATTGTCCGCATGAGGAAACGATACATCCTTGGCCATCCAAAATGCGGCCAGGAAAGATTCTGATCAGACTGCGCATATGCGCAGGCTGATCTGAATCTTGGCTGGGCGCACACGTTCAAAAGGAACGTTTTCTGACATTATGGTAAAATAATCTTCACAAGTCAAATTTGGTGTGTAAAAGTTTTGTTAGCACTATCAGAGCAAAGGTACTTTACGTCATACTCTTCCATGGTGAACCTTTTTCTGTCTATGAATTCGCCCATTCTGATCGGAGTGCATCTCGATATTCTGGTCAGCACTGCTCAGTCTTTAAACAAACTGTCCTGTATGCAGGCAGATCTAAGATCATTTTTCGTATATATGGTAAAATACCTTTGTGCTTGTCGTGGCTAGTTCGATATTGATTCTGCGGATTAAAATACAGCATGTGTCCAAATGTAAGATATTTAAAAATGTTTAAGAAAAACGTATTCATAATTGTCGAAATGTTCTCGCTTTTTACTGCTGGACAGACTGGATGGATGGATGGACGTTTGGATGGGACAGACTGGATGGACAGATGGATGGATGAATGGATGGATAGAAAGATGGATGGACGGACGGACGGACGAACGGACGGATGCCCAGACTGACGGGTGGATGGATGGATGGACGGACGTGCGGACGGACGAACGGATGGATGGATGGATAACAGGATGGATGGAAGTGAATTTATTAACAACAAAATGAACAGGCGAACACATTTCATTTTTGGTTTCTCCATTGTTCCAGATTTTGAAGAAAGAATTTGCTCCCTTTCGGGTTAGGTGTGCAGGAAGGCAAACATGAAGTCGCAAACATACCAAGTGTATACAAGTACCTTTAACTCTTTGCACGCTGGGTAATTTTGCATGCTTTTTTGTTGTCTTTGGATTTTTTTTTAATTATTATACTGAAAGGAAAAAGAAACACAGGGTAGAGTTTTTTCCTTCTTATTTTAACCATTTTTACGGTGTTTACTATAGCCATACACTTTTACAGATTGTCCTGTGAATGTGAACCGCGGGTATACGAGTCTTTGGTCGATGTGCTATCTACCCAGTGTGTGAAATCATTCAACCGTGCACTACACAGTGCATTGCACGGACAATACGGAAAGCCAAAATTTCGTGCAAAACAAGCATGTTTAAACCTTCAGCACAAGATTTCCTCACACCATTTGGTACACTTCAACGATACACAACGCTCTTCGATTCTTTTACCGATTTTTCTTTTCATTTTTACGCTACTTTGAACTTTTTTTTCAATCATGGTACAATTGACTGATGTTCAGAGGGTTAGGGCAATTGCGTTGCTGATGCAGGGTCAGAGGCAACAGCAAGTTGCCAATCATTTTGGGGTTAACGTCTCAACAATTGAACGTCTTGTTAGACGTTTAAGGGAGACAGGGCATTTAGCAGACCGACCGCGGTCTGGGCGTCCACGCGTGACGTCGCGACGTCAAGACAGGACAATCCGTCTGGCACATTTGCGGAATCACTGCTACCGAAACTGCTCTTAATACAGTAGGTACGCATAATCGACAAATTTCTCCGAAGACTGTTGGAAGTCGATTGCGTGAGATTGGTTTTCGAGCTCGTCGTCCATACGTTGGTCTGCCTCTGACCCAGGCACGTAGGTTGCGTCGTATGGCGTGGTTGACGGCGCATGCGCCCAGGCTATTTCCGATGAGGCAGTGGAGACGAGTTCTTTTTACGGACGAGTCTAGGTTCACTCTCTATCGCGCAGATGGTCAACGTCGTGTGTACCGACGTCGCGGAGAACGCTTTGCCGACGCCTGTGTTGTCGAACGGGATCGGTTTGTGGGGTGGCTCCGTTATGGTCTGGGGAGGCATTGCTCACGGGATAAAATCACAGTTGATTATTGTTGCGGGCAATATGACCGCAGTAAGGTATAGGGATGAGATCTTGCGTCCTGTTGCAGTCCCGCTTGTGCAACAACGTAATCTGATTCTGCAGCAGGACAATGCCCGACCACATGTTGCCCGAGTTTGTCAGGATTTCCTGGCAAACAATAACATCGCACCACTAGCATGGCCACCGTACAGTCCAGATTTGACCCCAACAGAGCACATGTGGGATGAGCTGGACAGAAGGGTTAGGAAGCGCCGAAATTCCCCCGCAACTTTCGCATAACTAAGGAATGCGTTGATCGATGAATAGAATAACATCCCGATGCGAACTGTCAATGCTTTGGCTAACTCTATCCAAAGGAGAATTAGGGCAGCAACGGCAGCAAGAGGGGGGGGGGGGGGGGGGGCCACACCCGATATTGATTTTCAGTTTGATGTTGATTTCAAGATTTTGGGGGTAGCTACCAATGAACTTCAATAACCCGAGACTTGTTGATCACAAACCAATGAAATTTGGAACTTTTGTTCCATACATGTACCGTTTCGTAATCATAGTGAAATATTTAACAAACTTTTTTAAACTCGAATGAAATTTAGGAATAAAATTTACCCTGCGTTTCTTTTTCCAATCAGTATATTATTTTTTTCAAAAAACATCTCTCAGGGATGCCATCAGCGTGTCAAATAGTTTGGATCCAGATCAGGCCCGACGTTTTGTCGGGCCTGATCTGGGTCCAAACTGTTTGCAAAGGTTATCAGCAGACGGCAAAAGTCGCCACTAGCGGGGAAAGAGTTAAATAAACACACAAGCAGTAAATAAAAAGTGAAAGCGAAAGGTACAATGTACATGTCCTGACCCATCTAAGCAGCGTGTAAACTGGGAAAGACATGTGCAGTTGACATCTGCATCTACATAGATTTTGTCGTGCTCTCGCTTATGTTTCTACTCCTACGGGTGCGAATACAGAGAATTCGTGGGGTTCAGTGGAACCCCTTTTTGACTTTAAAGACCATTTACATGGGAAGTTAAAGATAAATCTGACTCCGAGAAATCTGAAAGAGAGAAACTGGTTACTGTATTTCCCTTAAACATTCGCACGCCTTATCATTCTAAAATTTCATCAAGTCCATTAGTCCCCATAGTGGCAGCCTATACTACTTCCATTTTTCTATTCGTGAAGTGTCAAAAATTGCTGGATGAGTGGCAAACAGTGTAGACCCAGATCAGACGCCGCGTTCTGTGGCATCTGATCTCGGTATATTCTGTTTGCTCAGGCCTTTCTGTCCGCATACTTAAAGTAAACAAGGTATACTTATCAAACTGACCCCCATCCCCACATACACATACGCTGAAAAAAGTTTTTAACCCCTATTAAATATTCCTGGATCCGCCCATGTCCTGTACTGAAAGTTCTAGTTACTGAAGCCTCGTATTTTTCAATAAATCATTAAAAAAAAAAACAGCAGTTAATCTTGTCTGATAATACGTCAGCTTCCGACGTTCCGCTGTTGCGTAGAGCCGCAACGTCAGAAAACGTACATCCGGACGTGCGCCCGGCGAAGATTCTGATCAGACAGTCTGATCAGAATCTTCACTAAGCGCATTTGCGATAGTCAATGATTCAAAGTTTCCTCATGCGGACAACGAAGACTGCACGGATGCGTTGGCTGATTTGTATCTTTGTTTGACGCACGTGTCAGAATGCACTTTTTCGCTTGTTGAAGCTCAAATAGGGTTAACTTGTTCAGTCGTAAACAATCCCGTTGTTTAGTACATTCGGTGCGCAGCGCGAGAAAAGATCTTTGCCGTGTGCTGAGTTGTTAGAAGGAATATTTGATAATATTTTGGGATAGCTTTCTCCCAGTTTTCCATAAAAATGTATAAATATCTATATATGTTTTGGGTACTCAATAGAAGCGTTCCGTAAAAAACATAACGAGTACCTACAACATAAGCCCTTATGGAGAAATTTGAAAAAAAAAAGTTATCCCAGAGAGGCGCTCCTAACGAGTACCAACAACATAGGTCCTTAAGGAGAAATTTGAAAAAGTTATCCCAAAGTTGCGCTCCTAACGAGTACCAACAACACAGGTCCTTATGGAGAAATTTGAAAAAAGTTATCCCAAAGTTGCGCTCCTAACGAGTACCAACAACATAGGTCCTTATGGAGAAATTTGAAAAAGTTATCCCAAAATTGCGCTCTTAACGAGTACCAACAACATAGGTCCTTAAGGAGAAATTTGAAAAAAGTTATCCCAAAGTTGCGCTCCTAACAAGTACCAACAACATAGGTCCTTATGAAGAAATTTGAAAAAGTTATCCCAAAGTTGCGCTCCTAACGAGTACCAACAACAAAGGTCCTTATGGAGAAATTTGAAAAAGTTATCCCAAAGTCGCGCTCCTAACGAGTACCAAGGTCCTTAAGGAGAAATTTGAAAAAAGTTATCCCAAAGTTGCGCTCCTAACGAGTACCAACAACATAGGTCCTTATGGAGAAATTTGAAAAAGTTATCCCAAAGTTGCGCTCCTAACGAGTACCAAGGTCCTTAAGGAGAAATTTGAAAAAAGTTATCCCAAAGTTGCGCTCCTAACGAGTACCAACAACATAGGTCCTTATGGAGAAATTTGAAAAAGTTATCCCAGAATAATCACCAAATATGGCCTCCTATACGCCTCTGCTGCACATGTATTCTTTCTTATATGAGCCAGCGCACGACAAAACCTATTATGACTTGTGCGACCAGCGAAGACTCAGACCAGCCTGCGCATCCGCGCAGTCTGATCAGAGTCTTCGCTGATCGCATGTGCCTTCTACAGACTCCAGGCAATCCAGAGGGATAAACGAGAACCCTTACCACACTGGGTGGATGTACAGGCTGATCTGAGTCTTTACTGGTCACACAGTCTTATTGTAGGTTTTGCCGTGCTATATGCAGAAGACGGGAGTCAAGGAGAAGTGGGTGCAGGGATAATATATAATGCAAATGAGCCTCAATGTGAGATAACGTACCTTCATGTGCGTCCAACGAAGACTCAAATCCATCTGCGCATTCGCAGTCTGATATGAGTCTTCATTGTCCGCGTGAAGAAAATTTGCATCCTTAGCTATTCAAAATAAGTTAAGTGTGGATTCTGATCAAACTGCGAATGCTAAATCTTCGTTAGTCGTACGTGTCTGAAGTTACGTTTTCTGAAGTTGGGGCTTAAAATACCATAAAGCTTTTAAAGCCTTTAGATTATACAGTGTAACCTCAATGGCTCGAACACGGATGGCTCGTTTACCTCGATGACTCGAACTAGTTTTTGAGTCCGCAAGACATGTTTCCTATAGCTCAAGAAAACAAATATTTAGAGATACTTTCTTAATTTATGCTGAAAATGTATGTTGTGTGTACTCATTAGAATCGCCTCATCGAGGTGATTCTAATGAGTACACACAACACACCATTATTATATGAAAGTTGGAAAAGACAATCCTGAATTATCCCCATCTGCCTCCTGACCTGGCGCTATGATTAACCCTCAGTGGCTCGAACTACCCATGTCTCGAACAAATTTCCATGGTCCCAAAGATGTTCGAGCCTTTGAAGTTCGACTGTAATCACTATTTAATTGATGGTATAATTACGTCCCTTGGCCTAACCTAGCTACGTACCCTTATTACTAAACTTCCATTTAATTTTTTTCCCATTATACTTTGCTAGCCAGTCCTCGACAGCATTTTGTAGCAAACTAGGGGATACGACAAAAGTAAGGTTGTATTGAATTTAGCCCAGGTATCAACCTTTAAAGGTTTACGATGGCTTTCAGAGTAAATGTGGGAGCACCTTAATAACATGTCCGCACTTAATCTTACCCTAATATCGTCTGTAAATATTACAGTTACATATATGTAAATGAATATGATCTCTCAACTACCCTAACCTAACCCTAACCCTAACCATCAGTGAATGAGCTCTGATTTATCCCTAACTCTTTATGCAGTCAGTGGTCTTTATGCAGACTCATGTGTTGAAGTCAGTGACTGGTGTGGACAGATTCTACCCAGCAAACACACAACGTCATGACGTTGCAGCGACGTTGTAACGTCGTTGTTGATACGTTGTGTGTTTGCTGGGTAAACTCTAGCCCACATCTGCATGGACATTCTCTGTTCGTCGACATATACTACAATACTACAGTATCCATTGATTATGTAAGCGGATAACAAAGGCCCAGATGAGGTTGCGCGAATGCGCAGGCTGATCAGGGCCTGCGTTATCCACAAATTGCACAGGGGCCCTTTTAGTGCGTTGCGCACCAAATTTGATTTTTCAGGCGTTGACTTGGTTCTATACAAGATGTATTTGAATGGTTTCACCGTGGGAAATTTTAATGTGATTAGTTGAGCAGTTATGTTTGTTTGAATAGTTAATTTACATGTCTAGCGAAAATAAGCTAAATTGAAGGACAAACAAACGCATGAATGAAAAGGAGATAAAGAAATTATAGGGAAAAAAACGAAAATAAACAAACAAACAAACAAAAACAAAACAAAAAAAAAAACAAAAAAACAAAAAAAAAAAAAAACAGTGAAAATGGCTGTTGGGGTAACACTCTATGGAGAAGAGTAAAAATGTATACTGGTATACACCTACTTCTAAGCTGCAGTCGAATATTCCGAGATGCTATTACGAGTTGACTGGCAATAGCGAGTTTACATTGACTGACAATAAACCTCGGAAACGTGCGGTGGGTAAGGGGGTGTGGGGTGGGGAGCGGAACTGCGCATTTATTAACTGTAGAATACATCGACGAACCGAAATGGTCCTGATCAGACTGTGTGGATGCGCATGCTGATCTAAAACTTCGCTGTCCAAGAGTCATTTTCTAACGTTTTGGATCGGACCGTAGACCTCTCCCAGTGGAACATGATATTTATACAACGTCTCATCAACGTCACTGAAGTTTCATCGACGTTGATGGGACGTTGTCTCAACGCTGGGTGCCTTCTGAGATTCACCTTAATTCTTTCGGCGCCAAATTTCAGACTACATGTTTCGTCTGCTGTATATGTAAAGTTGAAAGACTGACTCAAACTGTGTAGATCCAGATGAGGCGGCTCATTATGAGCCGCCTCATCTGGATCTACGCAGTTTGCAAAAGCCTATTATTATCGCCCCCTCCTCCCTCGACATAGTATTCGGCTTTCTGTAATTCCCCCATCTGACAGAAGGTACCTTGTGGACGCAATTCCTCTTACTGGAAACTTTGCAGCGTTTTTGTCATGATCCGAAGATATACTTGTGCTTTTGATATATTTGTGAAATTATTTTTGTCATTTTTTTTCGGGTTTTGAACTTAGTCATTTTAAGAGCTCAAATAGTATAGTTAGTGGGTACCTTGGAGACGCAACTCCTCCTACAGTTGTGGACAGTTCATTTTGAAACTTTGTTGGTGTTTTTTGTCGTTGTCAGAAGATATGGATGGGCGTTTGGTATACTCCTAAGATTAGTTTGTCTTTTTTTTTTAACTTAGTCATTTTTCGAGCTACTTCCCTTCCCAAACATTAGTCGCGGGCGTTGTACTTAGCTCCAGATAAGGTGCTTTTTTCAACCGAAAAGTATTGATTCAACTTTATTTCTCCATGAAAACATATGTTGTAGTACTCATTAGAAGCGCTTCCTCGATCAAAGTCTTCTAGAGAAGATCTCTTATAAGAACGGTCTTGGCACGGTTTCCAGTAAAGGGCCAGGAATTCACAAAGGTGTCTCAAGCCAAGTACAAAATGACAGACAATCTGTAGGACTTTGTTTGAAAGGGTCCAATATTTATGAAAAAAAAAGTGCATCTCCAAGCAATATCTTCAGTTCAGACAAAACACAAAATTTCATGTAATGCAATTTTCCAGAGTTATAGACCTATGAATTGAAGCTGGTACCTATATCTCGTTTTGTAGGGTTGTTTTGACAGACTTTCACAAAGGAACAACAGCAGTATCGCCAAGAATTCAGCGGTGTTGTGTTGGAGAACGGAGATCATGCCAGGCCGTCGTATGATGAATGGATAGTAATAATGATAATGGTAATGATAATGACAGTGATCAACCATATAGCTTGAGGTAAATATAGCCGACTGAAATTTGCAGTTTGAGCCAGGACTCATAATTTCCTACAAGATTCCGTGTGCTCCCATCGAAGACTTAGATCAGTCTGCGCAACATGTTGTTATTCATTAGAAGCGTCTTGCGGCGGCGCTTCTAATGAATACTTACAACACGTTTTCATGGAGAAATAAGAAAATATTTATAGGTATCCCCTTTTATCTGGCATTATAAGTGCTTGTATAGGTTGTCAGTGAGTCGGAATGCGCAGTTGTGAAGACGGACCTTCACTGTTGGTATATACTCATTAGTTATAGATCCCTTGAAAATCCCATTCAAAATCCCATTAGGCCTGAGGGTGATATTTATATCCACCCCTACCACCCCAGCCCCCCCCCCCCCCCCCCCCCCCACCGAAGGGTGGGGGACATATTGTTTTTTGGACGGATCCAGTTGGCGTCGGCGTCAGCGTCAGCGTCGGCGTAAAACTTCTTTTCCGCTCTGTAACTTGAATACCCTTTGGAGTCTTTTGATGACACTTGGTAGAAATATACAATAGGATGAGATGACGTGTCGCGTACAAGAATGACAACTCTGGCTTTCTTACTTTTGGAATTATCTCCCATTGTTTTGTTTGAAATAGATTTCGTGTCCGCTCTTTAACTCAAATACCCTTCGGAATATTTTGATGGTACTTGATAGAAAATGTAGAACAGGACGTGTCTCGTACAAGAATGACAACTCTGCCTTTCTTCTTTTGGCGTTATCTCCCTTTTGTTATATTTGACAGTGATTATGCATTGATTTCGTGTCCGCTCTGTAAGTCGAATACCCTTAGGAATATTTTTATGGTACTTAGTAGGTATGTAGAACAGGACAAGACGACAAGTTGCGTACAAGAATGACAACTCAGGCTTTCTTACTTTTGGAGTTATTTCCCTTTGTTTTGTTTGAAATAGATTTCATGTCCGCTCTGTAACTCGAATACCGTTCGGAATATTTTGATGGTACTTGGTGGAGATGTATTTCAGGATTAGACGACGTGTCGCGTACAAGAATGACAACTGCCTTTCTTAGTTTTTACGATATCTTGTTTGTTATAGTTGCCAGTGGTGATGCATTGATTTCGAGTCCACTAGGTAACCCTTTAAAATATATTGATGGTACTTGGTAGAAATGTAGAACAGGAAAACACAGCATGTTGCATACAAAATGACAACTCTGGCTCTCCTACTTTTGGAGTTCTCGCCGATTGTTTTATTTGAAATAGATTTCATGTCCTCTGTGTAATTTGAATACCCTTCGGAATATTTTGATGACACATGGTAGAAATGTAGAACAGGACTAGACGACGTGTCACATACAAGAATAATACTTGGTAGAAATGTAGAACAGGCCAAGACAACGTCTTGTATACAAGACTAACAACTCTGGCTTCCTTAATTTTTGGAGTTTTCTCCCTTTGTTTTGTTTTTGAAATTGATTTTGTGTCCGCTCTGTAACTCAATTACACTTCGGAATATTTTGGTGGTACTTGGTACAGTTGTAGAACAGGACGAGACGACATGTCAAATACAGGAATGACAACTCTGCCTTTCTTAGTTTTGGCGTTATTTCCCTTTGTTATATTTGACAGTGATTATTTATTGATTTCGTGTCCACTCTGTAAGTCGAATACCCTTTGGAATATTTTTATGATTCTTGGAAGAATCACCTCAGGGTGACATTTTTTACTATCGCCCTCTCAGGAATATAATATTTATATATCATTTTCTCATGGTGTTGCTCGTTGCATGACGTTGCCTGTTTAAAAAAAACAATGTCATACATCGGCGTTGATAGCGCATGTTTTGTTTTCAGCCGCTTGTTTGTCCACTCGCTAGATGATGCAAATCATTTCCGTGATCATCGGGACAGCATTCATTTTTTATCTGCAAACGACGAACAGTGAGATGATCCTGTCACGTTCAGACAGTTAGACACCATCATGCTATGAATAATGACATTTTTGTAAATTAAAAAAACGCGTGCGCGCAAACATGCACGCACACACCTACACACAGGCACATAAAACACACTCGTGTGTGCGCGTACACACACACACACACACACACACACACACACACACACACACACACACACACACACGAACGGAAGCCAGATAATTATTTTCAATGGTAGCATATTTCTTTACAAAACAAAACAACATCCCAGCTAGCATTCTTTATAAATCAATAGCGGGCCGTTATCGGCCAGTCAGCTACCCTGACGGGCCGATAACGGCCCGCTATAGATTTATATAAAAAATGCTTACTGGAATATTGTGGGCGAGTGGGGGAACGGTTCTCATTAGAAGCACCGAATGCTCGGCAAGGCACTTCTGCTGCGTACTCACAATACATGCTTTCTTGGACAAATAATAAAAATTCAAAGTTTTTTATGTGAGAAAAAAAAGTTCTCTCCATGCTTGAAATTTGAAGACATCATCTTTGAAATGATTGATACAAGTTCGAATTCACCTTTTCATTCTTATGCCAGGTCACTTCCAGTATATTACTGCCAATAATTATTCTTTCTTTCTACTGTTAAGTTAAAGTCAAGTTCAACATTTACCCGCAGCGATTCGGTTTTGCAGGATGGATCGCCAAAGAGCGATTTACCTCGTAGTTGGATATTTAGTAACGATTTAATAATTATTCTCATTTCGTCTATTCCCATTCTACTATTTTGACAGTCTTTCCCATTTCGTCTACTGAGGGTATTTTCACACCTAGTGTCATGCAGCCTGCCCAAGATCACAAGGGTAGTATAAACCTATATTAACGTATTCGACCTAATAACCGCACATACTCCTATAAGCGCACAGTCAAGCAATTTCCGAGACTTTAGATTACAGCCCGTCTACTTTTAACCACTTCTTTATAAAATCATATGTTGTGGGTACTCATTTGAATTGCCTCGACTTGTCGAGGCAATTCAAATGGGTACCCACAACATGATTTTATAAAGAAAATCAAAAGCATATCTTATAAGCATCATTAAATGAGCAGTTCAACGTGTACCTTTATTAGGTATATTTCACTACACGTTTTTTTTTTCCAATAACTTTGAAAAAGCTAAGGGCACAGTGCGGTAATTAGGTCGAATACGGTATATAGACATACATTTTGTATGGAAAACATGACAGGCAAAGCAACCAGTGTAGATCCAGATCAGACTGAAGGAAGTTGGTCTGGTTCTACCCTGTTGGTGTGCCTGTTTTCCCTCATTATCCATCCTCATCTATTTTGTATGGAAATCATGGCAATCAGGCGAATCAACCACAGTAGACTAAGATCCTAATCTTTACATTACGAAAACATGCCTGTTCAAATATATAGAAAATTTCACCTCCAAAAATAAAAATTTTCAGATAAAAATCTCTGATATTTTTCATGAGCAGAAATAAGAAAAATAATATATACCCCTGAAAACCCCCTGTAAAAATGGGGTTTAAGGGGGTCAAAATTATATAGGCGTGTTTTCGTGATGAACTTGGACATACGTATTATTAGGTCCGAATCATAAATCAGTATTTTAATGATCAGCATTTAACATATAAAGTGTATCTCAACGGTTTTGGTCCAGCTCTTGGTCATTATATAGAAAATAAAAAGTAGACGAAATGGAAATCACCCGCAGAAATGTAGTAGACGGAATGGAAATAAAAACAGTGGACGAAATGGGAACAGATGAAATGGGAAGTTGAACATGTACAGGGGTCTGTCAAAGGATGTCTCTCCCTGCACAGGGGCCTTCCAGTTAACGTCCGATAAGAAGGACGGGCCAGTGTATTAACATAATCCCTGCCAGTGATGCTGATGGAGCATGTTCGGACCTAGAAAAAATCCCAACCGAGCAGAGCTGGAGGTTGCGGGCGTGCACTCATTATACATTTGTGCATACTACATACCTAAGGAGGCTGATCATGAGAGCCTGTTAGAACTGCGCCAGTAGAAAGCATGCTAAGGGCAGCATCTGGGCACTCGGTGACTTAGTTTACCCATACTGACCTGGACAGAGAACATACCGACTTTTAAACCTGACTGTTCTCACAGACAAACCTACGAAACATTTTAGACCTGTTCAATGGTTTTGGCTTTTCACAAATGGTAACCAAACCCACTAAATTCGAAAACGCCCTTGACCGAAAATCCATCCCTTGTGGATGAGGTTGGTTGCCGGCTTAGCCTTAGTGACCATGATATGTATTTGTATATGCGAACTGCGCTCAAACCCGCCGTCCAAAAATCGAAACCCCTGAGTATGAAATACTGCCGATTGAAATTTTAGCTCACCTGAGCACATAGTGCTCAGTGAGCTATTCTGATAGGCCAGTTCTCCGTCGTCCGGCGTGCGTCAACAATTGACATCTCCTCCTAAACCCCTGGGCCAATTTGGACCAAACTTCATTAGAAAGATCCTTGGGAGGTACTAACTGAAAGCTGTTCAAAGATTTGGAATCCAGGCAGAACTCTGGTTGCCATGGCAACAAATAAGTGAAAATTAGCAAAAAACCTTTACAAATCTTCTTGTCTGAAACCAGAAGGCCAAGGTCTTTGATATTTGGTATGTAGCTTCACCTAATGGACCATTACCAAAGTTGTTCAAATTGTAGCCTTGGGGTCAAAATTGGCCCCATGCTAGGGGTCACATGTTTTACATAGACCCCTATTGGGAAAAACCTTTAAAATCTTCTTGTCTGAAACCAGAGGGCCCAGGTCTTTGATATTTGGTACACAGCTTTGTCTAGTAGACCTCTACCAAGATTGTTCAAATTATAGCCCTGGGGTCAAAATTGACCCCTCCTAGGGGTCACGTTATACATAGACCCTTGTAGGGGAAAAAACTTTAAAAAATATTCTTGTTTGAAACCAGAAGGCCCATGCCTTTGATATTTGGTCTAGTGGACCTCTGCCAAGATTGTTCAAGTTATAGCCCTTAGGCCAAAAATGGCCCCGCTAAGTGGCCCACATGTTTTACATGAACTTATATAGGGAAAACCTTGAAAAAATTTTTTGTTTGAAACAAGAAGGCCCAGCCCTTTTGATATTTGGTACACAGCATTGTCTAGTGGACCTCTACCAAGATTGTTCAAATTATAGCCCTGGGGTCAAAATTGGCCTCGCCCTAGGGGTCACATGTTATATATAGACCCTTATAGGGAAAACCCTTTAAAATTCTTGTCTGAAACCAGAAGGCCCAGGTCTTTGATATTTGGTATGTAGCTTCATCTAGAGAACCTCTAGCAAATTTGTTCAACATAGACATAGACTAACATAGGGAAACCTTTAATAAATCTTCTTAACTGAAACCAGAATGCCAAGGTCTTTGATATTTGATATGTAGCTTCATCCAGTGGACCTCTACCAAGATTGTTCAAATTGTAGTCCTTTGGCCAAAAATAGCCCCGCCCAGGGGCCAACATGTTTTACATAAACTAACATAGGGAAAACCTTTGAAAATCTTCTTGACTGAAACCAGAAGGCCCAGGTCTTTAATATTTGATATGTAGCTTCATCTAGTGGACTTCTACCAAGATTGTTCAAATTGTAGCCCTGGGGCCAAAAATGGCCCCGTCCCGGGGCCCACTTGTTTTACATAGCTTTATATAGGAAAAACCTTTAAAAATCTTCTTGTTTGACACCATCAGGCTCAGGCCTTTGATATTTGGTACACAGCTTTGTCTAGTGGACCTCTGCTAAGATTGTTCAAATTATAGCCCTGGGGACAAAAATGGTTCCGCCCAGGGCCCCACATGTTTTACAAAAACTTATATAGGGAAAACCTTTAAATATCTTCTTGTCTGAAGCTGGAAGTCGCAGGTCCTTAATATTTGGTATGTAGCCTCGTCGAATGAACCTCTACGAAAGTTGTTCAAATTATAGCCATGAGGTAAAAATTGGCCCCGCCCCGGGGCCCACTTGTTTTGCATAGACTTATGTAGGATGGCCCCATTCTAAGTATTGAAGCAGAAATAAATAAAATGTCATAGATTATCATTACCAATGCCCATGACTTTATATTCTACGAAACACACTTTGAGTTTTTGTGTCATAACTTTTATGTTAAAATATTTAAAGAGCTCATACTTTTCTAACAAACTGATGGATTTAGTTAATATTTGATATGATGTTAGATACCAATCCAAAGTATCCAAATTCCCCTCCGTTTGTTTGTTTATTCATTCATCCATTTGTCCCTCTGTTCATCAGGCCTTCAAATGCCATAAGAAGGTCTGATTTTCCATAAAAGTTAACATGCGTACATTGCAACTTTTGCTTTAAAAGACTGACACTGCTGGACAGATTTTTCAATAATTCCACAAGAATGTTCCTTTGGTGATCCTCTACCAAAATTGCTCTGCTGAACAAGATGGCCGCCAGAGCTAAAAATAAAAGAAAAAAACTAAGGCATCATGGGATCTTGCTTCTGTCAAGCACCCCGCCCCATTCCCCTAGCTTATAATACTGTACATGCCAACATGCTTTTATCTGTGCCAAGCACCATCACATTCCTCCCAAGGCCTGTATAACACAGTTCTTAAAACTCCAGCCTGTCATCTGAAAACATTCATTTTCATCAAATTTTAAACATACATAGTCCTATGAAGAGAAACCATAGTCTTTTAGAATATACTAGAGACAATGACACAAAGGTGAGCGAATTAGGACCCTCTGTGCCCGCTTGTTTTAATAGCCACCGTGGTAAATCTGTAGATGATCTCTGGTCTGACTTTACCTCGACTCTTGCCACACAGTGTACCCCGTCGAAACAAATTCCTAGTAAACCCTCTTTAACAGGGATAACGCAGCAAATATGACGATTGATCAGACGGACAGACGATTTGTGCTGCAAATTAAAAATCAAAGGACTGATAGTCCTAAGAGTCTGCTAGCTTGTAAAGTATTGATGGAGTGCTGGGTATCTTCTATGCAAACACAATACATGCAAAGAAGACAGGTGGCATTCCAATGCTACCAATACTACACCATAAGATGGAGATCTGTGGAATATATCAAGCATCTGGGCATTGTACTTCCTGAAAAGAAGACTTTCTTTAAAAACTCTATTAAATGTACGTCAAGCGAAGACTGCATGTGGGTTGAATGAGAAAGTCATAGCGAGTGTTGTCTCTAAATTAAGGAAAGGATACTCCACTGAAGATATGATGTTTATTTATTTTTTTTTTCACTTTCCAGTGATAATGCTGGTTGTCAAGTGTAAATAAGGTGGCAAATCACAAGGCTCTAAATTGTCATGATATGTCTTGGAATTCTTTTTTGCATACTTGTATAATTTATCTCCTGCAAACAGAATTTCATTCATGTTGTTAACATTCCACATGTTGGTACAGATCCTTTTCTGTACAGCTTTCACCAAAAATACTAAACAACATGGTAGGCATTGACGCCCTCTTGAATCATGACTAAATATCTCATCTCCTTGATGGATACTTCCTTGCAATAATACAGATGCATTTTCTTGTAGATTTATATGATTTGATGGACCTGGATTTTGCTCTATATCCATATTTTCACACTTGCTTACAACCAGTGGCTTCATCCAATATTAAATTTACATTCAGGGACAAGGCTTTGGGAGAAAATTTAATATTCCTTGAAAAACAACCAACATGAACACTCTGTACTACAAGCTTTCTCTATCAGTTTCTCAAAATCAGTCAGATGGAAATGCATTCTACTTGTTTTAATGTATAAATAAGAATGGGTCTTTACTGAGGCATCTGTGTGAAACAAATATACATAAATAATCTAACCATGTACTGAAAAACTAAATACAATTATTTCTCTTCTGTTTTGTTTCTTTCTTCACAAAAAATCCATTTTATTATCTGCATATATAGGCCAATGCAGTGATTGGAGTAATGAACCTCTTTATTTTCCAGTGAAGTTGATCACCTGATTATTCCAAATGAATGTATCTCCAGCAGCAATTTCCAATTTCTAGAATTATTAAACTCTAGATATGCTCCAGTTCATACAAATTCAACACCTGATGTAGCTCCACGATTATTCTAGTACAATTTTATAAATTTACTCTATCTTTATCAACTTATTATTAAAACAAAAGCAGATTAAATAAATTTGAAATGGCTATGTTCAGTCCAGATTAGCTGTAATAACTGATTGTCATTTGCTAGTGTTTCACCTAAGCATCAACAGATTAGCCCGAATAGCTATGCCTACCCTTTTCAAGAGATTTTCAGATGTCCAAAAAAGAAGGGTCATAAACGTATAAGTGGACCAGCAGTCGTAAAACAACTCCGTGTCACTGAGGTGTGAATAAAGTTATTACATATACGGTCGTGTATCTGAGTTAGATGTATGCAAGATGGAAAGATTTTACAAACAGACCTGGATATACTATCTATACATGAGAAAGAAGCGGTGGGACATGGAGTTCAATCCCCCTCTGCCAGATGATACTGGTGACAACAGCCATGGACATAATTAACACAGTGTACATCTCACATGGTCAGGTTCTGGAGGTTGTCACCAGTGCAAAGTAGTTGGGCGGTTGCTGTTATACAGTCTATGTGGATGTTCCAAGATAGGCCAATGGCCTATCTTGGAACATCCACATAGACTGTATAACAGCAACCGCTAACCGGACTCTGCTGTCCTTTCGACATCACTCGGAAAGACGTTTTGCTTGGCGTTTTATTTTAAATGAGAATATTTTGTTCTGATTGACCATATCTTATCAGAAACCATTTGTCTTTACTGTTTCTGTTTTTGTTCTCAAATATTTATCCTAAAATTAAATTTACGTCCAAAAATTGGTCTGACCTATGCAATTCCTATAGTAAAGTGATTTTTGGAATTTTTTTCTAAGAAAATATATTTTACTTTTCTTTGCTGAATTTGAATTATTGATGTGTCACAACAATATTGTGAAAATTTCAGAAAAAAATGAACTGGCGGAACTTATTGAAAATCTGCCCCCAAGTTACCTACCCTACAGATTTTTTATATAATTTGCATTCGTTTTTACTATGGGGAAAATTGAAAATATTTGTGTGTGTTTTTTTTTGTTTTTTTTTTTTGTTGTTTTTTTTTTTTTGTTTTGTTTTTTTGAAAACCATTGACTAGAATAATACTTGTTGTGTATAGGTAGTTACGACAAATAATTTTGCATAAATCATGACAAAAGTTTGCACATTTATTTCTTCTATGTAAAGCGCCTAGCAAAAACGACGTTCCGAAAGGTGTCGAAAGCACAGTAGGCTTATCAAACACATTAAAATTAAAACCCCAAAGGTACGAGAGACTGCCTATAACACCTTGGTCCGCCCCCAGCTGGAGTACGTCGCCCCCGTTTGGGACCCCTACACTATACAGAAAATACTCCAGCTGGAAACAGCGTAGAGCACTAGCAATTATGACTACATATCAAGCGTGACTGGCTTGAAGACTGTCTCTTTTACAAAATTGTCTACGGTTTGGTGGCAGTAATTTCCATTAATTTAAGTCACGGTTACTCTATGGTTTTACGATAACTTGATAAATAAATAGAAAACCGGCAATAAAACTGTTGCATAATCACACAAAATATGCTATACTAAAAGGTGTTAAAAGGGTAATGACAATAAATTATCAAACATACAAATTAGAAACCGGCAAACAGAAATTTTAACTTCAGAACAAAAGGAACATGCGCAGACCCCACCACTCCACTTGTCAATCTGAGACCTGAACTGACCAAAAGTGCCAATGTCCCAAAAAATGCTGTGGCAATGAGTTCCACAGGACGGACCTGACACCATATCTATTGGTCCTCACCGTGTACCTAAAAGAGTAAAAATGTGATTTAAAAATTAAAAGATCATTAAGATACACTGCTTTGCTTATTTAAAATTCTAAAAGCCCTCAAGCCTATTACCCTCTAACGTCTGACTCTAAGTGACGGTAATTGGGACACGATTAACAGACTTAAGGCTGGAAGTATAATCCCTGTGAATAAATCTCAATGCCCTTTCCTGATTTATTTTTTTCTGTGTGTTTGTGTGTTTGCTTCTCCAAAGAAATGCCGGACGAGAGGGCAATAGTTAAAGTTTGACATAATAAATGAATAATAAATACTGAGTTTCCCTAACCTGCATAGATTACCTCTTATTCTTTTTAACACGTTTAGCTGCATAGATGCTTATTTTTACAAATATTTGATATATCGTCACCTGAGCGCTTATATATTTTAATGGGAGTTACTGACTTTTTGCGCTCAGTAGACTACATGCAAGTCAAAATTAAGCTGAAAATCTATAATGACCCCTAATAATTTCAGATTTTCCTCACATTTAATAATATTGTTACCCAAATTAAAAATTATGTTTTCATCTTTTGTACGTTTTCCGACAGCTATATAGCCTGGAACTTATCTGGTTTTGCTTTCATATGGTTGTCTGCAAAGGCTATTGGATTAGTAGCAGGATGTCAGTCACCAGATTTTCAACCAACCTGACTAGACTATGGTCAGCAGATGACACAGTATTATCGTCAGCATAATTAACAGTTTACTGTGTTTAATAACATGAAAAATATCATTTACAAAAATGTTGAAAAGAACAGGGCCCAGAATGGATTCTTTGGGCACACCCTTGAGGATAGGCTGGAAGACACTTTTGAAATTTCCAAGTTTAACACATTATTTTCTGTTCGTTACTACTCTTTGTAAAGGTTTTACGGCACTGTCTGATATATAGTCCATCTCAGTTGTCCATAAGCTTTAAGTTTTAAAATTAATACAACTGCAAACATCCACTGGTTATTACAAATACCGTACTCCTTTTTCCTACTGGCTATTGTCCGGTGGAGACTGAGACTGCTGTGTGCTCACCAGACCTAGAATCTTTCAAGGTCGCAGTCAGTGGGCTGCAGCACTCCAGGCTTTGATCCATTAGCTCTCGGACCCATCAATACTGATTGGTATTGATGGGTCCGAGATTAGCTGTTGTTTTAAACCTGATTTTAGCTCATCTTCATCTGGCATTACCTATCATCTTTCATCAGAACCAGAATCAAAAGACATCCATCTCCTTAATTATAATGCTTTTAGACTTTCTTTTCATTAATATTTCGGTTCGACAGCACACCTGCCCACAATGTCCTCGTGGGCGTGATAAAGATAGAACACGAGCCCCTCATGAGAGCGCATCCACGCTTCTCATGGGAAATAAATCTTGGACCAACTTTAACAATTTTTTTAGCAGTATTACTTCCCTTTGCCGGAAGACAAATGTCACGTGACTACTGTGTGTGTGTTGTGTTTACAAGAAGCGATAACAAGTTTATAAGACGCAAGTTTATCAATGACAAAAAGTTTAAATTATACAAAAAAAATGAAAAATTTAAAAGCTGAACACGAAGTGCAAAATTGTCCAATAAATATTAATGTCGCTTCAAAGAAAGGATTTACCAGTTTTTTCACTTTTCATCCTGTTACTGGACTGGAGATCTGTAATCAAGCGGTTTTCAGGTCACCTGTGACTGACACTTTTGTGTTGTCCTAAATGTCAACACATTAACAACTGTTAAAACTGACAGACGGACTGACGATATCCATGGGTACTCTTAGGTTACGGATGATACTGATATCTCAGGCTAGAATCCATTGAAATATTTGGCCCCTCGCGATAATTTTTTTTTTTTTTCAGAAAAAAGTCTGACAGTGTATGAATCAGTGCTCTAGATAAGATGTTTTTTGTGGTGGTGTTTTTTGTTGTTTTTTTTTTCAAACAATTTATAGAGATTTATAGAGATTTTTATCTTATTGCTCAGTAAAAATGTATGTTTCTGGTATTCATTAAGTGCCTCAGTGAGGCACTTCTAATGAGTACAACAACATACATTTTCATTGAGAATTTTACGAAATACTTAATGCGGATTCACATCTTATCTACAGCTGTGATCATGCTTTCTGCAAGTAGAATAAGCAGCAATTCCTACTGAAAACAAAGTGTACAGTTTGGTATGTAGCTGCTATGCTATAACAACATTTGTTACAATATGAAGTTATTACTTTATGAATATTGCCTGTGCAGTGATTGAAGACTGTCCCTAATTACCTGTATTGGAAAACTAACATTGCCACATCTGTGCTGTGTAGAGATGTCATTGATGGCTGAATCGCAGCCACTCATGGATGAATCTGACTCTGCTGGGATTCGTAACACCACCCTCCAGTTCTTGCGTTCTTTTTCTATTATCAGTGATGACTCGGATTTTGATGAACTTGATGAGCCAGAAACCCCAGGAGATTTTCTCGACCAAGGAAGCACTTATGATGAGGGGGACGGATGTCGGAGGCAAACTGTTGTTCGAACAGTTAGTGACTCTGGAAAGAGTCTGGAACAGACTTTGGGTAAGTGATTTAAATTCTACTGTTGCTGCAGAAAAAATATAGTAGTGCAGTTTTGTCGGCCTTTACCAGAACTTCATGTCGTTAACCCATTTATGTTCACAAGTTTGGACTGAAATTTCTTTAAACAATGAAAAAAACAATCCTGATCAGACACTGTGCTCTACGGCATCTGGTCTGGGTCTGCACTGTTTCAAATACTCTTTTGGAAGTCTCCAGACTAAATAAAATGGGTTAATAAGTGTCTAAAACATGAATACCTTTTGCGCTATACTTGTCTGTAAATCATCTAATACTTGTCAGTAGTAGTGTTGGGAATCGGAGGGGAAAATCACAAAACGATTATCGGGAAGGTAAAACGGATTGATTATCGATTATACAGCCGAATATCCCATAACTGGCGCTTTATGTTCCTATATTACTTAAAATAGCATATAATAGCATAACTAGTGTAATTTAAGATATAGGTTGTTTCAAGACAAAGCAGATTTTGCAGCCATGTTTCTAGTCATTGAGTCTTTCATAATACTCTTAATTTATAGAGGTCTCATTATGTGACCTTTGACCCACATTTCTAAAAATACAATTTCAAATAATCCTTATTGAAAAAAAAAATATCGATAGTTGTCGATAGTGGGCTCATCTGATCAGTTTTCGATTATTTCGATTAATCGGCACAACACTAGTCAGTAGCATTTCTAAAGGTTAAAATTTTGAAAAAAATTATAACTTGGTGAACTTCAGAATCAGAATGTTTTACTGGTGATACATCAATAAACATTCATCCACCAGGGCCAACGATTGCAAAGACTAGTCTCTAGATCTCACAAGTGATGTGAAACTAGCGACAGGGTCTGCAGAACTTTCAGGAGAGAAGATTATAGATGCAGGGAGTGCATTCCAATCCCAAATGGTGTCTGGGAAGAAACTGTACTTACCGGTAGATTCAATTATAAAGTTACCTCTCATCCAAAGTGTAAGAGTCAAAACTTTTCTTTGTTGAAGGTTTTAACTTATTTAGGTTATTTCTCATAACTGCTTTCAATTAAAAAGTATGTTTTTTCATTACTTCAAAGGCCTTGCATATACATGTACATGTACATACACATTTCTAGACGATGCATACAAAATTTTATTGCTCATAAAGTTATGTAACAGATCTTTCATGAATACAAAATTAAAACACTTGATCATGAAAGTTGCCTCACATAAGTCTATAATCAGAAGATGAAACATATGGCACAAATTAAGAAATAACTGAAACAAGTTAAATCCACAAGTACATAGCAGAATTATTATCTCTTTTGAGTTAAAAAAAAAATTAACTTGAAGAAGTTATGCAGGACCAAAATCTTTTAGATCTCTATAATGAAAACTAAATCAATAATTCTGATCAAAATGTACATTCTCATTTTTATCTTTATTTACATTTAGTTTAAGACAGGCAGGCCGGAGCAAACTAGATCCAGATCACTAAAAGACAGGTCTGAGCAAACCGTATAACCCCAATACTAGTGTGGCATCTGATCAGGGTCTGCAATGTTTACTCACTTATCTAACAATTTTTTTGACATACATTGTACATTTAGCTCAAGTTGTGGCTAGAATGTCGTAGTGTTTCCACATTATGTATTCTTCTTCAATGGGTACACACAACATATGTTTTCATGTAAAAATAAAATTAAAAAAAAAAAATTTATTAGGATACCATAGCCCCAGATAAGGTACTGTTTTCAAACAAACAGTATTGGTATTTTCTTATTTCTTCGCAAAAACATGTAGGTATTCAATAGAAGCACCGCACCTTGGCAAGGCACTGCTATTGAGAACCCTTAACATATGTTTTCATATGAAATAAGAAAAATAATACAGTCAACTCTTATTGTCTCGAAGTCCAAGGGACTCTCTGAAACACTTCGAAATATCCATACCTCGACATATCAGATTTGCTTAACTGAGGAAAACATTAAATTGAACGACCGCATTTAACAAAATGAATATGTACATGTGATTTAACTCCTGAAGTTAGAGATATATTGAAAATATTGTGGAATAGAGGAGAAATTGCTCCTGAGGAACAATTTCTCCTCTTTTCCACAATATTTTGTTACCTGTTGTTAGATTTCCATGTTAAAACAGGGACCAGATTTTCACTTTGAGATAAGCGGGTTCGAGATAAGCGAGGTCGAGATCACGATAGAGGACTGTATATGGATACACCCTCTTACCTGGATCTACATGTATACTAGATACTCCTCTACTTTATTTTGTTTTACCCGGCCTTGGTTGCTCAGTCCAGTGTACATCCGTCTTGTGATCAGGAGGTCCCGTGCTTGATCCCTCCAGGTCCGGCAACATTCTTTTGTGGAGATTAATCATTAAATGTTTTCTGCTGTCATTCTCTCCTTCTGCTATTTCTGGCAAAAGAAAGTGCACAGGCATTGATTAACGACTTAGAGAACTAAGCCTGCCAAGGAAAAAGTGTGGTTAGGTAGGTAAACTGACAGGCTCAGCATGACTAATGGGTTGACTGGGCCATAAAACCTCAACCCAAATTGCTCATATAGATATGAGGACTAGACAAGCTTCTTATACCATGTCCTGGAACATCTGTCCATTTAGCCTTACTACTCTGGGCAATTTTAGATGACAAATCAATGATATTTTCTTTATTTTCCCCCAAAATACATGTAGGCCTTGATATTTCATGCAAATAAGGAGACAATTTGAATGAAATGTCAAAGCCTATTTAAAAAGTAGTAACATAAAATCAGCTTTCTTATGACATGCAAATTGTTTCCCCAAGGAGACAAATTTGCTTGAAATGTTAAAGACTGTTTTCTGGAAAAAATAAGAAAAAAATATTTAAAAATTTAATCCAATGTGCTACATGTATGTATATTAGATACACATTTATACTTGTACAATGTATGAATTGTATGATGAAATTCATCTCTTTATGACCTAGATAATGTTGAAAGGGATGTAAAACACCAAACCATCATCATGCATGATCAAATGTATGCTGAAGTTATTCTCATCTTCTAGAGCTTCTGCTTGTGACCCAAACGTTTTTCAAGCGGGGACATCCATGTCCTTAGGACACATTTCTAGTTGGTTTTAGTTTTGCCCAAAATAAATTAATGAGTGCAAGGCAACATGGCATAGGCAATAGCATGTCTCGCTGCAGAGCTTGGGGTCAAAAGTTTGAACCTTACCTCAGCCACATAATTTTCATGGAGATTGATCATGAAATAATTTCTGTGGCCATTCAGCATCCAGGTGGCCAAGTGGTTAGCGCTCCCAGATTTGGATCTTGAGGTCCTGGGCCCAGTTGTTCAAAGCTAACGACGTCGTTAGTTAACGATTCGTTAAAATTTACATAAAGTGATACGCAAATGTGCTGAAATTTTTTGCTGAAAAAATGTGAGTAGCTTTTGCATTGCAAAAGCTACTCACATTTTTTGCTGAAAAAATGTGAGTAGCTTTTGCAATCTTTTGCATTGCAAAAGCTACTCACATTTTTTGCTGAAAAAATGTGAGTAGCTTTTGCATTGCAAAAGCTACTCACATTTTTTCAGCAAAAAATTTCAGAAAATTGTATATTGAATCTGCTAAAACAGTTAACGAAATGACCCTTAACGACGCTTTGAACAACTGGGCCCAGGATTTGAATTTAGCTGGAGGCAGAATTCATCTCATGACTGTATGGCACTTCATGGCACTGAGCCTGTCATTATTATCCTTCTGTCATCTAGATTTGACTAGGAATACAATATTTATTGTCACATCTGCTTTAGCAGGGTGACTTACATTGTAGGCATGCAAGTTTCTGTATGTTCGTTCGTCTGTTCGTCCATCCGTCAACATTACAGTTTTGTACAGATCATTTTGAAACTTTGCATGTGTTTTCTTCATGGTATGAGGATGTGCATGTGGTTTGGATATGTTGTTAGTTTATTTTTTGTCACTTTTTCCACATTGTAAGTCATTTTTCACCTCATTACAGGGCTTCCATTAGGCGGGCGTACGGCGTATATTACGCCCTGAGATTGCCACCGGGCGTCCAAATTGAATTTCAAAGACGTACCGCGGACTTCCGAAATTTCTTTTGTCCGTCCGAAATCGATACCCGAGACGTCCAAAAATTGTCAAAAGGCCCGTCCACTTTTAACCAGTTGTATGATGTTTGCCCCGCCTACTTACCGGAAATTCGTACCTGTGTTGACTGAGCTTTAAGGACGTGCCACTTTCTGCTTGCGGGAGTTTTATTGACAGCCGTGTCAAGCATCGTGGCACCCTTTTGATGGCTGCGTGATCACTGCGTGTATTTGTCACGCGTGCTGAGTTGATTAATTGATGTTTTTATAATTAAATTTTCTACTGCGACCCCGAAAATATTCGTTGAAATTATATGAAGTCATTATTATTTTTTAATATTCACATCTTAAAATCTTAAATTATTATTTTGCTAAGAATGTGTGTCGTCTGCAACACTTCCGGGAATTGCCGAGTGAAATTCTATAAATAAATAAATAACAATTATGCACAGAACGCGAATTAAAATTTATTCGAATTTAGAAGCTTACGTTTGTCATGACAACAAAAGCAATTTTTCAGATGAAAAAAAAATATTTTTCGTCAAAATTTTCGGAAAACCCGTTTCTAAATGCGTAGCCTTGTTCCGGTTGCGCTGTTTACCAGCGCGGAAAAGACGCAAATTTAAGTAAGTCTAAATATTATGCGATTTGCGATGTTTTTGCTTGCTTTTCTCCGCGAACGAACGTTTTGCTGTTGGTATTTCATCGAGAGCTGCCTTTAATTTGTTTGTTGTTGCACGAGTGGGCGCCGTTTTCCCGCAATTTTTGTGAAGTAAGCAACTCGTTCGCTCGTGTTGATCAGCTTCAATCCGAACAAATATTTTATTAAATACATTTCTGCAAAATAATTTCAGCATTGTTTATTTTTAAGAAAACATGTTTTGGGTGTTTTCTCTCATGTATTTTCTTTTCTTTTTTTCTTTCTCTGGGCTTTGAAACGAATGCGAAGTTGTACCAATTTGATGCTTTCTCTAAGGTCCGACATACAAGTACAGGCTTTCCAAAAAATGCGATCGAATTTTAATAAGCGTTAAGGACATTTTTAAAACACATCTAAGAGAAGCGTATATCATGATGATTCTGTGTGACACTGAAATAAGAACCTATGTTCTACTAAAGAAAGGGCAGACCGCCGCAGCACGGGAAAAAAGTGGGACTTCCTAGATTTTCCTGTGGGACTTCCAAATTTGAGGGGTCGGAAGTCTGGGACTTCCTGAGTCTGGAAGTTAATGGAAGCCCTGCGTATATCATGATGATTCTGTGTGACACTGAAATAAGAACCTATGTTCTACTAAAGAAAGGGCAGACCGCCGCAGCACGGAAAAAAAGTGGGACTTCCTAGATTTTCCTGTGGGACTTCCAAATTTGAGGGGTCGGAAGTCTGGGATTTCCTGGGTCTGGAAGTTAATGGAAGCCCTGTCATTATATAGACTGGGTACCTTTTGTGAGTGCAACTCCTCTTAGTCACCTGCAAAGTTTCAAAACGATTGGTACATTACAAAACTGTAAGTCTTAAGTCTTACAGTTTTGTACCAATCGTTTTGAAACTTTGCATGTGTTTTCTTCATGGTATGAGGATGTAGATGTGGTTTGGATATAATCGTTTGATCATTTTTTGTTACTTTTTCCACATTGTGAACTTAGTCATTTTTCACCCTCAATATATAGACAGTGGGTACATGTACCTCTTGTGAGCGCAACTCCTCTTACAGTTTTGTACCGATCATTATGAAAATTTGCATGATTGTTTTTTTTTTGTTTTTTTTTTTCATGATATGAGGATGTGCATGTGGTTTTGATATAATTGTTAGATCATTTTTTTTTTTTTTTTTTTTTCATTTTCTGACCTCAGATGTATAGACAGTGGGTACCTTGTGATTTCAACTCCTCATACTATTTTATACCAGCCTTTTTGAAATTTTGCACAAGTTTTCTCCAGGGTCTGCAGAAGTGCATGTGGTTTGGATATAATTTTTAAATTTATTTTGTCCCTTTTTCCACTTTAGTTTTGTCATTTTCTTATCTCAGATTTTATCAAAGTGTACAGATGATGGGTACCTTTTGAATGCAACTTCTCATGCATCATATGAGAATATGCATGTGCTTTTGATGAAATTTCTATATTAATTTTTGCTACCCGAAATAAACACATCTTTTGGGGGTGCAGGGGTGGGGGGGGGGGGTGGGGGGTGGTCGGGGGAGGGGCCAGGTGTTTTATCAGCTTCACCATTTCTGCTTTACGCCCTGGGGGGAGTTGCAATTCATTGCTATTAAAGTGACAGTACGAAGTCCAAATTTGGGCCAAAATAAGAT
This sequence comes from Anodontia alba, assembly GCA_964016985.1. Taxonomy (NCBI): domain Eukaryota; kingdom Metazoa; phylum Mollusca; class Bivalvia; order Lucinida; family Lucinidae; genus Anodontia; species Anodontia alba. Next base: position 102,603,870 of record OZ024824.1, read on the forward strand.
TTTTTGTTGGCCTAAACTCAATTTTGCATGTGTTTAGTAATGCTTTTCTTTTAGGAAAGAAGGAGGGACATTTTTTTAGAGAGGGGGCTTATATTAGAATAAATATGGTAAAGTTGAAAGGCACATAAAACACCAAATAATCATCATATCAGCCTGTTCACATTTTAGTAGAAGTATGGTAAAGTGTTATGGTCCCAGTATCAGACCTGTTACCGATTACATACAAATGTATTCGATCATAATTACAATTACTGTGTAATTTCATGATTACAGATTACAATTACAATTACATCTTTCCTGAATGTAATCAATTACAATTACACTGCAATGTAATTGATTACAATTACAATTACTTTCTTGTTGTTCCATGTTTAAAAAATTTCTAGTTTAAATTAATAATCTGTTTTATTGTTCTTTCAAAGCTTCATGCATGGCATGCTATATCTTCTGACAAGATGTTATTCATATTCTTTATACCATATATTCATTTTTTTATGATATTCCATTTACTATACATTTTCTATGATGTATGGTTATTTTTTACTCTTCCTCTTGGTACCATGAGCTGGTTCAACGACTTATAGTGTCTGGCTTTTGTTGTACTCCGTGGGGTGCAATATAATTCTGTCAGGCTGTTCATCTTAAGCATTGATATATAAAAATGAAAACAACAATGGAATTAAATCAAGTTTTCATCTGTTATAAATAAGTTTAATTTGCATAAGCAGCTTTATTAAGCTTCATGGAACAAAGGAAAGAACAATCCCTTCTCTATCTAAAAATGTAGTGGTTGATTCTGGGGGAGGAGGGGGGTGGGGGAAATCAATCTTGGCAGTTTAAAATTTGCAGTGAATAAGTTCTGTTGAGATGGTTCAGATGAGTACCACAACATGTTTCCATTGAGAGATAAGACAAATTATCCCTGATTTATCACTAATTTACTCCTCTTATTTGGTCCTCTTCCTGTATGAAAGAACCAGCTCAAAACCTGTCAGTGTCCTCAGGCAATATGTCAAAACTTAACACAGGTACTTTACAGAAGGGTATAATTGGGCCAGTTTTAGTAAATGCTATAAATAATTCAAGTATTTGGATACTTGATAAATAGGCCTATGCAAACAATGAAGAAAAAATACATCAGGGTCTACATCCTTTCAAATTCAAATGTCATTGTTTAGATGCAGAAATATATGACAAGACCACACTCCAACTATAAATTATGACAGGTCAACTTTAGCCACTTAACAATAATTGTCCAAATGTATATACCTTTTACAGTAGGTCATCTGACATGAGAGACATTGTTGACAGCATGCACACAATAAACATGAAATTATATAAGTTAGTAAGTTACTGTAAAAACACTAAAATTTTCATTTCCCATATTACATGTGTGGAGACAGTGAAGGCTCTGGTGGGACTGCACTCATTTTTCTAACTTTAATATTCCAAAGATAAGAAACATTAATTCACTATCAGTCTATCACTCTTTCATAAAATGACCGGCACAGTGGCTCAGTGGTAGAGCGTCCGCTTTGTGACCGGGAGGTTGCGGGTTCGATCCCCTGCCGGGTCATACCAAAGACTTTAAAAATGGTACTAGCTGCTCTTTCGCTTGGCGCTCAGCATTAAGAAAGTAGAGCTAGAACTGGTCAGCTCAGTGTCAGTATAATGTGACTGGGTGGAATATCATGTCAAAGTGTCTGGGGCATGATATTTCAGTGAGGCAGCACTCTAAAAGTGAGCATTGAGCTCCCTGCCACATCCAGACACCGTCGTGATATGACTGAAAAAGGTTGAAAGCGACGTTAAGCCCAAATCAAACAAGCAAACTCTTTCATAAAATATCTATAATGGTGGCTAGTAAATTAAACAACCTACATATATACAATCTGCTTTTCACACATTTCTTGAAACTAATTAGCATGTACAGCAGCTTCAATGAAAACTACTTTAAGTAATTAAATGTTTGCCAATTTAATTACTTTGATTATTTGCTAATCCATATCAGCTAATCCATGTGTGAAACTTAAATTTCCTTTGATCTCGAAGATGTATTTTTTAAATTTTCTTTTATCTCAAAGATGTATTGATTGTTTTAAACAATCCAATACAGAGTCATTAAGTCATTAAATGTATACAAATCAAAATAATTATCTCCAATATTCTTGTTTCTTGTCAAGTTGTCATACCAGAATTTTTTTTTTTTTCAATTCTATTCCTTCTGACTTATTTTATTTAAATATCCATATTGTAATTGTATTGTAATTGTCAATGTAATCACAATTACAGGCTGTTTTGCAATGTATTCGATTACAATTACAATTACTTGTAATCATAAAAATCAACAATTACAGATTACATTTTGATTACTCAGAACTTGTAATTGATTACATGTAATCACAATTACTGATTACAATTACAACAGGTCTGCCCAGTATACATGGTAAAAAAAGATGGAACAGTAGAGAAAGATATGAGGCTGTAGAAATGTCTGCTGCCAGCATGAAGAAAAGAAACAGATGATGTTTGTATATACGCTATTCTAAACACCCCAAAAACATCAGACAGTTAATTCTTAGCATGCTGGGTAAAAATTTCAGCAGCTGACAATTTGATATATTTTTTCCCAGAAAATAAGCTTTGACATTTTATGGAAATTGTTTCCAAAACCTTTCTTCTGGGGAATATAAGGAAAATACATGTACATTGTATCATTAATTTGTCATCTGCTGAATTTGCCCATAGAGAGGGTAATGGTTAATTATGTACAATGTAATAGTATTGACTAAATGCATGTGAATTTGCTTTCACTCTCCGGGTGGTTAATAGACCCTTTTCACAATCGTAATTTCCAATAATTGCCATTGCCGAGCGGAAAATTTCTGGAAATGTATTGAGATTGAGGCTGGTGGTGTATTGACGATGTGGAAATGAAAGACACTTGCTACAACCTGTGATAAATGCAGAGTTCTCGGGGATGTCCCAGGATGCATAAATCCGGGTTCGGATTCCTAAAAATTCCCAAAGCCGAGTCCGCCAGACGCATGTTTTTCTCCGTGGGCCTACTACTAATTATGACTGGATTATTTGACTGATGTCCGCAACATGTAATTCTTACCATCGGAAGCATCTTAAAAGAATAATCCGTCGCGTGTTTTTCACACCTGCGACAATACTGTTATCTACTTGCAAAGCAAGCGATAGTTAAACAGGTGTTGGCAGTTAACACTTCAGTGATCATTAACTGGTTGAGCAATTAAAGCATGCGACTGACACCATTACAAACCCCTTCCCTCAGTGTGTATTGCCTCTACCAACCGACTGATTCATTGAGATGCACACGCAGGTACCATGTCTTTTATCCTCTGAGGCTGGCATTTTTTTTTTTTTTTTGTTGCTTTTTTTTTTTTTTTTTTTAATTGATCTTTTTTTCTGACTCAAAATGTTTGGATTTTGAATTTTTGTGACTGACTTTAGAGACACACGCTCACCTTTTCTGCCGAAAGACGACAAGCACCCAAGCAAAATAGTACCTTACCTGTTAGCGAGAGCTGCACATCAAAATGGTTATTCCTGCTGACCACTAAAATAGTTTCTAAGTACCATCGAATGTATCACGTAAACCCTGGGTAGAGTCTTATCTTATGGGATGCTCAGATGCACCCCAGATGACGATACACTGAACTGTTCGCATTTCTAATATAAGTTAAATTTCTCTATAGCTCTCGCATGAAAAAAAGTGCATGCTCATAATTGGTAGTGCTTGCTCGTGATTGTTGCTATAAATTCACATACTGAATGGCAAACAGTGCAGATCCAGATCAGTTGGCTTCTGAGAAGCCAACTGATCTGGATCTATACTGTTTGCAAAGGCTGGGTATATCCGGGTTCAGCAGGACAAGGGTTAAAAACAGAACTAAATTACCAAGACTGTTTCTGTGAATCAAAGCAGTAGATCGAAATGTCAGCAAGTAAAAAACAAGTCCCGGGTATTTTTTCATAGCGTATATTGATCACAGCACACGTTAACATTGAAATGACGTTTTGCGGAAAGCTTAGCAGAGGTGGTCATGATTAGATTGTGCAGATATATTTCATTTGCAAGTTTGCGATAGCAGTAAGAGAGCTTAAATCAGTTTTGATTAAAATATGTTTCACTTAAAATCCATAACGCTCAAGATCACTTAATACAGACAGCAACGATCTTCTTTGGGGTGGGGTACTGAATCTACATTGTAACTGAAAAGCAATGTAGAGGAGAGTCATGAAGAAGAAATAGGACTGCTTATTACACAATCTTCTGTTGTGCACTTAGTCACGTTCTGAGAATCCGTCATTGTTGTCTGTGAAACACTGCAAGCCTAGTTCTAGATTAACAAGATTATGCGTGGATTAGCGAGAGCAGTAAAACTGGTGATTGTGAAACTGGTCTATTCATTGGATTTTTAGGTGTTTTATGGTATACCATATTTACCCTAAATATTGGGACACCCTATCTACTTACCAAACTTCTCCAAAAATCTCCATTCTACTACCTGTACATGTTTCTAAAATATTGCTGTATGTATGGCAAACAGTGTAGACCCTGATCAGTTGTCACATTCTGCAGCATCTGATCTGGTTTCTACACTGTTTACTAAGACCTATCTGTCCAAATACTTAGAGTTATTACAGTAATTCAAATATTACAGCATACATGTACATGACATTGTTCTTTTACTTAAAACATTGTATTTACCCTAAAGGTTCTGACAGACAAGCCTATTATGAAAAGTTCATACATTAATGTTAAATTGATTGTGACCACAGCCTCTGACTTCCATGTACATGTATTAACCCACTGAAAACTCTTAATGGGTAACTAGCAAACAATGCAGACCCAGATCAGATGCTGCAGCATCTGATCAGGATCTCCACTGTTTACAAATAGTTCAACCATTTTTTTAAGGAATATACATGTATCTACATCATCTTGCTGAAAAAATAGACTCTTCCAATATATAGTGTGGGAGAGTTTATTCAGTCGTTAGTGGCTAAAATATTCAGAAACAATGTATCTGAATTCTCACAATGCCTTACTTCTACTAAAATTTGAACAAATTCATTTTACCACCTGTTGATCATAATGTGCCTGTAAAACTGCTGTTTTGTGGTATAATCCAAAAATTCCAAACTATGTAGACCCTGATAAGATGCTGCATGCTGTGCATATAATAGTGGTTTGCACTGTTTTCTCTGGCTTATCTGTTCAAATGTTCAGAGTAAATATGGTTCTTTAGACCATCCATTTCAGACATGAATTATGAAGCAGCATGAGCCATGATGTTTATCACTTACTGACATTTCTGTCCACAAAAATATGCAAATAGGAGAGCTCTCAGAAACAATCTGTCCAAAATATGCAAATAGGAAGGCCCCTCAGAAACTGTTATCTCTTGTCTAGACTTGCTTCCATCTTTTAATTTTGTAAAAATCCAAGTATTTAACCAGACTAGATACACTAGGTACCGGTAGTTTTTTTTTTCTTTCATTTTTCAAGGGAGGCAATTTTCAAAATTGTTTTGCTTCCCTCCGGAAGAAATTTACTTTAAAAGGACAGAATTTGTTCACCTTGAGAGTAAACCCCTTTTCAGAAGGGTCTTGATGAGTGAGGAAAGCAAACAGGAAGTCACAAAAATTGTCTCCCTTTCAGAACATGGTGGAAAATCTACCAAGTGGATCCAGTCCCTTTAACCCTTGTCCTGTTGAATAAATTAAGATGCCACGCCCACATCTAATTTCCAGCCAATCTGATTACCTGATCTGGGTTTTTGATAGAAATTCACATAATTATAATGACAAACAGTGCAGATCCAGATCAGTTGGCTTCTTCAGAAGAAGCCAACTGATCTGGATCTACACTGTTTGCTAAGACGGCATGTCATGTTTACCAAGAGAAGGGTTAATAAATACATGTATTTGAACATTTGTCCTACATATCCGGACACCTCATCTCCTTACTATACTTGTTCTAAATTTGAACTAGTACAATTTACTGCATTAGAATCACCTCCTGAAGTGATTCAAATGATGACTGGCAACATGTATTCAGGGTTTTCCCCACAGGGCTTGTAAAGGAGGGTCCAAGGGACTCCCTGATGTGAAGTTAAGGTTGTTTTATTTTATTACATGTATAAGACTTTGGGGTTTGTTGATTTTAAAGAGATTAACTACTGTCAAGATATACCGATGATAAATCTTGTTTGTTAGATGACAGATAGATTGAATACAAAGCCATAAATAAATAAAATTGATTTTCATTTGATCATAATTATATCCTTTCGACATCCGGCATGTTCCTGAACAGAACACCTGTTGCATAAAATGCAGTTTAAAAAATGGGGTGACCAATAGCACATACCTTCTGGAATCTAATGACCATAGTGTACTGAAACAGAAGCTAGAAATGCCGTTATAAATTCTATAATAAATAAAAATTTTACCTAAAAAAATATATCTTTGTCATTTGATTGATTTTTTTTTTTCTAAAATTGACATCTTATTTCAAAATTCCTGGCCATTCTACGATAGAACTATCCTGCTATTTGTCACCCCTTTTTTCAACCGCATTATTATGTTAATAACATTTAGCTGTAAAAGATATGTACTATTTATCACCCTTTTTTTTTCAAGCAGCTTAATACATTGTGAACATGGAAAGGATGTGCATTACTCAGGGTCCTTGTCCCTAATTTTTTAGGGTCTAGAACATGGTTTTTGGGGTCAAAACTGCAAAAATGTGAGTCATGGAACACCCAGTGTATGTGATGCCATTACATGTTTTGTTCCATAGAAAAATAAGGCAAATAATGTTTTGTTTTGGTAGAAAAAAAGGGCATGGTCAGGTGTGGCAAAGGTGTCGTGTATCTTAGTCATTAGGGCATCCAACTGATATTGGCTTACAGTTTGGCAAGGCCTGCTATCCTTGTAGCAGATAAGGGTAGAGGGGGAATGTTTTTATTTTTTCTGTTTCTTCATTTCATCAATTTTTCTTTTTATTCCCTGTCCCTCTCTTTCATCTCCTCTACCATCTCTTCTATCTCTTTTCTCCCTTTTACTGGGAGAGGACACAAAATGACCCACAAGGCTTGACGTGTCGTTAAACCCCAACACAATTGGTAGAAAAAAACACTCCTTGAATTTTCCATCACTTACTTTATTCTGTAAGCATTGGGACAGACGGACCTAAGCAAACTGTGTAGACCCAGATTGGATATCACAGAAAGTCTGATCAGGTAATACATGTATATTGTTTTCCACCCATCCAGCAGATTTTTAGATACATCAAATGTGAGTAAGATGGACAATCACATGTTCAAATTTTTAAGATAGTATGGTTATGGTAAAGAGTAAGGTGTCTGAATTTTCATGGTAATTACTATAAATGCCAGAATTTTTATACAGGAGAAAATAAGGCTTGACATTTCATGTGAATCATCTGTCCATTTTTTCTCTAAAAAATATAAGAGAAAGTTTTCTGTTACAATTTTGCTTGGTAGGCAATTCATATGAAATGTAAAGCCTTATTGTCTGTGAATTTTTTTTTAAAAGAAGAGAATGTCATCTGTTACAATTTTGCATGGCACTTTAAGGGCTTAGCCGGCCTCCATGGCGCAGACGGATGCGCATCCCACTGGTGATCAGGAGGTCACAGGTTCGATCCCCGCTGAGTCCACCAACATTCTTTCATGGAGATTGGTCATGAAATATTTTCTACGGTCATTCTCCCCCTGCCGCTGATTCAAGAAGGGCAACTGTCAGTGTCTAGCGAAAGAACGTAAGTAGTACTGGTTAACCGCTTAGAGAACTAAGCCTGCCCAGGAAAGTGTGGTAAGGTAAAATGACCATGCTCTCCCTAATGGGTTGACTGGGCTGTAATATTGATTCTCAACTCAATCAATCAATTTAAGGGCTTAGATTATAGCTCCAGATACTACGGTGTATCCACATATTATTTTTTCTTATTTCTGCCCTAAAATAGATGTTATTGGGACTCATTTGAAGCATCTCACTGAAGTGCTTCTAATGAGTAACCACAACATGTTTTCATGCAGAAATAAGAAAAATATTGTTTCTTATCGCATTAAAAAAAAGTGCCTCATCTGAAGCTATGTTAACCCTCATCATGCTGAATAATTTAAGATGCCACGCCCACTTATAATGTTCAGCCAATCAGATTACTTGATCCGGATTGTTGCTATAAATTCACGTACTTAATGGCAAACAGTATAGATCCAGATCAGCTGATCTGGATCTACACTGTTTGCAAAGGCAGGGTATATCCGGGTTCAGCAGGACTAGGGTTAAATGAATTATTTCTTTTCTTTCAGACAGCACATTAATACCATTCTCAGCAATTCACAAGCCAAGAACAGGATTCCAAAATGTCCGCTGGGGTTGCTGGATGAAAGAACCAATAAAAGTCCAGATCATACATATTGAAAGAGAACACCACCCACACTTATCCAGAAAGGCATTTAACCCAAATCTGTAAGTAAAAATCAATTAAAAAATGTCCTCAGAATTGATTGTAACAATACAAAGGAAACCAGCTGTTGTTTTCAGTTACATGTTACATAGCTACAGATAAGAGGTGGTAGTCACATAATACTTTTTCTTATCTCATGATGAAAACATATGTAGTGGGTACTCATTAGAAGCGCCTTGGCCCTTCTTAATGAAAACATTGTGTAAAACATTTGTTGTGGGTACTCATTAGAAGCACCTTGGTGAGGTGCTTCTAATGAGTACCCCCACAACATATATGTTTTCATCAAGAAATAAGAAAACTGTCAATACTTCTTGGTTGAAAAAAGCGCCTAATCTGTAGCCATGATTTTATAGCATGAAATAAAGGGAGTTGTAGTCAGAATTTTTTTTTTGTTCTTTTTGCATCAAAGTATATCTTTCTTGTCTTTGGGATTCTCATTTCAATGACCATGGGTGCTCACAAGTTAATTTTTGATACAACTTCCAACAAAAAATACCCTAAATTAGATGCCTTTTTATCTCGCCTGTATGAATATACAGGAAGAGCTATTGTACTAACCCTGGCATTGGCATCGGCGTTGACATTAACAAAAATGTTTAAGTTTTAGGTTAAAGTTTTTAAGACCTTAAATTTTGAAATCCTGAGATGGATTTTGTTTATATATGGTATGATTATAGATGTTGGTCCAAAATTTCATTGGGCACTACCCCCACCCCTGCCTATGACCTAGAGGTAAAGGACACGGTCTTAGAAATTTTATGTTAAAGATTTGCATCAAAGTTTTTAACATCTCTTAATTTCTTAATTCTTGTATGGATTTACTTTATATTTGGCATGGTTATAGATATTGTTCCAGAATTTGATTTGGCACTATCTAAACCCCTGCTTATGACCTAGAGGTCAAAGTCATAGACTAAGAAATTTTATGTTAACCCTTCTCTTGCCGGAATTAAAATGAATCAGGCCTGTAAGAGGGGGTACCTCTACTTGAGAAGTCATTACCCCCTGAATTTTACCTCGATTTTCATGAAATTTTCATTTATAATTTGCCGATCCTAGGTGGCCATTTTACCGGAGAAAGAATGGTCACGTGACTAGAAAGTCACGTGACAGTCATGTGTAAACCGGGAACCGTTTAAGACACTTAAAAAAAAAAAAAAAAATAATAATTACAAGAGCCCAGCGCCTACTGTGTACTATTGTGAATGAAACGAGTGACATACATAGGTTCTACTGTTATTCCTACTTATTCCTCACTGGAAATGATTCAGGTGTTATGGGCTTTTTTTCCAGAAAAGCCTGATCAATTTGTTGAAGTGAGTGCTGAAATTAATGGCAGCTTGAAATTTGGTATTCTCGGTCTTTTTTAGTGTGGGTAAAATCCAGCACCTGACTATCTAATGAAAAGTGGCGTGTTTGTATGAAAGTAGGTTCACTCCTGTATGAGAACACTTGCTCTGAATGGTTGCATGTGGTATATTGTAAGTATGACGGGCTTTTGAGCTGGCAGACCCCCCCAGCGCGACTATTGTCGCGAAAGGCAAGATAAGGGTTAAAGGTTTTAAGATCTCTTCACTTCTAAATCCTTACATGGATTCACTTTATATTTGGCATGATTTTAGATATTGGTCCAAAATTTTATTTGGCACTATCCTCATCCCTGCTTATGACCAAGAGGTCACAGTCATGGATTTAGAAATTTATGTTAAAGTTTTGCTTTAAAGCTATTAAGATCTCATAATTTCTAGATCCTTGTATGGATTTACTTTATATTTGGCATGATTATAGATAAATTGGTCCAAAATTTTGTTCAGCACTATCCCCACCCTATGACCTAGAGGTCAAGGTCAAGGTCATGGACTTATATTTCATGTTAAAGTTTTACCTCAAAGTATGTAAGATCTTTTATTTTCTCAACTACTTTTCAAATCACTATATACAATGTATTTAGTTTATATTTGGTATACAGATAGCTATGGAAGATGTTCTTTCATTCAAAATTATATCCAGTACCATGTCTCTCCCACACCACTATGATCTGGATTTTTAACATTTTATCTTATTGTTCTTACAGGGATTTTTCTAAGCCAATTTTGGGGCCAGTAATTGGCCCCTTTCCCAATCGTTAAAATATTTTCCCAAATTCTGGCCAAAAATCACAAATAAATGAATAAAAATCCCATTTTGACACTTGCAGAGACATACAATTAAAAATGCCATCGGTCAGGTTTTTTTGTAAGAAAGAAAGTAACCTATCCTGCTTGATTTTTTCGAAACTGCATCAGGTTGGTGTAAAGGTTCAGAGCCGACTAGTTTCAGTGTTTAGTGATACCCCGTTCAATAGAGCTAAACAACCAGGTAAATTATTTTGTGTACTGAGTCCCGGTAAAAATCCATAGTCTAATATTCAGGGAGGCAAGACCGGCAACGAGTAAAATTGTTTACAAAAGAGAACGGTATACAAATGTAATTTCACATGTGCAATCAGTTAATGCAATCCAGCTCTTTGTTTGCCACTTAGCAGAGGTGCAAAAATTATATTTCATAAATCAATGAAGAAATAAACAATATGCAGTGGGCCATGATCTTGACAAGTCATGCTAATCCTACCGTAATTTTTGTAAAGGTGCGAAAAATAAATGACTGGGTAAATCCTTAAAGGATGTTTGTTTTGATGACCTGATTTATAAACCTTCATAATGAGATTTTTTTTGTTTCTTGAATGGTCCAGTAATGCTGCAGGCTTTCAGGAAGTGAGGGGGAACATGAGGAGAGGGTCTTACCCTTCTTTTGTACTGAGTACTGTCATCAGGTTATCCCAATTTAGTTGATTTGTAGGCTATTTTTCCAAATTTTGCCAATCTACATGCTTCTTTACCCTGATTCAATGGCCCCTGGACCTGGTTTCAAATTGGTAGGAAAATCCCTGTCTTATTTGATTGACAAGGGCGAGGTAAGGTGAGCTTTCCTGTCTAGCGACAGGTCTTGCTTCTCATTTGGTTGAAATTTTGCTAGTGTAGGGGTCTTCAAGTTGATGCTTTTTGTGCTGTTCTGCCATTTCATTGCTTGCATGGCAACAGAAATGCCCATATATACTAGGAAGCTGGTGAAATATGACATCTCCATAATGGATGTTGTGATTTGAATCAAAGTTTGCTGTAATGTTTCTTGAGTGGCCCTCTTCCAAGATTTTGTTTTTTATTCTGTTTGTTTGCCATTGCAATAGTGAATTTAAACATGGAAATCTTTGATCAACATCCGCAAGACCTCTATAGCTTATTGTATCATATTAAGTTGTTATGATCTATGAATGGGTGTCTGCTAAGTTTATATTTCTCAAACTCCTCTGTCAATTTGATTGGATGGTAGGAGACTGTCCCATAGATTTAAGATTGGAAAATGATAAATTTACATCTTCTCCATAACATGTGTCATGATTTGAACTAGGTACAAGTGTTTCTTGGAGTGGAGCTCTGGCATCCTTTTATTTTTTTGTGGAGGTTGATTCTTTTGGTAATGATATTCCTTAGACAATCCTGTACTATCTTTGTGTTTTTATGCCCATCTTCTGTCTAGTTACATGTAGGTTACCATGACAATGGTAAGTTCTAATATATTCTTTCGACGTCCGGCATGTTCCGGAACAAAACATCCATTGCGTAAAAATCCGGTTGAAAAAATGGGGTGTCAGATAGCACGTATGTTCTGGAGTCAAACGACCATAGTGTATCAAAACGGTAGGTAGAAATGCCATTTCTATAGCCATTGTGTAATATACGTAATGATTTCTCGTTTTTAGCTCGCCTGTACGAAGTACAAGGAGAGCTATTGTAGTCACCCCGGTCGTCCACGTTTGCGTTTGCGTTTGCGTTTGCGTTCCCGTTCCCGTCACACTGTGTTAAAGTTTTTCAAATGCTTATATCTCAACAGTCACTCCTCACAGAGGCATCAAATTTGGAACTTAGGTACCTTGGAGGGTCTTCTGAGATTCCAAGAGAATAAACCCCTGGGTTCATACCCCTGGGTTCATGCCCCTGGGTGGGGCTAGGGGTCAGAATCTAGGACACCTTTGTAATACTGTGTTAAAGTTTTTCAAATTCTTATATCTTGACTTTCACTCCTCATAGAGCATTCATATTTAGAATTTGGGTACCTGGACAAGTCTTCTGAGATTCCAAAAGAACATACCCCTGGGTTCATACCTCAGGGTGGGCCTTGGGGTGGGGCTAGGGGTCAAAATCTAGGACACATTTGTAAAATCTTATATGCCTACAGGTTATAGACACAACTGGTTATACATCAGCTAACTATGTGACATCAGTTTAAGTGTAAGAGAGTGAAGGTCATGGTGACCTACATTTTACGGTCAAGGTCACCTAGATTTCACGGTCCAGTGATTTTGCCTTATATCTTGAATACTATTTGTTGGATAAATGTCACTCCTGGGATATTACTTCCATGTGACCCAATGAATGACCACTTACTATATCTAGGTCATTGTGACCTATATTTCATGGTTCAGTGATTTTGCCTTATATCTTGAATACTTTTTGTTGGTTAAATGTCACACCTGGGATATTACTTCCATGTGACCCAATGAATGACCACTTACTATATCTAGGTCATTGTGACCTATATTTCATGGTTCAGTGATTTTGCCTTATATCTTGAATACTATTTGTTGGATAAATGTCACACCTGGGATATTAGTTCCATGTGACCCAATGAATGACCACTTACTATATCTAGGTCATTGTGACCTATATTTCATGGTTCAGTGATTTTGCCTTATATCTTGAATACTATTTGTTGGATAAATGTCACACCTGGGATATTACTTCCATGTGACCCAATGGATGACCACTTACTATATCTAGGTCATTGTGACCTATATTTCATGGTTCAGTGATTTTGCCTTATATCTTGAATACTATTTGTTGGATAAATGTCACACCTGGGATATTAGTTCCATGTGACCCAATGAATGACCACTTACTATATCTAGGTCATTGTGACCTATATTTCATGGTTCAGTGATTTTGCCTTATATCTTGAATACTATTTGTTGGATAAATGTCACACCTGGGATATTAGTTCCATGAGACCCAATGAATGACCACTTACTATATCTAGGTCATTGTGACCTATATTTCATGGTTCAGTGATTTTGCCTTATAGCTTGAATACTATTTGTTGGATAAATGTCACACCTGGGATATTACTTCCATGTGACCCAATGAATGACCACTTACTATATCTAGGTCATTGTGACCTATATTTCATGGTTCAGTGATTTTGCCTTATATCTTGAATACTATTTGTTGGATAAATGTCACACCTGGGATATTAGTTCCTTGTGACCCGATTATTGACGTCAAAATATATCTCTGTTGGTGTGACCTATATTTCATGGTTCAGTGATTTTGCCTTATATCTTGAATACTATTTGTTGGATAAATGTCACACCTGGGATATTACTTCCATGTGACCCAATGAATGACCACTTGCTATATCTAGGTCATTGTGACCTATATTTCATGGTTCAGTGATTTTGCCTTATATCTTGAATACTATTTGTTGGATAAATGTCACACCTGGGATATTAGTTCCTTGTGACCCGATTATTGACGTCAAAATATATCTCTGTTGGTGTGACCTATATTTCATGGTTCAGTGATTTTGCCTTATATCTTGAATATTTGTTGGATAAATGTCACACCTGGGATATTAGTTCCATGTGACCCGATTATTGACGTCAAAATATATCTCTGTTGGTGTGACCTATATTTCATGCTTCAGTGATTTTGCCTTTTATTTTTATTACTATTTCATGGAGAATTGTCATACCTGGATTATTATATCTAAGTGACAAAATGATTTACATACAAATGCATCTAGGTCAGTGTGACCTATATTATATGGCTTAATGATAAAAATGTTACAATATAAAATGTACCCAGCAGGCGAGCTCGCTGTCCTCCGACAGCTCTTGTTTTCTATATGTTTAATTAAAAAACATAAACTTATTCCGCATATAAACGCATTGGCATTTGTTTAAAAATTTTATTTTGGGATCTTGTAAATGGGAAAACTGTAATGCAGAAGAACGTTGTGGCAGTTTTTTTTTTGTTTTTGTGAATTTCAGCGATATGGATACGAACGACCATAACGTTTTCAAAAGGTTCAGAAATCTATTTTATATGTATTAGTACGCTAAAAGTTTGAGGACAGTCAACACCATAACGTACTCAGAACGAAAATTAATGTGAACGCAACGGCCAGAGCGTATCAAAACGGAATTCTAATCAAGATGTAATGTTACGTAATTGTATAATAATGATGATTCAATATACCGTTTTTATCTTGAAAATATAAAGTTCAGTCTTCTTACTATCAAATCCAAGGCTACTTTCTTTTTAGTCGTTTGCCCATCTCTTAATAAATATTTTTTAATGACGTAACACTTTTTTGATATTTTTTGAAATGCGACATTTCTCTATTTTTAGCTTTAAATCATTAATTACGTAATTATGATATGACAAGTGTGACGATGCATAATTATAGTCTCGGCTATAATAAATAAAAATTTTACTTAAAAGTTATATATTTGTTCATCATTTGATTGAAAATATTTTCTAAAGGTTGCATCTTATTTCAAAATTCCTGGCCGTTCTACGACAGAACTATCGTGCTATTTATCACCCCTTTTTTTCAACCCAATTATCACGTTACCACTATTTAACTGTAAAAGATGCGTGCTATTTATCACCCCTTTTTTTCAACTGTTTTAATACGTTGAGGATGTCCAAAGGATATGAAGTTACAGAGACAGGATCACTTAGGAGATTTTTGCCATATTTTACCAGGGCCCAGTTGTTCAAAATCTAACGAAGTTGTTAGTTAACGTATTGTAATAAATTTGATTATTAAATATGGCATACGCTAATATTTTTGCTGAAAAAATGTGAGTAGCTTTTGCATTTGCTGTGAATTAGATATTGTACTTACTAGAACAGATAATATTTTGACCACTAACGAGATCGTTAAGCTAACAACGCTTTGAACAACTGAGCCCAGGTTGGCAACTTTTGTTACTCCCGTTTGCTTTTCTGCACTAGAAGTCCCTTCTGAAAAGTGATCTACTGTAAAAGGAAAGAATTTGCTCCCCTTTTACAGTAGACCCATTTTCAGAATTTCAGGAGGAAGCAAAACAATTTTGATAAAGTTGTCTCCCTTGCACACCCCACCGCACCACCATTTAATGGAAGCTTGAAAATGCTTACTTGAATTTGTTGAAGGTAAGGAAAGATGTTTGGAGAGTCTGGCCTCAGGTTTGTGGAGAATCTTGCATTTCTCATTGTCTTGCATAAGAAATGGTTATGAAGGCAATTCTGTTAATGCAATATAAAACAAACATTAATAAATTGTTCTCTTGGGAATGTTTCTGATTTACTGTCAGCTTCTGGTTATATTGTTTACCTTTAACCTGCTGAATTTACATATTACCAAATAACATCTGTAATAATGTTCTCTCAAAGTTGGATTTAAAATTTCATTCAGATTACATGCACTCTCTTTGGAAAAACTGAGTGACAAGCTAAGCCCTCTTTCTAGGGAATACGATGAGAATACTAAAATGGCAGTCTGTATATGGTCTGGGCATGTTGTAAAAATGTGTTAATTCTGCTAATTTAATTATAACTCCGGGTAAGAGGAATACCCAGATCAGTCTATAGCTCCAGACATTACAAAAACACGCCTATTCAAATATACTGAAAATTTTACCACCAAAAAATGAAAATTTTCAGATAAAAATTTGAATATTTTTCATATTTCTGCCCAAAACATAGATTGTGGGTACTCGTTAGAACTGCCTCAGGGAGGCAGTTCTAATGAGTACCCACAATCTATGTTTTTGAGCAGGAATAAGACCAATAATGTATACCCCTATAAACACCAGTTTTACTATATAAAGATCGGGTTTAAGGGGTTCAACATTATAGATAGGCATGTTTTCGTGATGTAAGGCACTTTTTGCAAACGAAAAATATTGATACTTTCTTTGAAAACATATGTTGTTGTACTCATTAAAAGTGCCTCGCTATACTCATAAGAAGTGCCTCAACATACATTTTCCTCAAAAAAAAAAAAAAAAAAAATATTATCTGGCTTCCCACTCATATACAAACTATGGTTGAGCTGCATAAATATTTGTGTTTCTCTATAAAATCATATGTTGCAGGTACGCATTAGAATTACCTGATCTGTAAAGTTTTAATGTGTTCCCACAACATACATTTTAGTGGAGAAATAAGAAATTATCAATACTTGTAATTATAAGCTTAACCCTAGTCCTGCTGAACCCGGATATGTCCTGCCTTTACAAACAGTGTAGATCCAGATCAGTTGGCTTCTGAAGAAGCCAACTGATCCAGATCTGCACTGTTTGCCATTAAGTATGTGAATTTATATCAACAATCTGGATCGAGTAATCTGATTGGCTGAAAATTAGAAATGGGTGTGGCATCTTAATTTATTCAGCAGAACAAGGGTTAAATTTATCCAACATGGAGCCTTGTAATTTTGCTTTCAGCAAACCAAAGATTAAAGCTGTGATATTGTCCACAATATTTGTATTCTGGTGTTCTCTGATGAATTTCCCTGATATTGGAATTAATAATTTACATGTATTTCTTTGTCTTGATTAAGGAGAGTTCATACATCTGAAAAATTTGTCACCAGTGGTATCAAGGGAGACAGCTTTTGCAGCAGGGGAGCATTATTCTTAAATGAAAGAAATTTACTTCTGGAGGGAGCAAATTCTTTCCTATAAGAGTAGCCAAAGTGAGAAGGGAGATAAATATTTTCATGTCAAATTTGATTCCAGTGTTAGCAAGTACTTGCTATCTGGCCTAAAAGTAGATAGCAAAAGGAACCTACCTGGTAGCCAAAAGTGGCAGTCAAAATAACAGCCCTTCCTCCCACCCACAGAATGATGCTAAATTACTGCCTTTGGCCATATGGAAGTGTATCTGGCCTTCTAGCCTTCTCTCCACATAATCACCATCTGTTGACAGCTGGTCTGGGGTCCCTCAATATTGCTGGACCTGATATTTTAACTCTCATTAATTTAATGTGGGTCTGCAATCATTTTTTTTTTCATTGTTGAAAAACCCTCTTTCACAGCAAGCTGCAGAAAATTTTATTTGATTTGTTTTGATTTGGGCTTATATGGCCCTTTCAGCCAATTAGGATTATATCAAGCACAGTCAGTTAACCTAACCACACTGTTTCTGGACATGCTTAGACCTTCTAAGAAGTTAACCAGTACTTAGTGCTCTTTCTCTCGCCAGTAACTGATGGCCTACTTGAATCAGTGGTAAGGAGAGAATGGCTGCAGAAAAATTCCACCACCAAGTCTCTACTAAAGGAAGTGGCCGAGCTGTGATTTGATCTCATACTATGATAGTCTATCCCTGTATTAAGCCTGCCCAGTAAACATGTGGTCAGGTAAACTGACCGTGCTCGACATGACCCCACTGGGTTGACTGGGCAGTAAAACATCAACACAAACAAACAAAATATCATATTCAGACTGTTCCACTGAGGCGTATCTAATGAGTACCCACAAAATGTTTTCATGGAGAAATAAGGTAAAAATGTATTACCGTATTTACCGTAAGTATTCGGACACCTCAACTCCTTACCATATATGTTCTAAAATTTGAACCAGTACAATTCACTACCCGATGTTGTGTCTAAAAATTGCTGGATGAGTGCAAACAGTGTTGACCCAGATGAGACGCCGCGTTCTGCGGCGTCTCATCTGGGTCTATACTGTTTGCTCAGGCCTATCTGTCCGAATATATATGGTAAATACGGTATCTCACAAAGAGCCATGTCACAAGAAGCCACAAGAAATGGCAAATAGGCCCCTGGAGCCCTATTGACAGATATATGACAGATGAAATGTGATGGCTGAGCTTTTGGTTGACCAGAACTTCTCACTCAACTTGTCATGCACATATGTGTTTCCAGACAAATTAGTTTTATTGGCTAACTGTCATCTTAACCCTTAAAACTCTAAGGAAATTTGTAGCAGACGGCTGTGTAAAATTGATTCTGTTATTTTTTTTTTTTTTTTTTTCATAAAAAATGAGACTTGTCATTTCATGTGAATCATCTGCATGGCAATGATTCACATGAAATGCCAAGACTTACTTTCTCTGAAAAATAATAATAGCTGAAAATCAAAATGTTGTCTGCTGCAGTTGTGATAAGCACTTTAAGGATTAACTGTTACCCTGCTGATGACAAAATTTGTAACAACATTCGTCATTTGCAGCATGTCATAAGAAAACAGCCACTGTGTAAATGTGCTCTTCTAATGAGGTCCACAGCATAAGAAAGAGTAAAATAAGAAAAATATTGGTAATTTTTGGGTAAAAGACATATCTGGAGCCATGCAATGAGTTTGTTGGATTCTGATGCAAATAAATAGGAAGTATGACCCACTGGGAATAATTTGCAAACCAACAATTTAATAACCGTTGTCCTGCTGAATAAATTAAGATGCCACGTCCACTTCTTATTTTCTGCCAATAAGATTACTTGATCCATGTTGTTGATAAAAATTCATATGCTTAACCCTTGTCCTGCTGAACCCGGATATACCCTGCCTTTGCAAACAGTGTACATCCAGATCAGATGGCTTCTTCAGAAGCCAACTGATCTGGATCTGCACTGTTTGCCATTAAGTATTTGAATCTTTAACAACAGCCTTGATCAACTAATCTGATTGATTAAAAATTAGAAATGGGTAGGCTTCTTAATTTGTTCAGCAGGACAATTAGGGTTAATGCCAAATAGTGCAGATCCAGATCAGTTGGCTTATTCAGAAGCCAACTGATCTGGATCTACACTGTTTGCAAAGACAGGGTATATCTGGGTTTATCAGGACAAGGGTTAACCGGTAATAATTTCAATTCAACCAATGTAAGCATCTGGATTTCCAGTTACCTTCCCAGCTAGCATTCTACTTAAATTTATATTAGAC
This sequence comes from Anodontia alba, assembly GCA_964016985.1. Classification (NCBI taxonomy): domain Eukaryota; kingdom Metazoa; phylum Mollusca; class Bivalvia; order Lucinida; family Lucinidae; genus Anodontia; species Anodontia alba. Next base: position 102,623,459 of record OZ024824.1, read on the forward strand.
AGTTATTTAGTGGACAGGATTCCGTAGGGGTCTGTAATAATCCAATATAGATTAACTAAAGGGAAAGACCCACTAAATGCAATGTATGTCTTAAAGTATCCAGCTTTAGAAAACAAGAATTTTGCGCAGATTTTATCAAAATCGGTTAAGAAATAAGAACCATATTGTATTTTATATTTTATACAACCATGAGCATGGGCGTCGCATTTTAAATATTTAATTAGATATTTGAATTTTTAAAAGACACAAATGAAAGTCACCTATTGACAAGAATATTCTGCTTATGTGAATCAGTTGACAGTTTATATGCAAATGAAAACATTAACGATTATACAACAACAAAGTATTTTTTCAGACGTGATTTATTCAATTTTTTCATATTTAATTAGGTAGTTATGATGTCACTGACTCATAAAAATGCCGCTTCCATGAGAGCTTTTTCTAGAATTTAAAAACCCAATAACTGTCTTATTTATCATCTAATTTTTATAATTTTTTCACCAAACTGCTCAGCTCATCATGCTCTTTATTTCCTAACAGCTTATTATTTGATGTGTTTTTTTCCTTTAGGTAGAATGCTAGCTGGGTTTATATTAGTGATCAACATTGCTCCAGATAAGATGCTTTTTTCCATCCTAAAAGTACATGTATTGAGTATCTTATTGCTCTACTAAAAACATATATTGTTGGTACTCATTAGAAGCCCCTTGATTTAAGTTTTAAATTTTACATGTAGAATAATTAAAGGCTCCATATTCCTCAAATTTAGACATTTTTTATCCAAGAAAGGTTTAATAAATTAATATATAGTATCAATACGATCATCAGATGTGACATCTGACAGCCTGTAAAATTTGAGTTAGTCTCTCATTTTTGAACTGGATCAAAAATGCAATGATTTTTAGACAAAGTCTTATAAGCTTATTTGTGACCTAACACTCTCAGCCTCTGTATGGAAGAATGTACGGGCCTTGAAGTGATGATGAATCTCACGAAACGGTTATTTTTATCAAATCATTTGATTCAGGTTTCATTGTGCGCATTTTAAAATATCTTTACAATATGATCTGTAAGTTCATGTCAAAATCAAGTTTTTAAAATAACAATTTAATAGAATAAATGCTGTGCATTGTGGGAAGGTGCTTCCATAAGACAGGATAAATCATAAAATTCAGTTCAACTATAGCACCATGTATAAAAGTTTTAGCTGACAACATTTTGAAATATTTTTCTCCCAGGAAACGATTTGAGATTTCATGCAAATTGTTCCTCTGTGGAGACAATTTGCATGACATGTCAGTTGCAGTGTTGTGGGAAAAATAAGAAGAATCGAAAGCCCAATTGACTTGAAACTTGGTAGGAAGCATCGGGGTGACTTGTAGATCAAAAGTAGCTAAAATTGGTCTGATTGGAAATCCAAGATGGCCGCCATCTTGAAAATCTATTTTTCGCTTCTCCTCCTGAACTGAAAGGCATTTGACTTGAAACTTCATAGGAAGCATCGGGGTGACTTGTAGATCAAAAATAGCTAAAATCGTTCCGATCAGAAATCCAAAATGGCCACCATGGCCACCATCTTGAGAATCTGTTTTTCCCTTCTTCTCCTGAAATGAATGGCCAGTTGATTTGAAACTTGGTAGGAAGCATTGGGATGACGTAGATCAAAAATAGCTAAAATTGTTCCGATCGGAAGTCCAAGATGGCTACCATGGCCACTATCTTAGAAATCTTTTTTGCACTTCTTCTCCAGAACCGATAGGCCAGTTTACTGGAAACATGGTAGAAAGTATCTGGATGACTTGTAGATCAAAAATAGCTAAATTTGTTCTGATAGGAAATCCAGTATGGCCACCACAGTCGCCAGCTTGAAAATCTATTTTGAACTCCTTCTGAACAGTAAGGCCAATTGACTTGAAACTTGACAGGAAGTATCAAGGTGACTTGTAGATCAAAAATATCAAAAATTATTCTGATCAGAAATTCAAGATGGTCTCCCTAGCAGCCATGTTGAAAATCTATTTTGAACTCTTTTATCCTGAACCAAAAGGCCATTTGACTCGAAACTTCATTGGAAGTATCCAGGTGACTTGTGTATCAGCAGTAGCTTAAATCATTCTGATTGGAAATCCAGGATGGCCACCATCTTGAAAATCTGTATTGACTTCTTCTCTTGAACCAAAAGGCCAATTGACAAAACTTGCCTGGTAATCAGGTAAGCTATACAGGGCCATCTTGGCCCTCTTGTTCTTATTTCTTCCCTGGCATGTTGTGGGTACCCATAAGAATCTTTTAATGTTTACCACCCTGTGGGCAAAGTCAGCAGACGACAAACTTTGGAAAGAATATGTATGAAAGCCTATTTTCTGGCAAAAATAAGAAAATATTTCAACAGATCTTCTGCTAAAATTTTTACCCAGCATGCTAAGGATTAATAAGTACCACAACAGGTTTGTTTATGGAGAATAAAAAGGATCTTACCTTGAGCTGTAGATCATCACAGCAATTGATAGGTGTTTGTAACATATGGCAAACTTCAATTGATTTGCCCTAGACTGGGAATAATATAGATCTTAACCCTGGTCTTGCTGATCCCGGATATACCCTGCCTTTGCATATAGTGTAGATCCAGATCAGTTGGCTTCTGAAGAAGCCAACTGATCTGGATCTGCACTGTTTGTCATTCAGTCTGTGAATTGTTATCAACAGTCTGGATTAAGAAGTCTGATTGGCTGACAGTTAGAAATGGGCATGGCATCTTAATTTATTCAACATAACACGAGTTAATTCTGTAAATTACAAAATGCAGCTTTTTTACAGCAGCCACCATTGAGAAGGTACAAAACTGGCTGTAGCTGTTGCAGAGAGTAAATTGTCATGCTGAATAAATTAAGATGCCACACCCACTTCTAATTTTCAGCCAGTAAGATTGCTTGATGCCCAATTGTTGCTAAAAATTCACATACTTAATAACAAACGGTACAGATGCAGATCAGTTGGCTTCAGAAGCCAACTTATCTGGATCTGCACTGTTTGGAAAGGCAAGGTATATCCAGTTTCAGCAGGACAAGGGTTAACACAATACACTGGAACCCCTTTTTAAAATGGGTCATTATAAGACAGTTTAACTCTTAAACTGCCAATCACAACAATTGTCGTCTGCTTTGTCATCTGCTTGTGATTTTAAAAGTCATTTTTGCAAACAGTGTGGACCCCAGATCAGACTGCTGCTCTAGGAGCAGTCTGATCTTGGTCCACACTGTTTGCCTGTATGCAAAAATAGGTTTGCAAAGTTTGTAAGAGTATTCAGCAGACGACATAAACAGACAACATTTTTAGATGCAGGTTTTCTTGGCGTTTTAAGGGTTAGGATAAGAGACAGCTTATTGGTGGACCTCGAAATTGTTGTATTCAAGCAAAAATGTTTAGACTGTCATTTAAAAATGTTTAGATTGTCATTTTTCTACATAACCTATACATTTTTGTTTGAATACAACATAGTTGTTTAGTTAGCAATGTTTTTGCTTTGGAGCCAATCAAAAAAGGTAATGAGGTGTATTTATAAATTTTTCCAGGTACACAATAGAAATAACACATGGAGAGTACAGATGGACAGTGAGAAGGAGATACAAACATTTTGACAACCTTCACAAAGCCTTGATGTTATTCCGAGCCCGATATGCATTCCCTGTGCCAACAAAACAGTAAGTCTTTCTGCTGACACAGCTTTCACAGCTCCAGTGTTATTGTAGGGTATCAGGAAGATGTGTTTTCTTATTTTTCCAGGAAAACATATGTTGTGGGTACTCATTAGAAGTACCTTGGTAAGGTTTTAATGAGTATCAAAACATAGGTTCTTGTGGAGAAATAAGAAAAATATAAGTATGTTTTGGTTGAAAAAAGCCCCTTGTATGGAGCTTGAAATAAAGATATACATAGTATCATGTTTCTTCTCTTGTTTTTGTGAATTGTTTATTATCCCCTTGCACAACAAAGTTGTGGAGGGGATATAGAGTTTGTCCCGTACATATGTATGTACTTATGTACGTATGTTCACCTTTTGTCATCACTCTATGGCCTACATTTATTGATGGATTTTAATATAACTTCACACAAATGTTGGGTATGACAATATCTTGAGCAAGTTTGACTTTCAGGGTCCTAGGCTCAAGGTCAAAGTTACTGTGCCTATTTTTAGAAAACCTTTGTCATAGCTCTAGCTGCTACATTTATTGATGGATTTTAATATAACTTCACACAAAACAGATGTTGGATATGACAATATCTCAAGCAAGTTTGACTTTCAGGGTCCTGGACTCCAGGTCAAGGTCACTGTGGCTATTTTTAGAAAAACATTGTCATCACTGTAGCACCTACATTTAGTGATGGATTTTAATGCAACCTCACACAAATGTTGGGTATGACAATATCTTGAGCAAGATCGACTTTCAGGGTCCTGGGCTCAAGGTCAAGGTCACTGTGGCTATTTAAGAAAAACTAGAGCCTACATTTATTGATGGACTTTAATATTATTTCACACATATGTTGGGTATGACAATAACTAGAGCCAGTCCAACTCAGGGTCCTGGGCTCAAGAAGGTTACAGCCAGCCTTGGTGGCTCAATTGGATGCGCCGTCTGACTGGAGACCAGGAGGTCGCAGGTTCAACCCCCGTCGAGGTCGGCAAGATTCTTTTGTAGAAATTGATCATGAAATATTTTCTACAGTCATTCTCTCCCTTCCGCTGATTGAAGAAGGGCAGTTTGAAAGTTTCTAGCAAAAGAATGTGCACAATACTGGTTAACCGCTTAGAGGACTAAGCCTGCCCAGTAAATGTGTGGTTAGGTAAACTGACCGCACTTGACATGACCCCAATGGGTTGACTGGGCGGTAAAACCTCAACACAAACAAACAAACAAACTGTTGCTACTTTTAGAAAAACTTTGTCATCGCTCTAGCACCTACATTTATTGATTGATTTTAATGTGACTTCGATGAATGTTGGGTATGATAATATCTTGAGCAAGTTTGACTTTCAGGGTTCTGGGCTCAAGGTCAAGGTCACTGTGGCAATTTTAGGAAAACTTTGTCAATGCTCTAGCATCTACATTTATTGATAGATTTTAATAGTATCTCACACAAATGTTGGGTGTGACAATATCTCAAGCATGTTTGACTTTCAGGGTCCTGGGCTCTAGGTCAAGGTCACTGTGGCTATTTTTAGAAAAATGACTTTGTCATTGCTCTAGTGTCTACATTTATTGATGGATTTTAATATAACCACATAAGTTTTGGTTATGATAATATATCGAGCAAGTTCAGCTGTCAGGTTGCTGGGCTCAAGGTCAACATAACTGTGGCTATATTTTAGAAAAAACTTTTTCTTCGCTCTAGCCCCTGCATTTATCAGTGGAATTTAATGTATCTTCAGCAATTGTTGGTTATTATTAAAGCTCGAGTTCAACTTTCAGGTTGCTGGGCTCAAGGTCAAGGTAACTGGCTATTTTTAGAAAAAACTTTGTCATCGCTCTAGCCCCTACAATTATCAGTGGATTTTAATATAACTTCACACATTTGTGGGTATGATAATATCTTGAGCAAGTTCGACTTTCAGGTCCAGGGCTCAAGGTCAATGTTGACATGATTGAAATATTTTTTATCATGTGAGATCTAAAATCTCCCAACCTGAAAATCTGAATCTTTACTGTAGCTTAATGTCAAGGTCATAAATGACCTTTACATTAAGGTCATAGGCTTTTTGTTTACTGTTCATTCATATAACTTTTATATGTCAACGAATTTCCAAGTTCAGTGTTTGCCCACATCAAGTAGTCTTGTGCGAGGGGATTCGTATTGCCGGCAATGTCTTGTTTTATATGTATGGAGAATGCCTTCAGTGTGTGCTGGCTTTCCAATAAATAATATTTTATTCTATTCTCTACATGAGACCTGCGGAAGGCAATCTGATACCAAAATATTTGGACAGCCTTGCCTGATGAGGTGATGCCATGGAAATATATTTTAAACTACTGACAGAAATTTAGCAGACATATTATTTTTTTATTATTTTCTCAGAAAATATAAGATGTCATTTCATGTGAATTGTCTATTATAGCAGATGATTCAAATGAAATGCCAAGTCTTATTTTCTCTGGAAAATACAAAAAAATAAATCAACAGGTTGTCTGCTGCAGTCATGATTAGCACTTTAAGGGTTAACATTTTTTGGCACTTGAAATATTTGTCATTGGTACTGCCGACTTTGTAACATTTTTCATTGGGACTACTTGCATTGCCTATGGATAATGTTTTTGTAACTTTTTTTTTTATTTGCAGTCATAATGCTGCAATATTTTATCTGGTCATATTTCCCTTTTAGGTCCATGGTTTTGTATTTTTGTCAGATATTTGTTCCTCATTCTACAGAGGACTTGTTGAGGAGGAGTATTTGATGATAATTTTGAAATAACTTTTCCTATTTCTTCATAAAATCCTATGTTGTGGGTACTCATTTGAAGTGCCTCAACAAACGTTCTTAAGGAGAACTGGAGAAAATTACAGACAGTATATGTTTTTTATGGAGAAATTGAGAAAATTATCTAAGTTTTCATCAAATACTCCTCCTTAACTCTATCCCAGCTAGTTGCGACTCTTCTCGTCTGCTGATAACCTTTACAAACAGTTTGGATGCAGATCAAGCCCGACAAAATGTCGGGCTTGATCTGGATCCAAACTGTTTGACACTCTGATAGTATTCCTGAAAAAGTTAATTTACAAAAAAAAAAAAAAAAAATTCACAGACGACAAATAAGCATGCAAAATTACCCAGCATGCAAAGAGTTAACAAGTCCTCTGGTCAGACATGAACATGGCTAATGGAAGCAGTGGCTCAGGTCCAGGAACTTATCTATCTTTGTTTGAAGTATTTAATTGATGTTTATTATGGTTTCGATGTGCTTAAACATGACCAAATAATTCAGTACCCACTAGCTCTACTGTAATAACCCTAAGTATTGGGACAGATAGGCCTTTGCAAACAGTGTAGATCCAGATCAGATGCCACAGAAAGCAGCATCTCATCAGGGTTTACACTGTTTGCCATGTATACATCAATATTTGAGACACATCAACAGATAGTAAAATGGAGTACTTCAAATTTTAGGAATTATGTATGGAAAGGAGTTAAGGTGTCCCAGTATGGTAAATATGGTAATCTGAATGGCCTATATTTCATAGTTCAGTGATTTTGCATAAAATTTTGCAAACTTTTCATCTTGAAAACTGAAAATAGTCTATTGCCTTCCAATATTTATTTGTTTTCTTCCTTGCAATTTTGCAGTGTCTAATCTGAGTGTACATTGTTATCTCAGGTATGTCTTAATTTAGGTTAAATACAATAATGGGCTTTTGGCAGATCTCCCTTAATGGAAAAAATATAAATAAATGGGAAAAAAAGCTAAATAAAAGATATGAACAATAAAACTGCACAATGGCTTAGAATTCCAAGACTTTATCCTGTAAAGTAATACATGGTTTTACAGACTCCAATCTGTATTTCCATGTTTTCATTTGGCTATCATATGGATCCCATATTTATTACTACATACATACTCTTAATGGATATAGACTTTAACCTCCAGGTTCCAGTTAGGCTCCATAGCGCAGCGAACAAAAAACGTTTTTTATGGGAAAAGTAAGAAAATACTTTGAAATGTGATGAGCTGAAGTGCTTACTCAGCATGCATAAGGTTAATTTAACACTTAAAATACCAATCACACAATTGTCATCTGCTTTGTCATCTGCTTTTGATTTTAAAAGTCATTTTTGAAAATAGTGTGGGCCCAGATCAGACTGCTCCTCTAGGAGCAGTCTGATCAGGGTCCACACTGTTTGCCTGTATGCAAAAGTAAGTTTGAAAAATTTGCAAGAATATTCAGCAGATGACATAAACAGATGACATTTTCAGATGCAGGTTTTTTTTGGCATTTTAAGGGTTAAGGACAAATAATAAGCAGCCTTCTGCAAAACAAGGGCCTTTTTTGCACAATGCAATCAGCGAAGGCCTGGGTCAGTGAAATCTCATCATGCCTTATGCTGCCTCATCTGTAGATAGCCGGCCTCGGTGGCTCAGTTGGATGCGTCGTCCGACTGGAGACCAGGAGGTCGCGGGTTCAACCCCCGCCGAGGTCGGCAACATTCTTTCATGGAGATTGATCATGAAATATTTTCTACGGTCATCTCTCCCTTCCGCTGATTCAAGAAGGGCAGTTGTCAGTTTCTGGCGAAAGAATGTGCACAATACTGGATAACCGCTTAGAGGACTAAGCCTGCCCAGTAAACGTGTAGTTAGGTAAACTGACCGCGCTCGACATGACCCCAATGGGTTGACTGGGCCGTAAAACCTCAACACAAAATGTAGATTCTGCAATGTCTGTTTTTGCTCAAGGTAGCCTTACTAGTAAAGCTGCTGATCAAAATGGGCAGATATGCAGGCTGATCTGAGCCTTCACTTATTGCACAGGAGCTTGACGTTGGATAATTTCTACTTATAGGGCCTGTCCCTACGATTAATCGTAGGGACAGGCCCTATAAGTAGAAATTATCCAACGTCAAGCTCCTGTGACTTATTGTATATAGGCTAAGGTCCTTTTAGGCAGGATACAGTTCATGTTATGTCAGAAAATTCAGCTTTGTCTTTACACAAGTTCTTATTTAGACACATTTTCCAGAAAATAGGATTTGACATTTGATGCAAAAGGTCTGTATAGGAGACTGTTTGCATGAAATGTCAATGCCTTTTTTCTTGGAAAAATAAGAAAAATATTTCAAAATATCATCTGCTGAAATTTTTACCCAGCATGCTAAGCATTATAATTTCATTTCTAATGAGGAAATTCTAGATGTCTGTAATAAGACACCTAGAAAACTTGAGTGTCGCTAAATATGGAAATCTTCTCCATGAAACATTGATTTGTTTCAGTTTTTGCTGTATTGCTATTTTGTGGCCTTTTATGCATGGTTTAGTTTTTGTTTGGCTCTACTGATCACTCAAGGCAAGAAGACTAATGTCATTAGGAGACAAAATCTATCCCTTCACCTGTCAAAATCTGAGGTTTTTAGATTTGATTTTTGCCTCATTTATAAATGCCTTTAAATATTTTTTTCTTACAGAAAGTCCTTTCATGGACTTGAGGTCTCAATGGCTCAGTCAGCTGCCCATCTGACTGGTGAGTCAGGAAGTCATGGGTTAGTTCCTCATCGGGTCCGGCAACATTCTTTCGTGGGGTTTGATCATGAAATACTTTCTACAGTCACTCTCTCCCTTCTGCTGATTCAAGAAAGGCATTTGTCAGATTCCAGAGAAAGAATGTGCACAAGTACTGGTTAACCACTTAGAGGACTAAGTCTGCCCAGGAAAAGTGTGGTTAGGTAAAGTGCCCAGCTGAAAATAACCTTAATGGTGGTGGCTGGGCCGTTAAACTCCATACCAACCGAATCAGATATCAGAATCTGTGAGTTTTTCAGGTTTGAGTTTTACTTCAATTATGCCTTTAAATATTTTTATCTTACAGAAAGTCCTTTAATGGCTTTTTCTACATTTTTGTACTGAAAATACATTTATAGATGATGTCTAATTTTAATACATTTTTATGTCCTCCCACTCCCTTAGAAGGCTTGGAGGGTAAGGGGGAAGGCACTAGTTTAACCTGACAAATGTTTAAGTTTACATTCAAATTTACATAGACATTTGGCAAGGCCTGCTATCCTTGTAGTGGGTAAGGGTAGAGGGGGAATGTTTTTATTTCTTCCGTTTCTTCACTTTCTTTCCTGTTCCTCTTTCTTCCCTGTCCCTCTCTTTCATCTCCTCTACTCTCTCTTCTATCTCTTTTCTCCCTTTCTCTGGGAGACGACACAAAATGACCCTCAAGGGTTGACGTGTCGTTAAACCCCAACACAATCAATCAATACATAGACATTTACGTCTGTGTTTCTCTTCAAAACTTGGGTACCTTTTATACGAGGAAGTTGAAATTTGGTATGCTACTTTCCCAGACCTAAACTTTTAAGTCTGTGCCAGTTGCCGTGGATCATGCCCTGGGGTGGGACTAGGGGCCCATATGTTGGGGACAAGGGCTCGAGAAAACGTCAGTTCTTTGGTCTGAAACTGAATTTTGAAGAGCTGGACTGAATTTCACTTCAGAAGGACATAAAAAAATGTGGTCCATAATAATTCATGTTTTCTATTATACACCTTTAAAATTGTCACAGTATCTAGAGCTATACAAATAAACAAACTAAACTATCCCTGTCCAGGAAATAGCCTTGAGCAATCTGCTCCTTATCCCAATGCTGTTTGATCCGCATGTCATTGATTGATAATTGAAAAATCAATACTGGCTGTTACCTTATTTACACAAAGGATTGGGACATCTTAACACCTTACCATACAGGTCCTAAAATTTGAACATGTCTGTTTTACTACATTTTGATGCATCTACTTAGCTCACCTGAATAAATGCTCAGGTATGCTATTGTGATCACCCTCCTCTGTCCGTCGTCTGTTGTTCATCGTGCATAGTCCGTTGTCTGTTGTCAGCAGTTAGTTTGTTAACACTCTAAAGGTCACAGTTTTGACCTGATCTTAATGAAACTTACTCAGAATGTTTGCCTCTATGAAATCTAGTCACATTAGAAACTGGGTCACTTGGGATAAAAAACTAGGTCACCATGCCAAATCAAAAGAAAACATTGTAAACACGGTAGAGTTAAGATTTTTCAATGAATCATCATGATTCTTGCTCAAAATGTTTATCTTGAAGATTTGTAGGTCAGGGTGGAAACTGAAACTGGGTTACTTGGGGTCAAAAAGTAGGTCACCAAGTCAAATCAAAGGAAAACCTTGTTAACACTAGAGGTCACATTTTTGAAGTAATCACCATGAATCTTGCTCAAAATTTATGTGTTGATGATTTCTAAATCACCTGTGAAACTGGGTCACCAGGCCAGATCAAATTAAAACCATGTTAACACCCAAAGAGGTCACTTTTTTTGAAGTAATTAACGTGAATCTTGCTCAAATATTTGTCTTGATGATTTCTAGGTCAAGTTTGTAACTGGGTCATTTGGGATCAAAAACAAGGTCACCAGGCCAAATCAAAGGAAAACCTTGTTAACATTGTAGAGGTCACATTTTTTAAGAAATCATCATTTATCTTGCTCAAAATGTATGATGATTTCTAGGTCAGGGTCACGTGAGTCAAAAACAAGGTTACCAGGCAAAATCAAAGGAAATCCTTGTTGACTCTCTATATTTTTTGAAGTAATCACCATGAATCATGCTCAAAATGCTTGTGTTGATGATTTCTAGGTCAGGTGTTAAACTGGGTCACTTGGAATCAAATACTAGTCACCAGGCTAAATGAAAGGAAAACCTTGCTAACACTCTAGAGGTCACGTTTTTTAAGTAATAATCAAGAAACTTTCTCAAAATGTTTGCATTGATGATATCTAGGTCAGGTTCCAAACAGGGTCACTCAGGGTAAAAAAATAGGTCACTAGGCCAAATCAAAGGAATATCTTATAAAGACTCTAGAGGTCACATTTTTGAAGTAATCATTATACAAATTGCTTAAAATGTTTGTCTTGATGATTTCTAGGTCAGGTTTGAAGATGGGTCACTTTTGGTCAAAATGTAGGTCACCAATTATATCAAATGAAAATATTGTTAACACCTACAGGTCATATTTTTGAAGTAATCATGAATCTTATGCAAAAAAAAAAGTCTGATGATTTCTAGGTGAAGTTTGAAACTGGACCACTCGGGGTCAAAACTAGGTCACCAGGCCAAATCAAAGGAAAACCTTGTTAATATTGTAGAGATCATGTTTTTGAAGTAATCATTATGAATCTTGCTCAAAATATTTGTATTGATTATTTCATATGAAACTGGGCCACATATGACATATACGAGGGCAAGTTAATAAAAAACCAGTCTAACATTTCTGGGTGAGAGTGATCTCTTCTTTTTCAATTTAATTGCCCTCTAGAATGATGCACTTGGACCAATGGTGTTCAAGTGCCTTCAGCCCAGAATTGAAGAAGCCAGGGTCCTTGTGTCTGACCCACTCCTCAACTGCCGCCACGACTTCTTCATTGGACCGGAAATGACGTCCACGGATATCCTTTTTCAAGTTTGGGAATAGGAAATAGGCGGGGTGCGGTATTAGCTTGTACCCATTCTGCTCAACAGCCTCCATTGCAATTCTGCAAGTGTGGACTATCGCATTGTCCTGTTGGAGCAGAATCCCTTTGGAGAGTTTACCTTGGCGTTTTTCACGGATCACAATTCTCAGTTAGTCGAGCATATTAGCATAATACCCACCTGTTATTGTACTTTTCTTTGCTAGAAAATCCAACATAATAACGCCTTGTGCATCCCAAAATACAGTTGCCATCACCTTGCCAGCAGAGGGCTGCGTTTTGAACGTCTTTGGCCTTGGAGACCCTGGCCCTACACTCTGGCGACTTTGAGCTTTATTCTCTGGCTCATAATAACGGACCCAGGTCATCTACAGTCACCAGACATGAAAGAAAATCATCTTCCTTTGACCTAAACCGCTTCAACAATGCGCTATATACTGATGCTCTGGTTGCCATTTGCTCGTTGCTAAGGGATTTTGGGACCCAACGGGCTGTTAGCTTGTGCATACCCAAGCGATCATGAAAAGTTGTTGAAACACTGCCATGTGAAATGTGTAATGCATTCGCTATTTCTTCCACTTTAATTCGCCTATCAGAGTACACCAGATTCCGTACTTTGTTACACATTTCTTCATTGGTGGCATCTGATGGGTGTCTAGACCTGGTTTCGTCTTCTAAAGACGTTCTGCTGCGTTTGAATTCCCTAACCTAGAATTTAACTTGTGCATACGATGGTGCAGAAGACCCATAAACATTGGTCAACTCGCAGTGTATGTCCTGACCTGTTTTCCCTTTCAAATACATGTACTGAATTACAGCACAGTACTTAACTTTTGACGAAAAGCATACATTTGCATTGCTAGCCATGTTTGACACTCAATATCTTATGAGTGAATGACATGATAAGGGTGCAATTTTGCCCTCAGGCCTAAAACATGTATTGAAACAAGGCATGAAAATCTTGGGTGTCTCGGTCAATTGGAAATGGGATAGGCTGGTTACTTATTGACTTGCCCTCGTATTTCTTGGTCCATTAACTTTGACATAATTTTGCGTTTAGGTCATTTTCTCAGTAACTTTTGGTTCTACAGTGGTGATATTTGGTACATACATACATCTTAGCATGACCCCTTGAGTGCAGTCATCCATATTTGACCGTGACCTATATTTCAAGGTCATCATCTTAGCAGTCTGGGTAAAATTTTCTTCTTGAATCTTGGTGAGAATGTTTCTTGGTCAGGTTCTCTAAGTGCTATGACAGTCAAGTGATCATTGCAAGGCATCATGGCCCTCTTGTTTATCGCTGGATGAGTGGCAAATAGTGTTGATCCAGGTCAGAGGCTGAGCATTTTGCGGGGTCTGATCTGTTTGCCTGTCTTTCCCAACACTAGGAGATATTACATTAAGTATAAAAGGGACAGCACTTCACACCTGCATGGCCACGCATTACAGCAATAAAAGATGTTTTTCTCGCTGTTAAAAGATGTTTCTCATTATTGGGCATGGTTGGGTGGGGGGAAGGTATCATGTATCTTTCGTTTCCGGGGCGTCCATCTGATATTGGCTTACTGTTGGGCAAGGCCTGCTATTCTTGTAGCAGGTAAGGGTAGAGGGGGAACATTTTCAGCTTGCCTGAACAACGTTCATGGAGAGCTATTGTACTATGGTCTGCGTTGGCCTTGAGGACGCGGTCACAGACTTAGAATTTAGATGTTAAAGTTTTTGTTAAAGTTTTTATGATCTCATTATTTCCTTACCTAATCACAGATTAGATTCATCTTTAGTTTGATGATACATATTGGTCCAAAATTTTGCATAGTACCATCCCCACTTCCTAGGTCATGTCAAGTTCAAGGTCACAGACTTAGAATTTTCAAAGTTTTTAGGATCTCATTACTTCTAAACCAAAGGATGGATTTAGTTCCTATTTGATAGATGCTGGTCAGAAGTTTTTATCAGCACCATCAACACTCTTGACTGTGACCTTGTGGTCTAGGTCACAGGCTTAGAATTTAATGTTAAAGTTTTTCGTTAAAGTTTTTAAAACCTCATTATTTTTTCAACTTTATCACCAATTTGATCATCTTTGGTATGATGATACATATTGGTCAAAATATTTGCCCAGTTCCATCCCCACTCCCTAGTACATGTTAAGGTCAAGGTCACAGTCATGTCAAAATTTTCATGTTAAAATTTTATGTAATAGTTTTTATGACCTCATTACTTCTAAACCAAATGATGTATTTGATTTACATTTAGTATCATGATATATACTGGTCCAAAGTTTGTATCAGTACCATCAGCACTCATGACCATGACCTTGAGGTCAAGGTCACAGACTTAGAATTTAAAAGTGTTAGTGTAAATTTTTAAGACCTCATTATTTCCTAATCTTATCACCAATTTGATTCATCTTTGGTTTGATGAAAATTTTGAACAATGCAATCCTAGCCCCTTTCCCCCCCAACCCCACCATCACCCAAGGTATTGTCAAAATCAAGGTCACAGACTTAGAATTTTCCAGAAATAAAATGTGCAATATCAGGCAAGCTATCCTGTCTGGCGACAGGTCTTGTTATTTCTTCTGTTTCTTTACTTTCATTCCTGTTCCTCTTTCTTCCCTGTCTCTGTCTTTCATCTCCACAATATCTCTTCTATCTCTTTTCTCCCTTTCTCTGGGAGATGACATAAAATGACTCACAGGGGTTGACATATTGTTAACCCCAACAGAATCAAACAATCATTTTCTCGCTGTTGTTATTTTTTTAATTTTGAAATATCAGTTAGCTATTTTATTAATAAATAAATAATAATAAAAGAAATACCCCTGCTAAAAGTTGGATGTGCTGGGCATTGACACGGCACTAGCGTGAAACACTGTATTTTTTTTACTGGTCCATAGAAAGAAAAAAAATATAGTGGATAGTTGCAGTACAATGTGAACACAAAAAGGTGACTTGCCACAACCTGAATATACTCGTTATTTTATTTCCCTTTTGTGTACTGAGTGCTCAGTTGTGAAAGTACATTTAATTGCAAATGTCTGTTAATATTGAGCTATATTGCTGTTTATAATTGTGATAATAAGTATGCACATATAAGTTTAGCAAGTAAAAGCAATGCAGGTATGTTATTTGTTATGTTAATAATAAACCAGAATCTGCATTTGGAAATTGCAATATGGAAATTTTCTAACAATGGTTATGGAAAATACCAAAAACTGTGCTCAGCAAACTTCGGAAATACGACTGAAAATGACTGGACAGATTGGCAATTTTCGTTTCTCGAGCCCTGGTGGTGGCATTTTAGTACTTTGGACTCATGTCTACATTACTTTTTTTCTTCTTTAGACTGAAACAGCAGATTTTGTTACTCTTTCACAAGGGTATTTTTGCGATTGGTATGAAAAATAAGTCAACTGCTTGTCCTAATATTTGGACAGCTTCTTATCATACTTGTCCTAACATTTGAACAAGACGGTATGCCTACCTGATGAGTGGCAAACAGTGTAGACCCTGATCAGATGCCACATTTATGACATCTGATCTGGGTCTACACTGTTTGCTGAGGCCTGTCTGTTCCAGTACATAGGGTAACTACAGTAATATCCTAGCCTTGGATCAATAACAAGCGTGTGTATCCAATAGTTGTTTGAGTAATTTTTTCTTGGGTGGTAGGCTCTCAGATGAGTAATTTTTTCTTGGGTAGTAGGCTGTCAGATGAGTAATTTTTTTAGTTGGGTGGTAGGTTGTCAGATGAGTATTTTTTTTTGGGTGGTAGGTTGTCAGATGAGTAGTTTTTTCTTGGGTAGTAGGCTGTCAGATGAGTAATTTTTTCTTGGGTAGTAGGCTGTCAGATGAGTAATTTTTTCTTGGGTGGTAGGCTGTCAGATGAGTAATTTTTTTAGTTGGGTGGTAGGTTGTCAGATGAGTATTTTTTCTTGGGTGGTAGGTTGTCAGATGAGTAGTTTTTTCTTGGGTGGTAGGCTGTCAGATGAGTAATTTTTTTGTTGGGTGGTAGGCTGTGAGATGAGTACTTTTTCTTGGGTGCTAGGTTGTCAGATGAGTATTTTTTTCTTGGGTGGTAGGCTGTCAGATGAGTATTTTTTTCTTGGGTGGTAGGCTGTCAGATGAGTAGTTTTTTCTTGGGTGGTAGGAGTAGTTTTTTCTTGGGTGGTAGGATGATGGTAGTCTAGACCATACAGTGCATGAACTTGTAAATTTTGATGAAATCAATTTTACTGCCTGTTGATGTTACTAAAAACTGCTGGATGAGTGGCAAATACAAATGTAGCACAGATCCTGATCAGACACCACATTATGCAGTCTCATTTGGTCTACCTTGTTTGCATAGACCTGTCTGTCCCAGTGCTTAATGCTTAGCATGCTTGGTAAAAATTTCAGCAAACGACTTTATGATATATTTTCCCAGAAAATTGGATTTGATATTTTATGCAAATTGTCTCCTCAGGAGACAATTTGCATAAAATGCCAAATCCAATTTTCCAGGAAGAAATACGAAAAAATTTCTTCAATTTTTCATCTGCTGAATTTGTCTATAGCAAGCTAAGTGCAAAAGTACAATTTAAATATGGTATGAGGCACCAGAAGAGAAAGCCTATCTTCTGATATATTCCAAACAAAGACTTATATCAGCCTGTGCATCAGCACAGTCTGATCAGAATCTTCATTTTCTGCATGAAAAACTTGGCATCCTTTGCTATTAAAAAATGTGCCCAGTGAAGATTTTGATCAGACTGCACAGGCTGGTCTGAATCTTTGCTGGGTGCACATGTCCAGTGGTACATTATCTCATGTTGGGATTCATTTGCCTTCAAGCTTAACCCTTGTCCTGCTGAACCCGGATATACCATGCCTATGCAAACAATGTAGATCCAGATCAGTTGGCTTCTGAAGAAGCCAACTGATCTGGATCTGCATTGTTTGTCATTAAATATGTGAATTTATATCAAAAACCCGGATCAAGTAATCTGATGGCTGGAAATTAGAAGCTGGTGTGGCATCGTAATTTATTCAGCAGGACAAGGGTTAAAATAGGATTTCTAATTGTCAGCCAATCAGAATACTGATATAAATTCACATACTGAATGACAAACAGTGCAGATCCTTCTTCAGAAGCCAACTGATCTGGATCTATAGTTTTCAAAGGCAGGGTACATCTGGGTTCAGCAGGACAAGAGTTAATTTAATTGCATCTTGTAAATTTCAGTTACTCAATTTTCGCTGATTGTGCATTGAAATGTTTTTTTTGTTTTTTTTTTTTTTGTAAAAAAAACACCAAGCAACTTAGAACTGCCAAAACAGAAATGTGCATAACTGTTCAGCATGAAATTAATGAAATTAAATTCTAACCCTTAAAATGCCAAGCAAAATTTAAAGCAGATAATTCTAAATTTGGACTTTTTTTTTTATTTTTCAGAAAAAAGAAGTCATGACATTTTATCCAAATGGTCTGCCTGGCAGGTGATTCACACAAAATGTCAAGACTTATTTTTGCAGAAAAACAAAATAAAAATTGTCATCTGTTGCAATTGTGATTGGCACTTTAAGAGTTAAAATCAATCTTGAAACGTGATTCAGTAATGCCCAGACTTTAACCATTCCTACTCTCAGGGCTAATTCAGCAGACAACAAATTGATACTTTTCATATTTTTCCCAGAAAACAGGAATTGACATTTCATGCAAATTGTCTCCATTGGAGACTGTTTGCTTGAAATATCAAAACCTGTTTTCTGGGAAAAATAAGAAAAATATTTCAATATGGCATCAGATGGAAATTTTACCCAGACTGCTAAGTGTTAATTTAGTCCTATCGATGTATTCCCCCAAGAGCAGGGTGCATGGGACGACAGGATTATACAAATGAATAGGATGGTTTTTTAACTCTTTGCATGCTGGGTAATTTTGTATGCTTTTTTATTATCTGTAGATTTTTAGCTCACCTGAGCATCACCCTATGTCCGTTGTCCGTCGTCGTCCGTCGTTCGTCGTCAACAATTAGTTTGTTAACACTCTAGAGGTCACAGTTTTGACCCAATCTTGATGAAACGTGGTCAGAATGTTTGCCTCTATGAAATCTAGGTCAAGTTTGATACTGGGTTACTTGGGGTCAAAAACAAGGTCATCAGGTCAAATCAGAGGAAAAACTTGTTAACACTCTAGAGGTCATAATTTTGACCCAACCTTGATGAAACTTGCTCAAAATGTTTGCCTTTATTAAATCTAGGTCAAGTTCAAAACTGGGTCACTTGGGGTCAAAAACTAGGTCACTGGGCCAGATCAGCAGAAAACCTTGTTAACACTCTAGCAGTCACATTTTTGAGGCAATCATCATGAATCTTGCTCAATATGTTTGTCTTGATGATTTCTAGGTCGAGTTCAAAACTGGGTCACTTGAAGTCAAAAACTAGGTCACCAGGCCAGATCAGCAGAAAACCTTGTTAACACTCTAGCGGTCACATTTTTGAAGCAGTCATAATGAATCTTGCTCAAAATGTTTTTCTTGATGAGTTCTAGGTCAAGTTCGAAACTGGGTCACTTGGAGTCAAAAACTAGGTCACCAGGCCAAATCAGCAGAAAACCTTGTTAACACTCTAGCGGTCACATTTTTGAAGCAATCATCATGAATCTTGCTCAAAATGTTTGTCTTGATGATTTCTAGGTCAAGTTTGAAACTGGGTCACTTGGAGTCAAAACCTAGGTCACCGAGCCAAATCAGCAGAAAACCTTGTTAACACTCTAGTGGTCACATTTTTCAAGCAATCATCATGAATCTTGCTCTAAATGTTTGTCTTGATGATTTCTAGGTCACGTTCGAAACTGGATCACATGGGTCAAAAACTAGGTCACCAGGCCAAACCAGCAGAAAACCTTGTTAACACTCTAGCGGTCACATTTTTGAAGTAATAATCATGGATCTTGCTCAAAATGTTTGTCTTGATGAATTCTAGGATATGTTTGAAACTGGGTCACGTGGGGTCAAAAACTAGGTCACTGGGCCAGATCAGCAGAAAACTTCATTAACACTCTAGCGGTCACATTTTTGAAGCAATCATCATGAATCTGGCTCAAAATGTTTGTCTTGATGATTTCTAAGTCAAGTTCGAAACTGGTACACCCGGGGTCAAAAACTAGGTCACCGGGCCAGATCAGCATAAAATCTTGTTATCACTCTAGCGGTCACATTTTTGAAGCAATCATCATGAATCTGGCTCAAAATGTTTGTCTTGATGATTTCTAGGTCAGGTTCGAAACTGGGTCACTTGGAGTCAAAAACTAGGTCACCGAGCCAAATCAGCAGAAAACTTTGTTAACACTCTAGCGGTCACATTTTTCAAGCAATCATCATGAATCTTGCTCAAAATGTTTGTCTTGATGATTTTTAGATCAGGTTTGAAACTGGGTCACATGGGGTCAAAAACTAGGTGACCTGGCCAAATCAGCAGAAAACTGTTAATACTCCAGAGGTCACATTTTTTAGATAATCATCATAAATATTGCTCAAAATGTTTGTCTTGATGATTTCTAGGTCTAGTTTAAAACTGGGTCACTTGATATCAAAAACTAGTTCACCTGGCCAAATCAAAGGAAAACCTTGTTGATGCTCTGGAGGCCACATTTTTGAAGTGATCATCAGGAATCTTGCTCAAAATGTTTGCCTTGATGATTTCAAGGTGATGTATAGTTTTCTGTCTCTTAAGTTTTTTCCATTTAGGTCAGTTTCTCAGTAATTATTTGTCCTACAGAGTGATATTTGGTACTTGTGAAGTGTTTGTGTTTAGGTCAGTTTCTCAGTAACTATTGCTCCTACAGCCAGTGATACTTAGTACATGCATACATCTTAGCATGGCCTCTTGAGTGCAGTCATCCATATTTGACCTTGACCTTTATTTCACAGTCCATTAGACATGCTACATTGTCTTACTTGTTAATATAATCATTTTGAACTTTGATCAGAATGTTTGCCTTGATCAGTTCTAGATCAGGCTCTCAAAGTGCTATGTTGCTCAGGTGAGCGTTACAGGGCCATCATGGCCCTCTTGTTTTTTAAATTAACTTTTTCAAAAAAAAAAATCATCAGGAATACCATCAGAGTGTCAGTTTGGACCAAGATCCAGACTACAATGGATAAAAGCAACATGCAAAATTGTATTGATGACATTCTCAGATTTTTAAGTTGCCTTAACCAAAGGCTCAGAATGAGCTGATGAGATCACTTGCTTGCTGTCCATTGTCATCCATCATTGTTTCACACCTTTGAATGGCTTCTCTGGACTGATTTTCACCAAAATTTATTGTGGCAACTTGTCAGAGGGAGGTTGAAAATCTGTTCAAATGGTCTTGGTCCATTGATCATATATGGTTAAAACATTTGGAAATACTGTTCTCCAGAACTGAGAAAGCTTTGAGGCTGAATTTTGATACATGGCATCTAGGATGAGAGATCTAGGGTGAGAGATCTACCAAATTTGTTCAGATGATGATGCTAGGTTGACCTTTAACCCTTTTACAAGAGGTCAAATTTACAACCTCATGTCATTTTCTCAAATGTACTGAAAACTAATGGAAAAAATGTACATTTGAGAAAGTGGGAAAGTCACACTCAGTTACATATAAATTTTATCCCCCAGTTATTTGTCCCTGTCCTTGACTTATAAACTTAAATGACTTCTGAGCTGAAACTGCAGGGGCAATGCTCACTAAATTTCATTTTTAGCTTTCTTTCAAACAGAATTGAAAGTTTCAAATATGTTGTAATTGGCAAGGTGTCAATCTTCATTTGGAGTCTTCTGTTAAAGGGGGATTGAAAATTTGTACAAATGGTCATGGTCCGTTACTCAAGATGGCTGCTATGTCCATATATGGTAAAAACACTTAAAAATCCTCTTCCCCAGAACCAAGAAAGCTTTAAGGCTGAATCTTGGTAGATAGCATCGGGGACTCAAGGTCTACCAAGTTTGTTCAAATGATGACCCTAGGTTGACATTTGACCTTTTTACAGGCAAGGGCAAATTTGTGTTGCCATGCATTTGTATTGGGAAAATATTAAGGAGTCAGTTTCTGAAAAAGTATTAAAGACTAATGGCTGAAACGTACAATGTATGATCAAAGTAGCAAACCCTTTTATGATAGTTACAGTCAAAATTTTGTCCCCAAGGGTAACCTGTCCTTGCCTCTGGGCTATATACATTTATAAAATCTGGTAATCTTTAAATGTCTTCTTCTCTGAAACAGCTTGACCAATTTTCACCAGATTTCACAATGAACTTCTACATCATTGAGCAAGATGGCCACCATGCCCATATATGGTAAAAAACGTTTAAAAATCTTCTCCATAACCAAGATAGCTTCAAGGCTGAATCTTGATATTTACAATTGGGTATCTCAAGGTACCAGAAGTTTGTACAAATGATGACCCTAGCATGACATTTGACCTTTTTATGGCAAGGTCAAATTTGCATCCCTGTGCATTGTATGGGGAAAATATTGAAAAGCCAGTTTCTCAAAATGTCTTAAAGACTAATGGCTGAAACTTACGAGGTATGATCAAAGTAGCAAACCCTTTTCGTTACAGTCAAAATTTTGTCCCCTGGGGTTATCTGCCCTTGCTCCTGGGCTATATATGTATAAAATCTGATAATCTTTAAACCTCTTTTTCTCTGAAACAGCTTGACCAATTTTCACCAGATTTCGCATTGGGCCTTCTGTCACTTTGTTCTAACAGTTCTGCATAACTGAACAAGATGGCCACCATATGATATATGGTAAAAAGGCCTTAAAAATCTTCCTCTCCAGAACCAAGAAAGCTTAAAGGCTGAATCTTGGTATATTGCATTGTCTACCAAGTTTGTTCAAATGATGATCGTAGGATGACATTAGGCCTTTCTGTGGCAAGGTCAAATTTGCATTACCATACTCTTACGTATATGGGTACAATGTTGATAAATCATATTCTGAAAATGTACTGAAGACTAATGGCTGAAATTTGCAAGGTATGATTGAAGTAGTAAAACATTTTATTTATAATCAAAATTTTGACCCCCAGGAGTTATACTTTGTGCCCTTGACCCTTGGCTATATACATGTTTAAAATCATGTAATCTTTAAACATCTTCTTCTATGTTTAACCCATTGTAGTCCGGAGACCCCTAAAAGGATAATTTGCAAACAGTACAGACCCAGATCAGATGCAGCAGAATCAGGGTCTTCACTCTTTGCAATTACTTCAGCCATTTTTCTCTAGGAATATCTAAATTTCATAAGCTCTACCTAAAATTGAAATTGGACTCTTCCAATATATAATGGGTGGTGGGGGTGGTGTGGGGTGGAGTTCATTCAGTCTACAATGGATTAGGATTAAAATAATGTAATCTTTATACATGTTCTTCTCTGAAACTGCTTGACCGGTTTTCACCAGACTGCTTTTGGGGTCTTCTGTCAAAGGGATATTGACAATTTGTTCAAATGGGTCTAAACCCTTGAACAAGATGGCTGCCATGCCAGTATATGGTGAAAAGAGTACTTAAAATCTTCTTCTCCAGAACCAAGAAAACTTTGATGCTGAATCTTTGTATATAGCATTTGGGACTTAGGTCTGCCAAGTTTGTTCAGATGATGATCCTAGAATGACCTTTGACCTTTTACGACAGTTCAAATTTGCATCCCCAAACAAATGTTGATAAATCATTTTCTCAAAAGTATTAGACTAATAGCTGAAACTTACAATGTATGAAATTTTGATTCCCTGGTGGGGGTTATCTGCCCTTGCCTTTGGGCTAAGTACATATATAAAATTGTATAAATCTTTAAATGTCTTCTCTAAAACTACTTGTCAATTTTCACCAGATTTCACATGGGATCTTCTGTCGAAGGGGTACTAACACTTTGTTCAGATGATTTTGCACTATTGAACATATATATCAGAACAGAGAAAGCTTTGAGGTTGACTCTTGATAACTTGATAACTGTATATAGCGATGTCTCATCAGGGTCTACACTGTATGCCACTCATCCGGCAATTTTTAGACTTTACATCGGGTAGTAAATTGTGCTTGTTCAAATTTTAGAACAGGTATGGTAAGGAGTTGAGGTGTCCGAATATTTAGGGTTAATACACTACAGAATGAACAGTGAATTTAAATTTATTTCAAAATAAGTTAACTTTTTCTACTCTCTGTGCAAATTCAGCAGACGACAAACTATATTTTTCTAATTTTCTAATTTTTCCCAGAAACAAGATATGACATTTCATACAAATTGTCTCCATTGGTAGGAGACAATTTGCATGAAATGTCAACCTGTGTTTTTTTTCTGAAAAAAATAAGAAAAAATATTTCAGTATGTCGTCTGCTGAAAAGTTTACCCAGAGAGCTAAGTGTTAAACAACACTGATAACTCTAGTTCTTCTTTTCAGACATCGAGAACAAAGACTCAGCATGAAAGAAGAAAGAAAAGAAAGAAAAATACAGAAACGAAAAAAAAAGATATCAAGGTTTCCAAAGAAGCCAGAGGTACTTGTTCGAGAGGGAGCTCTGGAGAAAAGAAAAGTGAGTTATTTACTGAGTAAATCTTTTGTTATATTAGAAAATACTTGGCCTTTAAGTTATACAGAATCCTGCCTCCAGCCCTGCAAAAAAGTCTGGGCCCAGTTGTTCAAAGCTAACATTGTCGTTAGTTAACGAGTCGTTAAAATTTACATTGAGTGATACGCAAATATGCTGAAATTTTTTGCTGAAAAAATGTGAGTAGCTTTTGCAAAAGCTACTCACATTTTTTTCAGCAAAAAATATCAGAATATTGTATATTGAATCTGCTAAAACAGTTAACGAAATGACCCTTAACGAGATTGTTAAGCTAACGATGCTTTGAACAACTGGGCCCAGGAATTTTTCTGCTGCTCCTGAATTCCACATCAGATTTAATAACATGTAGAAGTTTTGATTTCGTCTTGAAATTTGTCAGACAAGGACATGTAAAACATAAAAATGGAAAATGAAATATTTTATTATTTTTCCCATAAAATAGACCTTGATTTTATATATATTTTTTGTACATGTACACGGGAATGAGGTCATCTGCACCCTGTGTCAGTGAAAGCGTTTGCATGAAATGTCAAATCCTATTTTCTGAGAAAAAATAGAAAAATATTTCAGAATGTTGTATGCTGAAATTTTTGGGGGTGGTTGGGTGGTGCGAAGGTGCTGTGTATCTTACATCACTGGGGCGTCCAACTGATATTGGCTTACAGTTGGGCAAGGCCTGCTATCCTTGTAGTGGGTAAGGGTAGAGGGGGAATGTTCTTATTTCTTCTGTTTCTTCACTTTCATTCCTGTTCCTCTTTCTTCCCTGTCCCTCTCTTTCATCTCCTCTACTCTCTCTTCTATCTCTTTTCTCCCTTTCTCTGGGAGACGACACAAAATGACCCTCAAGGGTTGACGTGTCGTTAAACCCCAACACAATCAATCAATGCTGAAATTTTTACCCAGCATGCTAAGCATTGGTAAATAGGAAGGATTTTGAGGTCTAATTTTGCCAACCTATCATATATTTGTGTCAACTTCAGAAATAAGTTCCTAACCTTCTATGACTCTCTGGGCAAAAGAAATTCAGCAGATGACAAATTTATGATATTTTTCTTATTTTTCTCAGAAAGCTGGATTTGACATTTCATGCAAATTGTCATTGCTCAAAGCCTTTGATTATAACGCCATCATTGCATCACCCTTTTCCCACTCTGACTCCTTCTCCCTTTCCCCCCAATCCCAAAATCAAAAGTAGGTGTGATTTTGCAAGGCAGTACGTACGTAGCATTTGGGGAAGCTGCACTGCTAATTTGGTTGAATTGCATTCATTCAGTGGTAAAGGTCATACCTTGAACTTCCCGACCATTCCCATCTCCTGTCCTCAGGCCCCAGGGATCAGGATCAGTAGTACATAGAGTGTAGCATCCCAGTAGCACATGGAGAAGTTTTAGATGTACTTCAAATTTAGTTGAAATCATTGCTGTTGTTGATACTCATATATTGAACCAATATATTGATATTGTTATATTGTAATATATTGGTACACTGTAACCTCTTTATAAGACGTTATATATATATATATATATATATATATATATATATATATATATATATATGACAATTTCTGATATAAGATGGTTTAAAGGTGGGCCCCAAATGAACCAAACAAAAATGTATAGATTATATAGAAAAATGACCATTTATGGTCATTTTTCTATATAATCTATATAGTTTTGTTTAGGTGTCAAACAAAAATGTATAGATTATATAGAAAAATGACCATTTATGGTCATTTTTCTATATAATCTATATAGTTTTGTTTAGATACAGCATGATTACAAGGTTTTTGCATTGGATCCCAGCAATAGTATTATAAAGAGGTTATGGTGTAATCTGATACTTTGTGTACACTTTTTACCTTGTTTAGGGCTTTTGTACAATCTAATGGGTTCAGGTCCTTGTATTTATATTTCATATCATACATGTTAAATAATAAAACTAATATTGTTTGAAGCATTAAAACTTGTTTGATATTAATATTCTCTTGTAGCAAAATAACTTTAAACAACATGTTAACCCTTCTCTTGCTGAAAACAACATGCCCTGTCTTGGCAAACAGAGTAGATCCAGATCAGTTGGCTTCTGAAGAAGCCAACTGATCTGGATCTGCACTGTTTGTCATTAAATATGTGAATTTCCATCAAAAACCCAGATCAAGTAATCTGATCAGCTGGAAATTAGAAGTGGGTATGGCATCTTAATTTACTCAGCAAGGCAGGGTTAAGCAAAATTTTCGGGACTGGTGGCCATTTTCATATGTAGAGATAATGCACTTTTTCTCCCAAAAGCATGGGGATTAATTCTTTTCTCATAATAGATACATAATATATATAGTGATATTAGCTTCACTGTGTTTTCATTTAGTGATGAGCATGCGAAGAAGAAATTTTAGCAGATGGCATTTTGAAATGTTCTTATTTTTCCCAGAAAATAGACTGCCTTTTAATGCAAATTGTCACCTTAGGAGACATGTAAGAGCCAATTTCTGGGAAAAATACGAAAACATATTTTCAGTTTGTCATCTGCTGAATTTGCTCAGAGTGTGAATTAGAAGATTTCCAGTTTGGGTACATGTAAACTGGCGTACTTTACCAATATCTTCTATACAATATATATTTCTTTATATTCTAAGTATATTGAAACATATTTATACGAAAAAGCCTGTCTACATCTATCTTTTCTCCGCTTTGTAACATGTTGGAGTTAATTATGATCTATGTTCTGTACCATAGGGGAGTAGAACTTCTACTGATGAATAAATTATAGATTGAATTGGACCTCAGCTCCAGACAAGCTGATAATGAAGTATTGCTTAACCCTTGTCCTGCTGAATAAATTAAGATGCCACACCCACTTCTAATTGTCAGCCAGTCAGATTGTTTGATCCAAATTGTTGATACAAATCCACACACTTAATGACAAACATTATAGATCCAGATCAGTTGGCTTCTTCAGAAGCCAACTGATCTGGATCTACAGTTTGCAAAGGCAGGGTATATCCGGGTTCAGCAGGACAAGGGTTAAGTTAAGAAGAGGTATCTCATAATATTTTTCTTATTTCTCAATGAAAACATATGTTGTGGGTACTCATTAGAAGTGCCTCACTGAGGCTCTTCTAATGAGTATCACAACAAATGTTTTTGTGGAGAAATAAGAAAAATATCACTCCTTTCTGGTTGAAAAATGCGCCTTATCTGGGGCTATGAATTGATGCAATAATTTTAGATGTTTTTTGGACCAAAACATATCTTGTAATATGTATTGAAATTGCCTCTATAAGGCAGTTACAATGAGTAGCAATAACATATGTTTCAATGCAAAAATAACAATTCCTATATCAGTAGCTATGGAATTACCCATTATTCACAGTCATTGAT
This sequence comes from Anodontia alba, assembly GCA_964016985.1. Lineage (NCBI taxonomy): Eukaryota > Metazoa > Mollusca > Bivalvia > Lucinida > Lucinidae > Anodontia > Anodontia alba. Next base: position 102,650,638 of record OZ024824.1, read on the forward strand.
TGTTTCTCAGCTACCGTATTTACCTTCATGCTTAGCACTCTGGGTAAAAATTTCAGCAGACAACATTTTGAATTATTTTTCTTACTTTTCCCAGAAAATAGACTTTGACATTTCATGCAAATTGTCTCCTAAGGAGACAATTTGCATGAAATGTCAAAGCCTATTTTCTGAGAAAAATAAGAAAAATATGATCATTTTGTCATCTGCTGATTTGCCAAGAGAGGGGTAAAGGTTAAATATTGGGACACCTTAACCCCATATCATGTTTGTCCTAAAATTTTAACAAATCCGTTTTACTACCTGTTGATGTGTAAAAACTGCTGTGGATGAGTCAAACAGTGTAGACTCTGATCAGATGATGCAGAATGCAGCATCTGATCTGATCTGGGTCTGCACTGTTTGCCCAGGCTGTCTGTTCCAAAAGTAGTTAGTACTATATAAATAATTTACATAGATCTAAATAATTAAATATGAGGACACCTTAATGCCAAACTATGTTTGTCGTAAAATTTAGAAAATTCCATTTTCCTACCTGATTATGTGTCTAAAAACTGCTGGATGAGTAACAAACAATGTGAACCATGTTCAGATTTCATATACAGCAGCATCTGATCTGGGTCAACACTGTTTTCTCAAGCTTGTCTGCCCCAATACTTAGAGTCATTACGGTATTTAACAACTTACATGGCTCTAAATTTGTTGGACCAAAAACACGCTTGATATATTGCCACAAAATCATGTATGTTTGGTACTGAGATCATGTTGCGGCAGTTCTAATGAGTACCTACAACATAGGTTTTTGTGGAAAAATAAGAAAAATAATTATTTAGCTACCATGCTTATCGAGAGCTTTGTAGACATTTTAGAGTGAAATTATATCTCCCTATCTAAGATCTTGCATTGTGCTTAGCATGCTGGATAAAAATTCAGCAGATGACATTTTGAAATATTTTTCCTGTTTTTACTAGAAAATAGGCTTTGACATTCATGCTAATAGGCTTTGATATTTCATGCTAATTGTCTCCTAGAAAGACAATTTGCATAAAATTCCAAAGCCTATTTTCTGAGAAAAATAAGAAAAAATGTCATCAATTTGTCATCTGCTGAATTTACCCTGAGAGTGGTAATGTAAACAGATCTTGCAGATATTATGTGTCCTTGAAATTTTATTGTTGAATTTTCTTTTACTGCACAATGAGTTGCATATCAGAATGAGCCACCTTTGGTATCAAGGGACTTTAACCATTAAAATGTCAGCCACCGTGAACAGCAGAAGACAGTTTTAACTGCATAATACATTAACCTATAGATAATGTGCTGTTCTATTCTGTATTTCAATTTTACCCATAAAAGGACTCCACATTGCATGGCAAAGCTTGCACCTCCACGGCGCAGGGAATGCCCAGAGAATTTGGTCGGGTCCAAGCCAAGCTTGAAGATAAGCACTGACGTATAAAAAGGACACAAAAGCACCATGAGTTATTGGTCTTGGTCCAGCTGGGGAAGGGTAGCAAAACAAGGGGAGTGGAGTACTGGAGGTGGGTATCTGAGCAAGGGCTAAAAGTAGGGCAGTTGAAGGACAAAAGGGCGATTCAGCTTTCTGGGCAGAGGAACCTGCAGAACTCTCTGTCTGAATTGAATGGCTTTTGACCATTTAACTGAAATAACAGCTCCAGAAGAGCTTAGTTGTATATCTGAACAGCAAAGATGTTTGGCTGGGTCAAACTTTTCAGGGGCAGGAATGAGCAAATTGGACTTCCTAAAGAAGGAGAAAAAACCCACCAGGCATGCTGCCTAAAAGGTCAAGTCAAATGAGAACTGATAAAATGCCAAACAAAGTCTCTGTGGTTATAGGCAGTTCCTGTAGAGTACTATCACCTTTGTGGCGCCGGAGACCTTTGAGAATGGAGGTGATATACCATTTGTTAATCAAAGGGTTGGGGAGGCCTGCCTCTAAATTCAAGAGGCACATTGCATTAAGGCAGGGGTCATCCTAGAGAGCGATTTGGGAGAAAGAGTCTCTCTAAGCTGGCTGACCTCCCTATCTTGAGCTGAGGGAGAAGTGAAAATGTATAGAATGTATAGGGAAATCCAAAATTCGGACTAAAACTTCTCCCTAAAATCCTGAAATTGTCGCAAAAGCTCTGAAAGCTCTAGGATGACCCCTGATTAAGGTACAGTCAAACTGAGGAAAAGCACTAAAGGGATGCTAAAAAGGCGATATATCATCCTAAATTGGCTGGGGAAATAGGTACAGGCAAAATACCAATCCCATTACAAAACTGGAGGTACACCAACTGCTGAGTTCTGTAAGTTCTTGGGGTTGACTCTGCAGATGTTTGGGACCTCAAAAGTGATACCTCTATGTCAAGTGCTTGTGTGAGTAATGCTCTGGTCTGGAGATCTGGGAAAGACAGAAGAGAAACTTGCTTCAGACATGTGTGGCCGGAATGAGGACAGGTTTACATAAAAGATAATCCTACTCAGATGTCCTTGTTCATGAAATCTCAAAATGTTGTCAGCCACCGTTTTGAAGAGCCCAGCTAAAAACTTTGCAGACACATGAAAGTTATATGTGGCTGATAGCCAGAACAAATGTCGCAAGCAAGCCATTACAAAAGGATTCCTGCTTGTTCCCTTATTTATGGCTGAAACAGCAGTCACATTGTCTGAATGTATATAGATACGCTTGTTTCTCCAACATGGTGCCCATCAACAAACTGCCAAGAATGCGGCCAAAATTTCCTTTGATTTAATATGCAGGTGAGACACAAGTGGCCAATCAAGACCCCAGTCAATACCGCCAGCTGCATGGGGGCAGCTATCTGTGAACACAGATTGAATATGCCACCAGTCAAGCAGCATGGAGAGCCGGCCTCGGTGGCTCAGTTGGATGCGCCGTCCGACTGGAGACCAGGAGGTCGCGGGTTCAACCCCGGCTGAGGTCGGCAACATTCTTTCGTGGAGATTGATCATGAAATATTTTCTACGGTCATTCTCTCCCTTCCGCTGATTCAAGAAGGGCAGTTGTCAGTTTCTGGCGAAAGAATGTGCACAGTACTGGTTAACCGCTTAGAGGACTAAGCCTGCCCAGTAAACATGTGGTTAGGTAAACTGACCGCGCTCGACATGACCCCATTGGGTTGACTGGGCCGTAAAACCTCAACACAAACAAACAAAGCAGCATGGACTTACCGTTAAATGTTGACATAAAAGATTGCCACCAAGATGTATCAGTGCGAATGCCAGCTGTTGGCTTCATTTTATGGTTATCACCATTTAGCAAATTAATGGAATCAATGATATGTCGCCAAAGACCAATCCAGCACAAATATTTAGTTTCCCTGCTAGGGATTGCAATTTTTTTATCGCACCTGCTTGTAGCAGGGTGCGATATAGGCGTCCGATTTTCCGTCCGTCCGTCCGTCCGTCAGTCCGTCCGTCCGTCTGTCAACATTTATGTCGACCTTCGACATGTATGTCAAAGTTAGTATTCTAATCAACTACAAGACTAAACAACCATCAAACCTTGCATGAAACATCTCCCTGACCTCCTGACTTTGCGACATAGGCGTCCGCTTTTCCGTATGTCTGTCCATTCGTCCGTCCGTCTGTCAACATTTATGTCGAAGTTCGACATTTATGTCAAAGTTAGTATTTTAATCAACTACAAGACTAAACAACCATCAAACCTTGCATGAAACATCTCCCTGACCTCCTGACTATGCGACATAGGTACCCACTTTTCCATTCGTCTGTCTGTTCGTCCGTCCGTCTGTCCGTCTGTTAACAGTTCTGTTATGTTGAAGTTCGACATTTATGTCAAAGTTCGTATTCTAATCAACTACAAAACTAAACAACCATCAAACCTTTTATGAAACATCTCCCTGATCTCCCGACTTTGCGACATAAGTGCCCGCTTTTCCATTCGTCTGTCCGTTCATCTGTCCGTCTGTTTGTTAACAGTTCTGTTATGTCGAAGTTCGACATTTACGTCGAAGTTAGTATTCTAATCAACTACAATTCTACAACAACCATCATACCTTGCATGACACATCTCCCTGACCTCCTGACTTGGCAGGTATGTTGACCCAGTGACCTTGACCTATATTTTGCGCTCCATTGACTTTGACACAATTTACGTTGATGTTCCAGATCTTCTCAACTATAAGGCATACAACTACCAAACCTTGCATAGTGCTTCTCCTAGATGTACTGACTTGGCATATACCTTGACCCGGTGACCTTGACCTATATTTTGCGCTCCAGTGACTTTGATATATTTTGCGTCGACGTTCGATATCTCCTTGACTATAAGGCCTACAACCATCAAACCTTGCAAAGTGCTTCTTCTCAATGTACTGACTTGGCAGATACCTTGACCTGGTGACCTTGACCTATATTTTGGCTGCAGTGACTTTGACATAATTTACGTCAATGTTCCAGATCTCCTCAAGTGTAAGACGTCTAGCCACCAAACCTTGCATAGTGCTTTTCCTAGATGTACTGACTTGGCAGGTATCTTGACCCGGTGACCTTGACCTATATTTTGCGCTCCAGTGCCTTTTACACATTTTACGTCAAAGTTCAATATCTCCTCAACTGTAAGGCCTACAACCATCAAACCTTGCATAGTGCTTCTCCTCAATGTACGGACTCCGCAGGTACCTTCACTGGGTGACCTTGACCTATATTTCACGCTCCATTAACTTTTACACCTTTTACGTCACCCTTCCATATGTCCTCAACTGTAAGGCCTTCAACCACCAAACCTTATATAGCACTTCTTCTCGATGTACTGACTCGGCAGGTACCTTGACCTGGTGACCTTGACCTATATTGTGCACTCCAGTGACTGACACATTTTATGTTGATGTTCGGTATCTCCTCAAATATAAGACCTACAACCACTAAACCTTGCATAGTGCTTCACCTCATTGCACTGGCTTGGCAGGTACCTTGACCTGGTGACCTTGACCTATATTTGACACATTTTACGTTAATGTTTGATAACTCCTCAACTATAAGGCCTACAACCACCATACCTTGCATTGTGTTTCTGCTTGATGTACTGAATTAGCAGGTACCTTGACCCGTGACCTTGACCTATATTTCATGCTCCAGTGACTTTTACACATTTTACGTCAACGTTCCATTATCATTGGGCTGTATGATACGAAAAGTCAGTGCTGAAGATATAGCCATTAGAGGGAATGGGACTGGCCTGGAATATATGTGCCCCACTAGGCACTTTGTCTACATTTTTTTCAACCCAGTTTTCCAAGTAAGCACTGCTAAGAATGAAATAAACTTATTTAATAACCACGTTCTGATTGTGGCTCCCGCGACTTTTGCCCCAGCAGGTGCGATGACGCCTTCCGCGGAATTCTTGTTATTTTTGAAGCTCTTGTTCGATTTTGGAAAAGCAAAAGTTCATTGTGAACTTGATGAAGCTTATCAACAGGCAGTCAGTCGCAAGCACATATTCACAGATTCAATCTCAATACCCAAAACACAATTTTTGTACATGGGTCATTGACTTTCTTTCAATTGATATGAAAGCCAAGCTTACGCAGCAGATTTATAACTAGGTTCAAGGCATCTAGGCATTCTTGAAAGGAAGCAGCTTTTATGAAAAAATCGTCGCGATATACCACTGTTGCTTCAAGTCCTTTTTGTTTAAGCATACGCTTCACTGCTTGAGTTAAACGGTGAAAAATTCCAGATGTTATCTGAGATCCAAAACATAATTTTGTGTCCCGTAAATAAACTGTCTTATTGCCAAACTGCCACCTAAGGCCGGTCACTCGCTGGCTATGTTTTGAAATGGGGACATGACGATAGGCTGACTGGATATCTATTTTTGCCATGAAACAGCCCTCTGTAACCAAGGCGGCAGCATCGTTAACCCAAGCAAACTTCTGGTGCCATTCCTCTGTGCTGTAATCATTGACAGCTCACCCTTCAGGTATGGAACAATCATGGAATCGGCCTCACACCACCGTCAGGTTTTTCAATAACCTCATGGGGGATAATTCTGTCCGGGGGTTCTGAGACCACTGCATAAATATCCCATGCCTATCTCATACAGCATCTGCTCGGTTTCCTTGGTGTACAAAGGGCTGCCCGGTTGGGCAGATCTATGGTTTTCACAATGAACCGGTTTTGGGTCTGCATTTTTATCGATTATATCAAACCCATTCTTTAAACCATCAAGAATAAACTGTCTGTCAATGTCATCATACAATTATTCCTTCTTCCTCCCAGTCAGTGTAATGTAAGCTAAAACTTGGATACATGCCACCTGAGCTTCTAGTTTTTTGATTGACTGACTATTTGCAGAGTGATATTGGTGGCAACCAGGCTGTGAACACTGATGAGCAAACTTGCATTCTTTGTAATGACACCCAGATTTGGAGTTGTAAAGTTTGCAGATCACTTTCCCATCAAGAGTCATGGAAGACACTGGTGTGGAATTTCTTTGGTTCCCCTTATTTGCCCTCGCAGGTTCTGGGTAGGTTTGTCGGACAACTTTGGGCTGAAGGTGTATAGTGTAAAAATGTGGTACATCTGTGCCCCATCTAAACCCATGCCTAGCTTGCAGCTATCTGTACTCTCTGTCATACAAAAGAACAGAGACTAAAGTGTACCTCTGAACTAGCTGGCATACTTCAGTCGTGTATGACAGGTAGTCCAAAATGTTGCCGGCATGCAGTTTAGACTCTTCAACCAACCTATAAAGAATTGCCATATTCGCAACAGACCACTGTGCCAAGGTAACAGTTTCAAGCTTTGGTCTATGAGGACCAGTCTTAATGACCACTTGCTGGGTCCCATTTGCCCCTACCAAGACCTCTTCTTCTACAGAATTAGTAACAAACTCAGTAATGTCATTGTGTGTGTGGGCAGATTTACCAGAAGCGGCAGACTCCAGGAAAATCTGAGGATCCTGCCATGATTGTGAAGTGTTAGATGCCGATGAATGATTAAGCAACACATTGTTCAATATTGGTCTGCATTTACACTGTTACCCGTGGCCATTAATCCCGGTCCGTTAACCAGACTGGCCAGGCTAGTGAAAGCAATGTTATTTCTAGCTACCGATTATCCTGCTTGTAAGCTATTAAGCAAAATTGTAAATGCATCCACACTGTTTGTTGTTTCATGGGTGCCGTCATCTTGCGTTGTCTCTTTCCGGCTTCCTGTCAGTTCCGATTGGCTGTAGATATTCGCGTGCACAGATCTAGTCACGTGGGCGGTTATAGGACATTCCTTATTCATGACGTCGGTACTCACGCTGTTTGATAATTGGGCATGCGAAGAATCTTCCACACGCTCTCTTGCTTTTAAAATTTTAGTGATGGAGGCCAAGATTAGTTTCTATTGGCCTCTAGGAATTTTTGTCCGCTGCAGGTTGTCATTACCCATTGTTGTAAACCCATCTTTGAATAATCTTTCGACTGAATTGGGCGATATTTTGTTCTGTGCAGCCCAGTTTAACATGACCTCCTCATCAATCTGGGTTCTCACTTCAATTATGGGATTTTCCTGTGCTGGACATTTTCAGTGTTTTAACTGATACTTTGTTAGAAGACTTATTCCTGTCAAGACACTTTTAAATATGTTTTATTCGCAACATTTGGGAGCAACTGGCATGATATCTCCATAGAAAAAACAGTCAGTTTCCTCACAAAAAAGCACTGCATTATGAAGTCTAGCAATTCTAGCCTCTCTCTCTGAATTTTAATGTACAACATAGAGGAATAATCGTTCAGTCTCCCTTTCGCTTGGCATGAACCACTGCAGGAAACTAAAAACACTTTTCACCATCTGAACTTCAATGTATGATGCTATTTTGGATCATTTTGATTCCAACAAATAAAGAGTGTCTGGTCAAATTATTCAGTTATTTAAACTATATAGTCTTCATCTGACGATCAACACTTTCAACTAGGTGCACATATTGAACTTCCATTCTCCATTTTTTTTTTACGTAGCAGAAACACGTAACACAATTTTTAAAAACGATGTTGCCAGTGGCATGGGCAAAACTAAACTGAAGCTGGCGTGGAGAGCTGCAGTTTGATTGGCTACTGATAGCGTCGGCAGAGGTTCAGACAGGTACATGGACTAGTCCATCTGGTGCCCTTTTTTAGGTGAACTAATCTGCATCTGTGGCATGAATCACTTGAAACCGATGCTATCAGCTTGTATACTTTATCAAAAATTAAATTAGCTGAGACTTGTCTGCATGGCCATCTCGTCATAATTAATACTGGTTAAAAACTTAATCCTTCCATTAATGTTACAACATTTACAGTAAATATCCCGAAATTTCATACACCAAAATAGTGCAGGGCAGATCAGACTGCTCCTTTAGACCTCTCCCAAAGGAGCAGTCTGATCAAGGTCTACACTGGTTGCCAATACATTAACCCATTGTAGACTGAATAAGACTCACTCACACAATATATGGGAAGAGTCCAATTTCAATTTAAGGTATGCCCGGCTTTGAGATTTAGATATTCCTAGAGAAAAATGGCAAAACTATTTGCAAACAGTTGAGACCCTGATCAGATGCTGCATTCTGCGGCATTTGATCTGGGTCTGTTCTGTTTCCAAATTACCCTTTTAGGGGTCTCCAGACTACAATGGGTTAAGTATTTTAAGAAACAACTGCGTAAGAAGCCAAAATCATGCCAAAGAATATGGAATAAAGTGTTTGAAATTTTAGGACATTTACCATATGATTTTTGGACCTTTTCAATGAATTTTTTAAAAGGCATATACAAAAAATGCAAGATTAGTCATTTTACATCTGTTTCAGTGCATTAGTATTGCCAGGTCCCTCTGAAGGTATTTGAACATTCAGCTTGCAGAACAGGCAGATATTAACCCTTATCCTGCTGAACCAGGATATACCCCACCTTTGCAAACAGTATATATTCTGAAGAAGCCAACTGATCAGGATCTGCACTGTTTGTCATTAAGAATGTAAATTTGTATCGACAACCTGGATCATGTAATTTGATTGGCTGAAAATTAGAAGTGGGTGTGGCATCTTAATCTATTCAGCTGGACACGGGTTAATACATGAAAAACCACATGTGATCCCTCTATGAAATAATCTGAAATAACATCCATTTGTCACCTGCTGATTTTTCCCAGTAAGAGCTAAAGATCAATGATATTTGTTTGATATGCATTAGAGTTCTGGTGCCATTCTGAACTCTTGTTTTAGCTTTAATGCATCATTAAGCTTTAGAATTTTCTGAAATTTGTGCTTGATTTAACTTCATGATTGTTATCAGAAAAAATGCTACTTCATGTCATTGTTTCTTAGAAAAATAATCTGCATCAGCATCAGCAGATAACATTTCAATTGTTTTTGTAGCTCACCTGAGATTTTTTTGGGGTGAATTAGGTTGGTCACTTTCCATCTGTCATCTGCCCCTCAGCCGGCCTCAGTGGCGCAGTTGGATGCCCGTCCGACTGGAGACCAGGAGGTCGCGGGTTCGACCCCCGCCGAGGTCGGCAACATTCTTTCGTGGAGATTGATCATGAAATATTTTCTACGGTCATTCTCTCCCTTCCGCTGATTCAAGAAGGGCAGTTGTCAGTTTCTGGAGAAAGAATGTGCACAATACTGGTTAACCGCTTGGAGGACTAAGCCTGCCCAGTAAACGTGTGGTTAGGTAAACTGACCACGCTCGACATGACCCCATTGGGTTGACTGGGCCGTAAAACCTCAACACAAATCTGCCCCTCATTGCATCCATTTATTAGCCCCTTAACAATGACTGACTTCATGTTAGTATTTTGGTTGAAGAAAGCTTGAACCCGAGTATGGAATGTAACACCTAAACTTTTTACATGGAGCCGGAAAGCATCTCAGTTTGAGCAGTCCATATCACCTAGACTAACTTTTCAACCTATGTGACTTAGATAAGGTAAGACCTGATACCAAAACTATGGTGTACCTAAACACCCCAAGGCACCCTATGATACCCTGGGACAACCATTCAATGTCACCCACTTTACTCCAGAATGTGCACTCAGAATAGATGAATAGATACCAAAACTGATGTGCCTAAACACCCCAAGGCATCAGGACAAGCTTGTAATTAACCCTTGTCCTGCTGGACCTGGATATACCCTGCCTTTGCAAACAGTGTAGCTCCAGATCAATTGGCTTCTGATCTGCACTGTTTGTCATTATGTATGTAAATTTGTATCAAGCAATTTCATCGGCTGAAAATTAGAAGGGGGTGTGGCATCTTAATTTATTCATTGGCTGAAAATTAGAAGGGGTTGTGGCATCTTAATTAATTCAGCATGACAAGGTTTAATGTCAACACCTTTACTCCAGACTGTGCATTCAGATTTTTCATGTTGCATCTAACCCCGACTGTACACCCTAAGACACCCACAAGACTACCTTCTAATGTCAATGACTTCACTTAGCCCTTAAAGCACCAAGAAAAACTGCATCTGAAAATGTCGTCTGTTTATGTTGTCTGCTGAATATTCTTGCAGACTGTTCAAACCTATTTCTGCATGCCGGCAAACAGTATGGACCCAGATCAGACTGCTCCTAAAGGAGCAGTCTGATCTGGGTCCACACTGTTTGCAAAAATGACTTTTAAAATCACAAGCAGATGACAAAGCAGACGACAATAGTTGTGACTGGCGCTTTAAGGGTTAGTTGTATGACACAGCATCATTACTTTCAGCGTCACTGCGTTTACTCAAGACTGTCTGGGTACTCAGCTTATTCACATTGTATCTAACCCCAACTGAAACTATGGTGTGCCTAAATATCCAATGCGTCCTATGACATCCAGCCTGAGAATGTTCTTTAATTTGATGGTAGACTCAGGGGCCTTGGAAAGTTAAAGAAGTTGTGCTTATTATAGTCATTGCATTTTAATTATACTGTCTTTAGATGACAGGCCTTTAAATGTAGAGACAGCTTAATTTAGCTCAAATCAAAAAGGTAGTGTAATTGTGTGCATATTTTGTTTTCTTGTTGAATTTAGGGTACCAGTATTTTATAGGTAAAAAGCAACCTGTAAGGTCGGTCATGACCTTACTTTTTGGGTATTCTTATGTAGGCCTGAATTGTTGTTCTTGAATTTGATGGCAGACTGAGGGCCCTGTAAAGTTGTGGAAGGCGTGCTTAGTAATTGTATTCATTACATTTACTACAGAAATATATGGAAAAATTACTTGTATCGGCTGTTTGGCTAACGATTTAAGGTATGTTTCCACAAACAAGCACTTCATCATTACTCACTTCTATGATTTGCCAGGACTTAATGTGGGTGGTTTTCGGATCGGTTAAAAATAATCTTGTTTGAAATTCAAAATTGCCCAGTCTCATAAATGTTCAATCAGTTCATGGCCTCTGTTTAGTATGTTAAGAAACAAAAAAAAAAAAAAAAAAAAAAAAAAAAAAAAAAAAAAAAAGATGAAATTTGGCTTTTTAAAAGTAGAGGAAGAGCTATTGCACTACCCCAGGCATTGTAGTTGGCGTTGGCGTCAGTGGCGGCATTGGCATTAACAAAAATCTTAAAGTTTTATGTCAAAGATTTAAGACCTTATATTTTCTAAATCCTCAGATGAATTTAGTTGATATTTGGTATGATTATAGATGTTTTTTTGTTTTTTTGTATTTGGGTTTTACGGCCCTATCAAGAATATTTCATATATCGAGCGGATCATTTATCATAGGTGGCCGAAAACTGGAGAATCCGGGGAAAACCACCTGACCATCTGTAAGCAGAATTTGGCTTTCCCACATGTGACCAGAGCGAGGCTCGAACCACAGCAGTGAGAAACCTAATGGATTTAGAGTCAGCTCTCTTATCCTTAGGCTATGAGGGCCCACAATTATAGATGTTGAAAATGTATTAGCTGACATCAGTTTACTTCTGCTGCTGACCAAATGTTAGTGTCACAGGCTTTGAATTTTTGCTAACATTTTGACTTCAGAACTTCACATGCTTGCAGAAAGTTAGTCTCTGTCCCTTTGTCCCTTTCAGTGGACATGCAGTTTAATAATCAAAAAGGTTTATTAAATTACTGTATTCGATCTAATTACCGCACATACCCCTATAAGCGCACAGTCAAGAAATTTCGTAGTCTTCAGATGGCAGTGGACTTGTCGATGCAATTCAAATGAGTACCCACAACATATGCCTTTATAAAGAAAATCAGAAAAAATGGCATAGTCATCATCAAATAAGTTCTTTTCTGATCTTTTTTTATAGTGTATCCTTAGTAGGTAGATACATATTTTACCACAAATGAGTGTTCTCAGTAATTTTGAAAAACCTGAGCGCACAGTGTGGTAATTAGGTGGAATACGGTATATCTCAGGTTTTAAACACAACCATTGGTTTATTCAGAATTCAGCTAAATTCCCTAATTCATGTGCACCACTTCATGTAATAAAGGATTGGGGCTGGAATGGGGTCAGTAATTATAATTATAAGGAATTTCATGTGGTGCCACAAACTGGTAAAGTGAATTTATTATGACTGTTACACTCAGGTGAGTGCATTATGATCCCTGGGCCCCTTGCTGGTTTTTTAGAAGGATAGAGCTTAAAAATATTCCATTCAAATGATCTACTTTAAGTAATGAAATGAGCTGACGCATGAGAAATGGGTCCTTATCACATGTGAATAATCATAGCTCCAGATACGAGGGAATGTCCGCACCATATTTTTCTTGTTCCTCCTTAAAAACATATTTTGTGAGTACTCATTAGAAGTGCCTCAGTGAGGCACTTCTAATGAGTACCCACAACATACGATTTTTATGGAGAAATAAAAAAAATATCTGTACTTTTTAGTTGAAAAAAAAAAGCATCTTATGTGGCGCTATGAGTCACTGATGGTCTAGATCAGCTTGCACATTGTACAGCCTGATCAGGGCTTCTGCTGTTCTTCAATATATTCTGCAGTGTCTAGTTATTATTGAGTGGAAAAGGAAAACCCAGAGCATATTTTGTGATTGACAAGGCTGATCTAGGATTTTGTTAAATGGATATGCAATAAGTACCATTTTCTCAATAATGACAAAACGAAAATAACATGCTATTTTTCTGCAAAAAAGACAGTAAAAATTGCCTTATTGTCTTCCGATTACTTTGGTTGTGACATGCTTAGTGTTAATGGAGTTTTATCAGGCAAAAAGGGTGCTGAAATGCATATGCAGTGACTGCCAGGTGGTTTCAGACCTTCTCTGATCACATAGCAACAGATAAAAGATGGTATCCACATAATATTTTTATGGCAACTGCTTTAGCAGTCAGGAGTGATACAAGGGATCAGTTCCCTATGATGGCTTTGGCAACCGCGTGGGGGTGGTTGGGTGAGGCAAAGGTGTCGTGTATCTTATGTCACCTGGGTATCCAACTGATATCAGCTTACAATTGGGCAAGGCCTGTTATCCTTGCAGCAGGTAAGGGTAGAGGTGGTGATGTTTTTTTATTTCTGCTGTTTCTTCACTGTCATTCATTTTCCTTTCTTCCCTGGCCCTCTCATTAATGTCCTCTGCTATCACTTCTGTCTCTCTTCTCGCTTTCTCTGGGAGACGACACAAAATGACCCACAAGGGTTGATGTGTTGTTAAACTCCAACTCAGTCAATTTAGCATCAGCACCAACTATGTTACGACGGTGATGGTCTGTAAGTTTAGCTCCGTTTCTCAGACACTAAGGCTTCTAGGCTAATGAAACTTTATATGCTCATTCTCCTTGATGCACCCTGTCCACTGCAATTGACCGTTACTGACCTTGACCTACTTGTTTTACACTTGGCTGAACAATATTTAGTCTGTGCATTTTGCTCCATAGCAATTGTGACATAGCCATTCGGCAAATTTCTTGTTCTTATTTCTCCACAAAAACATTTAATGGGTACTCATTAGAAGTGCCACCCTGAGGCACTTCAAATAGGAACACAACATAATGTTTTCATGGAGAAATAAAAAAAAATCTCTATATGCTATGTTTGAATATGTAATTCATCTTCAGAAAGAATGCATACTATAATTTTACAAGTGAAAGATAGGAATAAAAGTCAAGAAGGATTGATCTGATCAGATTGGAGATCATTTTTGTCACAACTATTTTAGCAAGCAGGGTCCAGTTGTTCAAAGCGTCGTTAGTTTAACAAGCGCGTTAGTGGTCAAAATGTTAACTGTTCTAGTAAGTACAATATCTAATTCACAGGTATTTTTGCTGAAAAAAATGTGAGTAGCTTTTCACAAAAGCTACTCACATTTTTTTCAGCAAAAATATTAGCATATATGCCATATTTAATGACCTAAGTTTTAACGATATGTTAACTGACGGCAACTGGGCCCAGGAGTCTGCTGACATAGGGATCACTTTCTTTGGCATTGGCGTTGTTGTCGGCATCAACAATGTTAAGTCTGTGCGTTTAGCTCCTTTTCTCAAACACCAAGGTTTCTAGGCTTATGAAACATCATACACACATCCACCATGATCCACCTGCCCACTACCTTTACTCACTCTGACTTACTTTTCACGCTTGGCTGACCAATGTTTTGTCTATGCATTTAGCTCCATTTCTTGAACACCATTTTAAAGAACTATAATTATACGGAAACTGTTGATACTTTTTGTTGAAAAATAACAACATAGAGCTGTGTAATGTCGGATTGTGTGTGGCACAGCTTAATTACACCAGCATGCAGAATTAACAACTGGTTTAGGATGCAGTTAATGGCAAAGACTTGTCACACTGCTGTTGTCTTTGAAAGCCTACTTCACCTTTACTCTGCTGCTTCTACATAGCATGCTGGGTTAAAATTTCAGCAGGTGACATTTTGAAATATTTTTTCTTATTTTGTCCAGAAAATAGGCTATTTTCTGGGAAAAATAGGTAAAATATTGTCAGTTTGTCATCTGCTGATTTAGCCCAGAGTGGTAATGGTTAAACCATAGCTTCAGGTAACATGATGACTGAGGTGATTAGTTTGAATAATTTTAGTTATTTTTGCACTGCAATATATCTTGGGAGTAAAGCGTCCACTAGGCTGAGCCACTTGATCATAAGGTCCTGAGTTAACCCTTGTCCTGCTGAATAAATTAAGATGCCACGCCCACTTCTAATTTTCAGCCAATCAGATTACATGATCCAGGTTGTTGATACAAGTTCAAATACTGAATGGCAAACAGTGCAGATCCAGATCAGTTGGCTTCTTCAGAAGCCAACTGATCTGGATCTACACTGTTTGTAAAGGCAGGACATATCTGGGTTCAGCAGGACAAGGGTTAAAATCCCTCTTGAGGCAGAACTCAGCTCATGACTGCCTGTTTCATTGCTCAGAGGCTTTCAGTTTCACCAATATATCATCTTGATGTGAAAGGTAATGTTGATCGAGACATAAAACAATAAGTCATCATATTTTG
The DNA here is from genome assembly GCA_964016985.1 of Anodontia alba. NCBI lineage: Eukaryota > Metazoa > Mollusca > Bivalvia > Lucinida > Lucinidae > Anodontia > Anodontia alba. The sequence goes on from OZ024824.1 coordinate 102,666,086, forward strand.
TGGGTACTCACTGGAATTGCCTCACAGAGGCAATTCTATTGAATAGCCACAAGATATGTTTTTAGTGCAAAAATACAATAAATGTTATATCCTGCTTTCACAAAATGTTTTTTTTTAGTGGATGGTATGGGTTGGTAAGGACCTTCTGTCCTTGCAGCAGGTAGGGGAAGGGATCATGTTAGTATTTCTTTTGTACTGCCATTCACTTTTCCTTCATATCCTCTGTTCTTTTTTCATCTACTAGCTCTCCTGTAGTTTCTTCTGTCCTTTGTCTCCCAGTCTCTGGGAGATGACACAAATGACCTACCAGAGTTGATATATCATTAAGCAAAAGCTCAAACTAGATTGCACAGTCGATGGCAAACTATCGCAGATCCCTAGGCTTACACCAATAAGCAGAGAGAAGAAGATAATGTTGCTCTCGCACACCCTTACTATGCAATGGAAGTCATGTAGTAAGTTTGGTTAAATTCTGCCCAGTGGTTTAGGAGATAGCGTGATGGATTGTTGGACAGATGGATGGATGGATGGATGGATGGATGGAAAAATAATGTTCTTGTACACACTTACTACGCGAGGAATTCATGTAGCAAGTTTGGTTAAATTCCACCCAGTGGTTTAGGAGACAGTATGACAGACTGAGACATTCACAACAGATGGACAGATATACAGATGGAAGTAAAAATAATGTTGCTCACACCCTCTTACTACATAGAGAAGTCATGTTGCTAGTTTGGTTAAAATCTACCCATGGTTTAGGAGGAGATAGCATGAGGGACAAATTAAGCAACAGACACAGACAGACTGACAGAAAAATAATGTTGCTCTCGCACACCCTTACCATGTGGGGAAGTAATGTAGCATGTTTGATTGAATTCCGCCCAGTGGTTTAGGAGGAGATAGTGTGATGAACAGATGGATATATGTATGGATGGAAAAATAATGTTGCTGTTGCACATCTTTACCGTGTGGGGAAGTCATGTAGCAAGTTTGGTTAAATTCCTCCCAGTGATTTAGGAGTGGAGATAGAGAAAGACAGACAGAAGGAAGAATGGAAAAATAATGTTGCTGTCTCACCTTTACCACACAGAAAAGTCAGCAAGCTTGGTCAAATCCTGCCCACTGGTTTAGGAGGAGATAGCGTGACAGACAGATGGACAGATGAACAGACAGATGGACAGTTCACAATATCCACATTGATTTCTTTTAAAAAGCGTGGGAATAACAAGATGGTTAAAATGTAATGGCAGATCAAATCAGTTTTTTTTTCAGAGGAAAAAGAAAAGAAAACTAGATGGCAGTCGATGGCACACCATTACAAAATCCCCATGTCCTATACTTATGTTTCTCTCACACACACTTAACCCTGTGGGGACGTCATGTAGCAAGTTTGGTTAAATTTTGCCAAGTGGTTTAGGAGGAGATAGCATGATGGACGGTCAGATAGACAGATGAAAGAACAGGGGGACAGAGGTGTTCACAATATCCCCGTCACTAAAGTGTGGGGATAAAATCTAATGTACATGTTTTGTCAACTGATTTTCGTCTCTGATTTATTGCCCGCTAAATTTCACCTGCACCAGAGTAAAAGTGGAAAGTCTGGTTAAAAACATTGTCATTAGAGCTTTGATTTCATAATATTTCCGCATACTTTTTTGCTCCATGTTTAAACAGGAAGAGAAGATGTTTTTTGTTGGTTTTTTTGTTGCTAGGATAATCTTTAACACTCTCTGGACAAATTCAGAAGAAGACAACTTTATGATATTTTTCTTATTTTTCCCTGAAAATAGGCTTTGGCATTTCATGCAAACTGTCTCTTAAGGTAACAGTTTGGATGAAATATTGAAGCTTATTTTCTAAGAAAAAAGAAGAAGAAAAAATGGAAATAATTTGCATGAAATATCAAAGCCTGTTTTCTGTAAAGAAAGTACAAAAAATATTTCAAAATGTCTGGTGATATTTTCTCCCAGCATGCTGATCTATAAAGTACAAATATACCTTATTGCCAATGCTGTTGTTGTATTCATAGTATCAGATAAGGGAACAATTGTGGTAATAATTTGGGGTAATTAATTTTGCACCAAAACAGTTTGTGGCCAGGGTGATTCCAGTAAGTTCAAGAAGATATGTCTTTATGTAAAAGGAAAGAAACTATTTTCCGAATATTCTATCAGATAATCTGCTGTATGCACAGATCTTTTTCAACATGTACATCCTCGCAGTCTGATCAAACTTTGTGAATAATAACACAATTATCTTAAAGAACCAATCTTGTGGCTAGCGTAGACTGTATGGTAGACCTGGGGCTTTGGCATGCAAACACGTAATGCATAGCTCTAGAAAAAAAGGATGAGTATCCTGAAATTTATTTTATTATGAAAAACATACATTACCCCATTGTATACGAAATAGACTCTCCCACACTATATATTGGAAGAGTCCAATTTCAATTTTAGGTAAACCTGGCTATGAGATTTACATATTCTTAGAGAAAAATGGCTTAACTATTTGCAAACAGTGGAGACCCTGATCAGACGCCGTGTTCTGCGGCATCTGATCTGGGTCTGCACTGTTTGCCAGTTACCATTTTACGGGTCTCCCGACTACAGAGGGTTATGGTACCCATTTAAAGAGCCTTGCTTCTTATCAGTATGTACTTTTCCTTAAAAGTGTACCTTATATAGAATTTTATAAAATAATGTGATATGGTTCCTTTTCACTTGTTGCAGAATGTGTATGTATGCAAGTGTGCATGTACACCTGTTAGAATATGCTTATGGGCGTAGACAACCTTAGTGTTTGCCATTGTTCAGAAGCAGGTTATGAATGGTCTTGGACTGGTCCAATGCTATTTTCCATGGACTGCACAATGTTATTATAACTAAATATTAGCTTTCACAAAAAGCTTTGTCTATGCTTAGCACACATTGTGTGCTAAGCATAGACCAAGCTTTTTGTGAAAGCTAATGCTTGTATGTTTTTAATTTTTCATCATCCAGATCAGCAGGGATATAGTGGGAATTGACAAAATAATTGTTGGGGTTTGAACCAATCAGATCATCAGAACTTAAAGGGTCATTCAAAATTGTAGCAGATGCCATGTTTTTCTGAGAAAATAAGGTTTGACATTTCATGCAAATCATCTGATGATTCACATGAAATGTCAAGTCTTATTTTCTTGGAAAAATAAAAAAATACTTTAGTGTGTTATCTGGTTTAAATTTTATTGGTGACTGACTTTTTTTTTTTTTTTTTTTTTTTTGCCTGAGGAGGAAACATTGTATGTTTAACTGCAATATCCATGCCACTGTGATTCAAGCAGATAATAAAATACAAATTACTTAACCCTTGCCATGCTGCATAAATTAAGATGCCACACCCACTTCTATTTGTCAGCCAATCAGATTGCTTGATCCACATTGTTGATATAAATTCACATACTGAATGACAAACAATGCAGATTCCTCGAGGCAGATTCAGATTCATTGGCTTCTGAAGAAGCCAACTGATCTGGATCTACACTGTTTGCAAAGGCAGAGTATATCTGGGATCAGCAGGACAAGGGTTAATATTTATGCCCTGCGGGGTGCATATAGTATCACTGCTGTCCATACGTACGTCCCTTCCTGTCCATCCTGTACGTAACACAAATGGTTTCCATGCAATATCTTTTGAAAAGATTGGTGTATTGGATTTAAATTTTATACACAGGCGTATAATCATAAAATGCAGGTCAAATTGATTTAGGGTAAAATCCAACAATTATTTTGGGAGTTATGGCCCTTTTTCAACTTTAAAAAATTTTCAACTTTGAAAAATGGTTTTCCTTTGATATCTTTTGAAAAGATAAGTGTATTGAATTAAAATTTTATACACAGGTATAATCATAAAATGTAGGTTAAGTTCGATTTAGGGTAAAATCCACCAATTGTTTTGGGAGTTATGGCCCTTTATCAACTTTGAAAAATGGTTTCCATTCCATAACTTTTGAAAAGATAAGTGTATTGGAGACATATTTTATACACAAGCATATAATTATAAAATATAGGTCAGGTTTGATTTAGGGTAAAATCCACCAATTATGTTTGGAGTTGCGGCCCTTTTTCAATGTTGAAGAATAGTTTCCATTTGATATCTTTTGAAAACATTAGTGTATTGGATTCATATTTAATACACAGGTATATAATCATAAAATAGAGGTCAAGTTGGATTTAGGGTAAAATCCACCCATTATTATGGGAGTTATGGCCCTTTTTCACCTTCAAAGAATGTTTTCCTTTCGGTATTTTTTAAAAAAGATTGGTGTATTGGATTCATATTTTATACACAGGTATATAATCATAAAATATAGGTCAAATTCGATTTAGGGTAAAATCTGCCAATTATTATGAGAGTTATGGCCCTTTTTACAACTTCATTTTTTGCAAAATACCTGCACGCGGGTGAGGATGGCCCCTGGGCGGGGGCATCTGTGTCATATTTACACATTTCTAGTTTAAAACTAAATTTGTAGCAGACAACATTCTTTTTTTTTTTTTCATTTTTAGAGAAAATAAGTCTTGGCAATTTATGTGAATCATCTGCTTCACATGAAATACTTGTTTTCTCTCTCTAAAAAAAAATGTCTTCTGGTGTAGTTGTGATGGGTGCTTCAAGGGTAAACTGAGAATCTGAAGATTGTGACTAGTTGAACTACAACATTTATTTTGTCCATTTGCACTATATTCCTACTGATCTGTTGTCAATCTCTTTTATTGCATTGTTTTATTTTAAATATCACCACTAATTTTGAATATCACCAGATCATATTAAAAGCATGTAGCATAAAAAATTCTACCCTGTCACAAGATCCTAACACTGGGTCCAATCCTAGACTAAATTTTTAACTCTTAAAATTAACCCTTGTCCTGCTGAATAAATTAAGATGCCAAGCCCACTTCTAATTTTCAGCCAATCAGATTACTTGAACCGGATTGTTGCTATAAATTCACATTCTTAATGGCAAACAGTGCAGATCCAGATCAGTTGGCTTCTTCAGAAGCCAACTGATCTGGATCTACACTGTTTGCAGAGGCAGGGTATATCCGGGCTCAGCAGGACAAGGATTAAAGTGCCAAGCAAAATTTGCAGCAGACAACATTGTAATTTTTTTCCATAGATAAGTGCATTTGTGGCAATGTATCATGTTTCATAAGTGTATTTCTTTTAAGGGCACTGCATGCACTTGGTAAATTTTCTGCCATTTTTTACAGGGGAAATCACGTTTGTACTTTCCTGTTATCTTTCATGCACACAAACCCGTAAAAGGGGTCCACTTTAAAAGGAAAGAATATGCTCCCACAGGGAGCAAATTCTTTCCTTTTAAAGCAGATCCATTTTAAGGAGGCAAAACAAATTTGACAGAGTTGCCTCCCTTAAAGTGTATTGGTTCCTTTAACCTTTACCACACTCTGGGCAAATTCAGCAGACGACAAATTGGTATTTTTTTCTCATTTTTCCCAGAAAACAGGATTTGACATTTCATGTAAATTGTCTCCATGTGCAAATCCTGTTTTCTAGAGAAAATCAGAAAAATATTTCAAAATGTTGTCTGCTGCAAATTTTACCCAGAGTGCTAAGTGTTAATGTTCCATTTCAGATGCACTTGCAGCAGTATTTACAGAGTATTCTGGAATCTAAGTGGTACAGGAACCACACAGAAACAGTAAGTGGATCGGAGGAATTGTTAAGGAGGAGTATTTGATGATATTTCTGGGATAATTGTCTCTAGTTCTCCATAAAAATATATGTTTTGGGTATTCATGAGAAGTGTCTCAGAGAGATGCTTCTAATGAGTCACCCACAACAAATCTCATATGAGGAAATAAGAAAAATTATCCCAGAATTATCATTAGATTCTCTTCCTTAACAACTAATCTTGTGGATCTTACCTCAGTCAACCCATATCGGTGCAGTTTTTTTACAATATACCATATTTACCTTGAATGTTTGGACACCATGACTCTTTACCATACTTGTCATAAACAATTTCAAGTCCATTTGAGCACTTGGTGATGCATTTAAAATGTTGTTACAAAATATGGCAAACATAGTAGAATAAGATTAATATGCATAGCTCCAGATAAGGGCCAAAAAATATTGATATTTTTAGCTCACGAGCTATGCTCAGGATTAGCTATAGTGATTTCTTTTTTGTCAGTCGTACATCCATCTGTCTTTACGTCCGTCTGTTGGTCTATCTGTCCAGTTATCCATCTGTTAACACTCTCAAAGTGCAATTCTCCAGAGCAACTAAACGATTTGTCCCTAATTAGGTAGGAATGTTGTTTAGATAGGGAGATTTAAAAGTGGCTAAAATTATGGTGATCTGCCTTTTTGTTTGGCTGCTATGACAACTGAAAGGTCCCAGAGACTTATAATGGGAAAATGCTTAAATTGCATTTCCTCCATAACACGTGAAGTAATATGAACCATATTTGGCAGTCATGATCATTTGATGATTTTCTACCCAGTTTATGTGTTTATGACCAGTGGCCATTTTGTTCGGTTGCCATGGCAAAATTTTGAAGTAGGAAATTTGTGAAGCACCAGCAGGGATTGAAGACCCTGTGAAGCATCAGCAGG